>OU343225.1:3819165-3961694 GCA_910596185.1 Chrysanthemum makinoi | reverse complement strand
GGAAATAATCGATGAATCAGGGCTACCCAATTTTCAGCCCACGATGACAGATTATAGTATTTGCTATATCGACAATATCACTATTCAATCGTGGCCATTATCATTCTGTTGATGTTTTAGCCGATTCTTACCACACGTTTTGCGGAAGAAGACTTTCTCTATAAGTTACCTAGGAAGTTGATTATTGGCCTCACTATGTTGTTTCTCTCGACAACAACAATGATTATAGCTTTTGGAGCGACGTTGTTCCTTGTGTTTGGGCAAAGTAACTTGTTGATGCTTATTCCAATAGGTGCGTTGACATGCCTTCCGATTACGTCTTTTGTGACCTTGCAATGTCCTCTTATTGTTGAACTGATAAGTGCTACATATGGTCGTGGTATTTTTTGTTAGAGAAGCGTATGTCTACTTCTACTGAATCATTATTAATCATGTGGATCATTCTTTAAGGATATTGCTTAATGTTGTTAACTTTATTTATTGTTTTGCATCATTTCCATTTATCAATAGCATCTAATGTGTTGTTTTCAACATATGGTACCTTCATAAAATTCATCTAAAGAGCTTATAATCACTAAACATAATGATGAATGATTTGTGAACACTATTAGTATGCAATATCATTGATACGCCTGGGCTCGAGCCCATGACTCATTTAGCTATTAGGGTTTTATCTTGTCTTATAAATACTCTTTATAATATTTTAGTTTATCATTCAATCAAGTTTAAAGTCAATAATATTATAGTTCTTCAATCTTCTTTTTAAAGAGCCCGCACCCGCTTGAAGTGGTGCTTTATCTCGATACTATCCGCAAAGGTCGTATCAATCATTCAAAACTTATTACTCCCATTTTTAGGTGTAATAGAAGACACCCTCATATATGATATGATGGACACAAGTTCCTGATTAAGTAAAAAAATTAGCTCGGTTGGTTTTACCCATCTGCAATAAAAAAGTAAACCTTTGAACCATATTTGTTATGAACTTGTCACAGACAATAATACAACCCATTTAGCCAAATTAAAAATATAACAATTGTTCAGCTAGGTTTACTTTTTAATGGCTTTGGTCATTCTGGTTGGGTTATGGATAACATTGACCAGGCTTAACATAATACAAAAATACATATCAGTCAAAGTATCATTAGGGGCACCATACCTCCCTTCTCTTGAGCACATGGATCAACGAGTGCTTGAGATACATCTTCTCCGCTAGTGCCTTATTAATACGATTTTATAGTTAAGTTAATTTATACCAGTATTCGTTAAGAGAGATGATTTACATACTTCACAAAATGATTGAGACACTCTAAATTATGGTGTTTGACCATTTATGCCTTTATAGTGAAAAGGTCACCGCGGTAGCATGAATGTCCAAACACCATAATTTATAGTGCCCCAATCATTTTATGGTGTGTGCAAATCACCTCCAGTTCGTTAAAGTTTGCATGAAATTCATAAAAGAAGCACACCATATAAATGTTTTTTGAAAAATGTGCATGTCATGTGGCAAAAATACTTGCCACCTAGCTTGGTAGTTCCTATGACTGGGCAAGCAAGTAGGGCTCAAGCCACCTGGACTGAACCCAACCGAGATAGGCCTATCGGTCGGGTCTAATCGGGGTCAAAAATCTAGTCGGGTTGTTTTGACCCGAACCCGATAACCCGATAATGTTATCGAAGTCGAAGTTAGGTTAAAAAATTATAAAGATCGGCTATCGGTCAACCCACTAAACCCGATAATCAATTTTCCATTTTTTATATTACTTTTATTTACTGTACGTTTTTGTTTTATGAATTAGTTTTTTACATGTAACTTAAACTTAATATCCCTCGTCTTTTGATATCACCTCAAACTTACAGTGTACTTAATTTGGTTTCCCAATTCCCATTATGTAACATTACAGTGTACTTAATTTGGGATCAGATGTTTTTTTTGTTGTCATGCTGCACATGTTAAAACTTGTACTGATCTTGTGATGTACATGTTGAGGTATGAAGTAAGTGAATCTATATTCTTGTTTTTATAAAAGAATCTTAAGGTTTATGGATTAACTCATGGTGACATCCTTTTTATCTAATACATCTATTATTAGTTTGTTATCACACCCTTTTTTTTAATGAGTTTAGCATATATTAGTGTTCTTTGAAGTTGAAAGTGTACAATGATAATAATTGTATATGTTTCTCATCTTTCTTTAACGTGCATGTTGTAAGTCCACTTGCCGCACTTGTGACTTTTTAAAAACAATTGTATATGTTTCTCATCTTTCTTTAACGTGCATATGTTGTTTCTCATCTTTCACACATGTTACCCGTCAACCCGACTCAACCCGACCCGATAACACCCGAACCCGATAACCCGATTACTTATCGGGTCGGGTTGCGGGTCACTTTTTAAAAGATCATAACCCGACTCAACCCGACCCGACAAACCCGATAACCCCGATAACCCGACCCGATAACACCTAATGAAGATTAGCAAAGAACATACCTTTTTTGAATCAATATTGCCTGTACTTAGATATTCGCAATATTGACCCAATAGAAAGTCAAATAAAGTCGAATTATTACAAATAATTGATGATTAAATGAGATGATTGTGACAAATTATGACCAAGTAGGAATAGAAGTTAGGTAAACTATGCAGATAATAATACAATGATACTTCGATTTTCCGAGTGAAGTAGCATTCTATGTATTATGTCAAAGTTTTCATGTAATGGTAAGTAATGAAACAATGGGTTAGTTTATTTCGCATGCATGTTTCTTGCATTTTTAACCTTGAACAAATTAACTGATATGCACCATTTATAACAAAGTTTGTTCACATGAAGAACTGGAATAACATGTAAAAAGTGAAAAACCTTATATCTTGCAATTATTTTGAGTAGTGTATAAACGAAAGAGATGTCATTCTTATGATTATTAATTTGTTATCAAGTTCCAGGCCCGTTAAACTACCAAAAGCCCATTGAAGTCAGGCCATTGATACACCTACAGAAATTTATATGAAGGTTCTTATTTAATTTTGACTAAAAATGAATCAAGACTATCGAGCAACATTTTTTTTACCGTCTTAATTTCCCATTTGTAAAACATCATATTAATTGCATTTATAAAAAACACAGATTCGGAACCAGAACATCATGAAGAGCTCGTTTCTAGATCCTACCTTTCCATATTCCGCTCCGACAAAATTGGATACTGGGGGTGTTGTCTTATAACTAATTGCAACGATCATTTCTTTGTCATATTACTACTGCTAAAAAGTGTGAATACGTTTCTTGGATAAGCATACAAAAAATTGTAGCTACATAATTTAAAGAGCAAATTCCTTCGACGTCGTGAAAGCATAATGAATATGAAGGGAATTTGAGTCAATTGATCACCTGCCAAAAGAGTAAACATCAAGTTAGTGATCAGAACTCATACCAGATTCAGGAACTGAACCAAATAAAGAGTATAGTAACGAATGTGTAACCCGTCCATGTTTTAGGAAGTATAGGAGTTCAAACGTACTCTTTACAAACTTGATATTAAGATAAAATTGAACTTACGACCATTTCAGTATTCTTTGCATCTACTGGAAATTGAACTTACGACATCTCACACTTTAGTAACGATAGTCACAAAGTTTTTGCCACTAAGTCACCTTTTAGTGATCAACTAATCGCGAGTTATGCATGGCATATGTTATGAATCATTTTCTCTTTTGAAATTTTACAATTACCTTACTAGAGTACGATCATATATTTTTTTATAATGCATATATATCAATTCATCAACACGTTATGGGTTCACATGTATTTAGCTAGGCTCGTGTTTCATTTTTAAATGATCATGTTTTTATTTGCTCTTTGGTAGCACGTGAGAATCTAGATGCACTGCACTTGGTCTTATTTCATAACCACAAAATATGCACAAATATACCATACTAAAAACAATTTTAACTTACAATGAATATGCTAAATAAGTAAATAACCTTTTTATTAGCTATAAATTCATGTTAGATGACTGATAAACTTTACTTAAACAAACATATTTTATGTGATTATGATAGTTAATTTCTGAGGTATACTAAACCAGAGACAAACCCACATGGGAGTTGGGTGTGGTATGTGTCACACTCGATTTTAGGTCATAAAGTATATATTTTTAATAAATTATATTTTTTCTAAGCACGTGTAACCTTCAATTTCAATTACTTATTAAATTATTTATCGGAAAACTTCGGTACTCATAATTATAAATAAAATTGTGCAGCACACTCTCAAAAATCTTTGGCCCATCTCAGTAAAAACCCCAATAAGTCATAAAACATGTGTAAATTATCATTAGTTCTAATTCTTCTTTCTAGTCATACTATATCATCTTTTTAATACTATGGTTATAAAGCATATCTTTTAAAAGCATGTTAGGTGCAAGGAAAGAGGTGTGTGCTTTTGTTGTGACTTTTAATGTGTGACATGTTAAAGTGTGGGATAAAATTGGCAAAAAAGAATCCTCTTTTTTATACTTAATGTGGTTGATCTTCCTTTCTTTTATTTGTACTAGTTGATAGAATGAAAATGAATGCTATTTCTAAACTTAATGAAGCTTATATGATCCTATCTCATTAACAATAACAACTTAAAGACATTAAGATAAAATACATAACATATCTACCACTAAAGATCAATATACTATGCAAAAACATAATGTTTTTCTTTGAGATACCATCAAAACAGAAAAGAGAACACATATATGATAATTAATATGATATTCAAGCTTTAAATATCTACCACTAAAAGTCTATGCACAACTTTTATTTCTAACCAAGTAATATTATAAAAGTATTATAAATATTTAAAGGATTTCTAATGGGGGCAAGAATGACAAGAACCATTCACTAAAACATCAAAATCATGGACTAAAACCCATATATAGAAATTTAATATGATATGATAAAAAAGGTTGTAATATAGATTAAAAAAAATGTTATAAGGATGGGGTTTGTATGATGGGGTTAATGTGCCCCTTATCCTCACAAATCATCACACCCACCCACCAAAATGCCATTAATATATAAAATCAAATAAAATTTAAAGGGTAAATTTCTAACGACTAGAAAAACCACATTTGGAAAGATGCTATATTGTACTACCTCCGTCTCAAAATTATAGTCCCCGTTTGACTTTTTTGTTCTTTCCTTTTCAACTTTGACCTTAAATATTTTTGTTTGTGTTTTAAAATAGTTGACAAAAATTATACCAAATAAAATATTTAAAACATAATCCATTCATATAATTTGTATAAAGTATTATATAACACAAACAAAAATACTTACTTACCAAAATGTGAAAGAAGACCAAAAAACAAACGACTATAATTTCAGACTATGAAAGTAATACTTTGATAATGGAACCACGATATATAAACTTTTGCAAAAGAATTGATGACCGTCAACGCTGATCGATACTTTGTCTCGATGATAATATGTGAAAGACAATAATGATACGCTTCATACTACCTGATAACTTGCTAGCAAGAATTTATGCTAATATCGAAAAACACCATGTACTATACTCGGGAAGCCTGATTTCTAACCGATTAATAATACTTTCTGTTTTGTCGAGAGGAAAGTCCCAAACGCCTAAACAAGACAAGAACCCAAAAATCTTGTGCTCAAAAGCGTAGAAGTTCGATTTCTAAATGATTAATAATACTTTTTGCTACGTCTAAAATCTTTAGACAAAAACTTTGGATCATTTAGGTAAAACATTCAAAATTAAAAATTGAGCGTTATATAATGTTTAAAAAAATATTGGGTGGTTACTTAGCAATAAAGAATTGGCAATTTCTTCAAATGGAACAATATATTGGAATATTCCAAGTTGACGGTGTAGAGTTGCTTATACTTTATTTCATGGCCTTTCTTTATGCCTGATTTTTCTAATAACTATTGTGATGGCTCATGATTTTCTATTAAAAAGTTGTTTTATGGAAAAGGACATTATAGAAAGAAAAATAAAATTGTAATATAAACAACAATACATCTGAAATTAGTACTACCTCCGTCCCAAAATTATAGTCCTTGCTTTTTCTTCAAACTTCTCACCATAAATATTTTCATTTATGTATACACAATATTTAAAATTATACCAAATGAAAATACATTAAAAACTCAATCCATTCATATATTTTGCATCAAATATTATATAACACACAAAAAATACTTGGGCCAAAGCAGACAAGAAAGACCTAAAAAATAGAAATGACTATAATTTCTTGACTAAGGAAGTTATTTGATTTAGTATAACTTTAGATAGATGATTTGAGCAGTGACGGTGGGTCTCGTGGTGTTACGGGACATTGATGATCGAAATTTTGCTTTATAGTGTTAATTTTTTAAAGTATGTCGATTTTGTTTAAATGTGGTTTCAAAAACTTGTGTCTAATATTACGGTTTAATTTTATTCTACATCCTCCCTTTTTTAGTCCTGATTTTATCCATGAATTTGGATCAAATATTGACAAAGTATGTATATATATTTGTTAAACAAATTTTCTTAAGATGAATGCGTTGGAAATATATATTATTAATTTTTATACGTGGAAAACTAATTAGTATATTGGTTTTTGAAATTCATTTTGACTAGTTTTCTTAGAACTCTTTATTTGCGTATGATATCTAGTGTTTTTTAAGTCATCTTTTCTTATTAATTTTTACTTGTTTATTACTTCTAAAAGCAGATTCGATAACCAAGCAAATAACTCTTCTAGCAAACTGTATAGTTTATTCACGTTGAATAGAATAAAAGTAGGATTTGTGTCTCTCGAATAAATTCAACAGCATTGAGCAAAGGCACTAATGCTTAAAAGCCAATAAACCTTTCACATTACTCGAAACAAGTTTTAGATTGCACAAATACTAGTCTCCATGGACAAGAATTATTATGCTACAAAATAAGAGAAGTTATTTATAATATGTTTTCATTCTCACATGTAACTAGCTAGCTAATGAGTTAACTACCAATCACTTATATATCTCTATTTCTCCATGTTGATTGTTTCATAGTTATTTTTCATTTTTATGTCTTCATAATAAGTATACAAACGGGTGATGTTTTTCCTGTTTACATTATCTGAAGAAGGCGATTTTCAAGCTCATATGTTTTTCCTGTTCACGTTATCTGAAGAAGGCGATTTTCAAGCTCATATGTTTTAAAACATTTAGATCACCAATCACAATTTACATTTAACAGTTTATATCGTAATATGAATAAATGAAACTTCACTTACAAGGACATTATTCACTTAAATTGACTTTAGCTTTGGTTTCATATCGCGTTTTGTCGATACTTTGTAATTTTTAGCTCATTGCTAATATAAGTCCTGTTACCATTTTAAAGGAAAAAGGGAAAGCAAACTAAAGGGAAAGAAAATCTAAGATATGTCATATCTTTAGAACTATTTCTAAAACTAGTCCATTATTTTGTTTTTTGTACTTAATATAAGTAAAAAAAATAAATAATAAAATAATTATAGTGACACCAAGGATACTTTGTCATAAAGTTGATAGGATGTTGCTTAGACCGAAGTTGATCATTGCGAACTGTCAATGATTACAGTTGCTTTTTAGAAAAGACAAAAATTGAGAAAGAAACATATTTTGAATTTTTCTTTTTTTTTATGAGATTTTTGTCTTTTTCCAGACAAAACGATCGATAAAAAATGATCGCATAAATGGTCATTTGAACATCCCACCAAGCTCTTATTAGCGATGGAGTCAACAGCCTAATCCATCGCATGCGACTAACTTTAAAGTTTAATTTTCTTTTACTAGAAAGTGCACCTAAAAACAAAAAAAATGAATAGCTTTGAAAATACCTCTATTTTCTACTATATAAATGTTAATCTAAGTTTAGTTTAAGATCATTTAGAAAGAGAGTTGATATCCACCCACAACAATTGATGTGCACATTATAAAATCACATTTTTAATGCATATGTTACAATATTACATATGCATTGTTTGTAGTGTGCATATCAATTATTGTGGTGTGCATGTTTAAAAGGTGATGATTATAACTAGAACATGATACATGCAACTATTGGTCGTGCGTAGCATCTAAGCAGAAACCTCATTTTAGTCATATGCTTATTACTATTATTATCAAAGTAGTAGAGTACAACTTCTTTTGTTAATACTTAATAACCCTAGAAAACAAAACAAAAAAAACATACCCATATATAACAACAACTCACCTATCATTTCCACATTTCCTCCAATCCCATTCACTCTCTCTAGCTCTAGAGAGAGAAAAAACAACAACAATGGCATTCGAACCTGGAAAATGGTCTGATTCTACTAATGGTGATGGAGATTTAGGTGTTAATAATAACGAAAATCGAGGTAAAAGTATCATGTTATTTGGAGTTAGGTTGATGGAAGGAGGTGGAAGCGGAAGTGGAGGATTTAGGAAGAGTGTTAGCATGAATAATCTAGCTCAATTTGATGAGCAACCACCAGACTCAAATCTCGATGCTACGGGATATGCGTCTGATGATGTTGTTCATCCTTCGGCTCGTAGTCGAGAGAGGAAACGAGGTATTTTAATTAATGGTTTAATTTTTTTTTTTTTTTTTTTTTTTTTTGCCATTATGCTAATATGACTTGTGGTTCGAAGCGATCACAAAAATACCTCTTTAGGCTGCGTATATTTGAGTCAAAAAATAACCTGAATACAATCTTCCTTAAGATAAATAGCTAGTCAAAAATATATATTCAAATTTACTATTAGGTGATTATTCAATTTACCAATTACTTATTGCGATTGCTTTGAGTTGATTAGGAGTACCGTGGACGGAGGAGGAGCATCGGTTGTTTTTGATCGGATTACAAAACGTAGGGAAAGGAGATTGGAGAGGAATTTCTCGAAACTTTGTGAAAACACGAACACCGACTCAAGTGGCTAGTCATGCTCAAAAGTACTTTCTCCGACGAACTAATCACAATAGGCGTCGCAGGAGATCAAGCTTATTCGACATCACGACTGATACGGTACATACTCTTCATCATCCAATATATCTTAGAGAAATGAAAACTCGACATAATAATTCTACAATTAAAAGTTAACATGTCACAATCTAGGATTTAACATTTGTTTCTATACTTATGTATCTGATAAACTAGATTTAATTCTTAATGTTTAATAAATAATGTTGCATTATTTACAAGTGATCATCTATCAAATGCTAAAAAGATATGTTGATTGGTTTGTTTGACTAGATCTCAATAATTATTTAAAGTGGCTGCTTTAGAAATAAGCAAACAAGCGAATCATATGGTAGTGGAACCTTAGACCAAAATTTAGCCAATACTAAATTGATAACTTATAAAATATATAAATAGTTTAAAATGATATCCTTGATTCATTTATTTATTAGTCTATAGCTTTTAGTACGAAATATAAGTTATCTTGTAGTATTATAGAATCATTGCTAGCTTTTTAATGAAACTTAGCACATGGTGTCAACTAGTATATAATCTATAAATAACATATGTGACATATACATTAAGTAATATTTCAGAGTTAACGGATTATAATATTACGCTTTAAAATGTACCCGATTTATTTCATGGCCCCTGATTAATTTATCATAGTATTTTTTGTAGAAAGATTATATACGGCTACAAAAATTGTAGCCAACATATCCTCATAACATATTAGGTGATTTTTGGTAATTAGTACTTTAGCAAACTATAACTATTATAAAGTAACATTGATCTGAAATTCGTACAATATGCTGTTTACTTGTTTTTGACCAACTTATTAGACTTTAGATGTTTTAACATTCAAATAATAGACAAAGCATTTTTATGTGATCGTCCACTTTCTTTTATGGGTACTACTATTTATAGAAAGACTCTTAATCTGGTATTCAAGATAACGCCGTTATAAAAGTGCTTTTAACGCCATAACGCTATATACCCGTTGGAGGAAAGCTGATCTTCAATCCAAGCATTAACCGCTATGGCTAACGCAGTTATTAAAAAAAAAAAAAAATTGAAAAACTTACACAATTAGTCCCTCAACGCTCAGAATTAAAAATTTACAAAACCCCTTAATCCGCTAGTTTTTTAAAACAAAAACATTTTTACCATATAAATACCCAACTAAAACTCTATTTTCACACTTCCATTCAAACTTATATACTTCCTCTTTACCATATTTCAAAATCAAATTGTTCACAATTCGACCATCCAAATCAAGAAAGCGATATTCTTCCGCTCATCCGACGCTGGACACTTCAGTAGAGGACTTTAATTTATTACGCCACAAGACGTAGCAAGATCACTCGTTGGAATAAACAGCAGGGATTGAATCTCAACATCCTAGTCGCTCTCGCATCTACATATCGTGAACGCTGGCCATAGTTAACGCTCAGCGCAATCCATTATTGCATTACAGTTGTAAGTATTCAAACCGAATTTTCGTAAGAAGATTTCAGATGAGCCTAAACTATTCCTCGCAAATAATTGAAGATCAATCTTATAATTTCCGATAATATCTGCATCATTTACCTTTTATATTAAACACCGGACATAACGCAAATCGAATTTAAAGATGTACCGTTTAACGAAACGACGCCCCATAATGCCATCGTATTGCATGACACCACACCGATGATTGATTTAATACTTGCAAATCAGGTGGAGTAATTTCAAAGGTCTGCCTTGATAATTTTAACAATGATATCCTGATTGCTTACGAAGATTAAGAAACCAACACGCCGACATTCAAAAAAATTTATCAACATCATGAAGAAACATTGTTTTCCGAATGCTGGTGAAGATTTGTATCAGATGCAATGAATTAAAATTGCCCAAATGCATGGCAGCGCCATTTGCTAGGTGATAAAAAATACCAACACATGCCAGTTTCGTTTGCTTCAACATTGATTCATGATGATTTGGACATGCAAATAACGATATCAATGTTTTTAGATAACTCTCCCGCTATTCGACGACCTTCATTGACGCTGCATTTTTCCGCCGCCGGGAGTATTTACAACAACGGCGACGCGATTAATGTACACGATACGTAATCACAGATTGCAGATATTATGCATAACATGATTATAAAGATCAAAATTTGTTTTTTACGCGGACTATAAACGAACTGGGCCGATCCACAAAATTGGCGAACGCGACGGTTGAAGATGCTGATACACGTCAAAGCGTTAAAAGAAATACACGACCGACAACGCACGATAACTAACCCAACATGACCTTGCTGGAAGACGGTTCGGCATAAGACCGAATCCATTACCGACAACAACAAAGCAGAAATGTATTTGCGATTTAATAAAGATTACATGTTGTTTTTAATTGCAAGGAAGTAGGTTTTTATGATTCATATTTTTTTCCTTGTATTTTTTACCTCAGACAGAATTACGTTTAAAGCTTTAATGAACGTTTGTTTTGCTTAAAAAATAAAGTGATGATGGCTTTTAGTCGAATTGAAAATACGAATATTAGCCATAAGTGCATACAGACGGGATTGCTATTTGCTAAACAGGTGACGACCGTAACGTTAAATTGACGCTAAGGACAAAGTGACCATGGTAATTGACATGTATATTGCCATATCATGGGGAGTGCTCTAACCTAGGCTACAGTAAAAGAAGTACACTAGATTCCGCTTTTAAATTTTTATTAATAGTAATTCTCCGTCTCATATTGGTCTAATTATTTATACGCACAAAGCTTAAAATTCCACTAACTACACTCTCCACCAATCAAATATCATTTTCACCCAATTAAAGCTCTCATCTCATCGGCTGAAATATTCTACTATTGTTCACTTGTGACATTTAAAGATTCCATCACACACTTAAATCGGACGTATATATATAATTATAATTTTATCGCTTTTATTCGTTTTTTGTCACATTAATACTTTTGACATATTAAACTTTATATTTTAAGTTCTATACTTTCAGTTTTACAGTTCTTTAATATAAACAAAATTAAAAAAAAATAATAATAAAAAAAAAAAAAAAAAAAATGGAAGTATCATTTGTAATTTTGAGGTTCTAAATAACCTATATCTTCTTTTCTTTCTTTTATATGTTTAATATTTTTCCAGGTATATTATTTAAGTGAAACATTTTTTTTATGACAACCAACCAAAACTACATCCATTCATATACTATCATTTTAATTGATTTCATATCTTATGAAATATGAAATGATTGGTTGTTATCATTTGGTCATAAAAGTTGACATAGATAGATGGTTGGATTCTTCCAGGCCACTAAGATCACCACCTACTTGTGTGAATGAAGTTGCTTCACAAATATCTTCAAATCTTTTATTTCTGTTTGATATCAATTATCTAAGAAAATGAATAAGATATCTAGCTAAAGTGAACAAAAAAAAGTCTACATGTATATTCTTACTCCACCTTTGATTGTCTAAATTACGCGAAAATGTGTTATGTGGGAATAAAAGTTTTGGAAAATGCTAAAAACTAACTACTAGATTGTTGTTTACAGGCATCACAGCTAATTATTTTCAAGAAAAATATGTTAATGCTAAGACATAACTAGCATCCGACTTATATCTTAGGTGATTTTTTTTTCTTCGTTTCTACAATGACTTGTGACCTTTTGACGAGTAATAAAAAGAGCACTTAACTGTAAGTAATAAAGATAATACTTAATTTTATTTGTATTCAAGAAATTAAATAGTACAAAGTGGTTATTGATTACGGGCGATTTTGTTAGATCATTAGTTCATGTACTAGTTGTTAACAACTATATTAAAGGTTATTGTAAACGAAAATTTTTCTTCTTCTTTCATTTATACTTATATTAGAAAAGGAAAATGACAGTCATGTTTAAAATGTAGCCGAATGTCAAGTGGAAAAATCAGCTATAGATTTAGAGCGAGAAAATGCATTTGTGATTTATCAAGATATTACTTCATCCATTCTAAAATAAACATGTTTCTATTTTTGGATGTCACAAAATAAATGTTTATTTTGTGTTTCAATCAACAAAAGTGGAGTTTGTGTATATTGATAATATTTGATTGATAGATAATGTATATTTAGTAAGATTTACTAAACATTTACACAATTTGAAAGTAAACGTTTATTTTGAAACAAAAAAGTAATAGATTGAGCATGAGATCTCTTTATCATTACCAGTTTAAAATATCTGATACAGAAAACCGATAACCTAAAGTCCTAAACAGACATGTTTATGTATTTATTCCTTTTATGAACACATTTGTATGATATTATATAATAGTTATCAGATGAAAAAGTCGATAAACAATCATTGCACAAAATTGTAGGTATTAAAATAGCATAAACTATTCAATATTCGTCTTGAAACTCATTTGGATTTTCATTGATTAGATTTAATGAATGTATTGTGCAAAAAGAAATGAAAGCTGGTAGGTCTTAAAGATGCATAATGTAACGTTTAAATTTGCATGATAACATCTTATTGGTTGCAACTAAAGGACTTACTATACTATTTCATAAACTAATAAAACACTGACACACAAATTTAGGCATTAAATTAATATTTGGGCTTGGTCATTCCAATCATTTCTGTTTTAAAATACTTTGGTTACTATTGTTTATGCTTATTAAATCTTGATAGAAACAAAATTTACATAATTACATATATAGCTTCTGCAAAATATTATCCACGTTTCATCAAATATGCTATATCCATGCATGTGAATAATATTTGCCTTCGTTTGTCCATGATACCTATAATAGATATGACTACAAGTGGTGTATATTCCATGTTTGGGCATTGCTATTGTTTTTAGTAACAAGTTTAGTTAGCTTATATAATTAACGTACACAACGTGATTGTATACTCTAAATATGTAGTATTTACACCACTTCATACTAAATTTCACGTTCTTCTTGGACTTGCAGTGCATGACCTCGTCAATGGATGATGATCAAAAGCTACCATCAAATCTAAAGTACGAGCCGGAAAAGTTCCCCATGTCATCTTTTCCATCAACCAGGCTAGAGAGCCTCACACTTGGACGTGCACCTACAGCCAAACAAATAACCAAGACCTTAGGAAATCAAATGCCTCCTATCCCAATACCTCCATCGAACAAAATGGCCAAACTCAATCTAAGCACAACAAATGATAACCTCGAACCGCCATTGCCCTTAACATTAAACCTATCAACCTCCACACCCTCACATCCTCCGAACAACAATCATCACCATCATCATCAACAAGACACACAGTGGCAACATTTCAAGAAATATCGGGCAGCTTTAATAGTAGCAATGGAGATAACATCATTAGTGTTGCATGATGATACTAGTTGGAATGCTGTGATTAATAACTTGTGATGCTTGTATTTGTAAATTAAGTTGTGGAGAGAGTGAGAAAGGGAGATTTATTTTTTTACATAATTAAGTTTGGATTAGTTAGGTAAGGATGTTTATTGACTAAAAGATTAATCAAATAGAGGGTATTAAATGAAAGATTTCTATGTCTACATATGTTTCTCTACTTTTTTTGACAAGGTTTATAACACTAATGTATATCAATTTGTAAAATGAGATGTGACGTTTGAATTGTTGGAGTTTATGATGAATTTAAGATGTGGTAGGTATGTTTCGTTGATGTTATTCGAAAACATGAAAATGACAGATCAACTATTAACACTGGAAAAGGTATATTAAAGAGATTATAGTGTATCAAGGTAAGCAATTTAATGAAAACTATGTCATGACATGCCTGTCTTTTGTGTGTTACATCGATATACGTCTTCGTTTGATTTTATAGTTGCCACTATCTAAGTGTTGATTTGTTTTGCGATCTGATTTTCGCTAACTTATTGATAACTTGTTTTTAGTTAGTTAGCCTTGTAACAAAGGTGAACCAAAGAATTTATAAACGTAAAGTTGCATTAGTATGCATGGTTAATTACATTACTCCGATTTAATACAACGTGAAGGAGTTTATATTGCTTGAACTATTACTAAATTCCAAGAAAGCTGATAATTTAGCTTTAAGCATTTAAGTAGTCATTTTGCAAATTATTACAAGATGTTCAACCTTGACATGGTTAAAGGGTGGTTGACGGCTCGGTCATCTATTGTCTGGGCTTGTCAAGCATCTTAAGTTAAATTTTTTAAAGTCAAATCCAGAGAAACCAAAACGAACCAAATTCAAATTGGCCGGTTTCGGTTTCGCTTATTTTAATTCTTGCCGGGTTTCATTTGACCAATAACCCGAAGCCACTATTTTTAAAAATATTAATAATTACATAGATATTTTTAAAAAATATATTTCAAGATAAAAATTTTATTATATTATGATAACTTTTAACAAGATTTATTTATATATAAATATACATAAAATATATATATATATATATATATATATATATATATATATATATATAAATATATATATATATAGTGGAGTTATATTTATATAAAAATAAATCATATGAATATAGAACCAATCTTATGTTTCTATTTTTTGATCAACGTTATTAAGTTGGGCATAATTGTAAATAAGTGAAACTTCAAGTTTTATTCTCAAATGGTGAAGGGCATTAGAAGGAATTTTATGCCCCTAAAAACTCCGCCTGCATTTTCTTCCCTCTGAATAGACCTAAACTACCTCATATATCATCCATAACTGAATAAAAAAGAAACACCACCAAACATTCAGACTTTATTTGTTTTATTCGTAATTTTTATACTACCACCACATCCTTCATCAAGATCTAACTATTCAAAGACATCCATATGTCTATCTCCTTCCTCAAGATCTATCCACCACCATTTGATTTCTTCATTGTCAAACAAAAAACAGTATGAGAAAAAACCGCCCACGTTGATGAATCCCATGCCAAGTAATCCGCTTTTTGGATCGTTATATTGATGATTGTTGCTTATATGTACATTGCGTATAAGCTTACGATCCGAACCATGAAGACTCTTAAGATCCCACAACAATAACAACCTAAACTATGGTTTCTTACTTCATGTTTTGTTCATGTCTTTTTAACCGTGCATTCTATATATTATTTTATGCACTTAATTAATTTGGGTTTAAATTCAAATATGATCCTGCAAATCCTTGGTTTCTATTAGTTTAAATGTTTATGTTTTAAAATGTTTGTTTTATTTCTTGATTCAAAAATATATTTTTAAAATGTGTTTTTGGTTAAATGTTTAGATACTGTTGTGATTATAGTTGTAGGCTGATCTAAAGTAAGAATATTTAAAACTAATAACTATATGTAATTTTAAAGTAAGAATTTTTATATCTTTATTCTTTTTATTTTAAAGCCTAATGATACAAACTTACTTAACCATGGAGCAACCGATCTGGTAATGTGGTTCTAGAACCATTTGACTAGTTAATTTCTTTGGCTAATAAAAAACATTAAATCATATTTAGTGTGGAACATGATCGAAGTCATAATCAATCAAAGACATAATCGAGTCATAATCATATTTATTGTGAAACATTAAATCGAAATATTAAACATACTGGAAGATATAACGAGTCATAATCGAATCAAAGTGGCTGTTGTCTATAAAAACATTAAATCATATTCATTATGAACAAATGCGACTAGTTTAATTTCATTTGATTAATACAAGACACGCTATTAAGTATATTTACTGTTTATCATTTTATACCTCGTCACAAGACACGTTGTTGGATGCTGTTGCAGAATTTAAACCTCAGATGCGATATTGTTTTTACGCTTTCATAAACTTGTTTATTTTGTTTAATTTCAATTGTTATTTAAGAATGGTATATATGTTTTGTTATTGTTACAGTTTGAGTATAATGTTAATACGGGTTAACGACATATCGATAGTAACATGATAAACATATGCATACACATGCAGAAAGCCAACGGCGTGAAACATTGCTATCAGCTTTATTAAAACACAGTCTAGATTTATTAAATCACATGATGAATACGTTTCTGCTATGAACCAACTATTAAAGACATCAGACATGACGCTACAGTGCTTCATATATTTGTAGAAAATATATTTATATAATAAAAGTTTTGTTGTTTGTAATAAATTGATAAATGTATTAATAAAGTTATTACTTGATACATACTTATAATATTTTTTATAGATAATGCAAATACAAAACACTCATGATAAACGGAAAATACAATTATCACAAAATTAAAAACACACACGCTACAATCGTAAAAAAAAAAAGCCTCAGAGAACGAGAACTAAAAAACGCTTTTAAAAAAAATCAAATATAAAAGTAATTTTACCATTATACCCCTTTGAATTAAATAATAAAATTAATTATAGGAAAACTGATTGGCTGATTTGCCTCAGTAGCTTCGCAATTTATTTGGCTCGAACAACTCTTCCTATATATAGTATATATATATATATATATATATATATATATATATATATATATATATATATATATATATATATATATATATATATATATATATATATATATATATATATTTATATGAATTCTATTAGCTCAAACCCAAACCCATATCATCTCGAGAACCGAACTAAGTAGTTCGGTTCTGTTTAGCAAATTCTGCCTTATTACCTGCCTGTCGGCTTTCGCTTTGCTTATTCTGCGGCTTTACTTTTTTCGCTGGTGCCTCTGTCTCCCATCCAATAGACCAATACAAGTTTTCATTTGATTTGTTTGTTGGGCCGAAGCCCAAAGTTTAAAAAGTTAAGACAAAATCATGTTTATGGGCCAGCTGTTGAGTGAGCATTACTCTTATATAATAGAGCCTCAAGTTTTGCTAGCGTCAATTTGACGTCACCGTTTAGCAGCCCAAATATTTGGCAGCCCAAATAGTAATAAATGGTCTAATGGTTTTTTGAATTGGGCTAGATCTCGAATTTGTCTGGGACCCAATATTCTACTTTTAACTAGATAGATGATTTCGAATAGCTTGACTGTAGTTGGCAAAAAAATGAGTAATTTTGTGACACGTACTTAAAGATGAAGAAATTTAAAATATTGTTCGAACACTTTTTGATTGAAGAAAAAGTCATCTAAGGATATTAAATACATCGTCCAATACACGCAAATGCTACGGGCCAACGAATTAATCTACAAATTGTCATCCGGCCAAGCTTTTCTAAAAATAACACGTTGTTAGCATGACGCATAAACGATTGATCGCTGCCCCGTCGCAACCCGGCGGTTCGCAGCCCCCTCGTAACATGTAGATAAAATTATACGGTAAATCAAACAATGTGGACGTGATCAAGTTCATAGTGCATGCTTGGCGGTTTTCTCTTAATTAGCAGTCATATTAAGTTATTTTTAGGTTTCTTGATTTGCTAAGAGATAGCAACTGGCCAAATGCTAATAATTGGTAAATTAATTTCATAAATTAACTTTCAAAATGTTGCAGACAATCAAAAAGTTAACATCTCTTGTAAAGTATAGTGATTTGCATGACAAATACACATCAAACATAAGTACACTAAACATTTGTGATATATGTACAACTGTTTACAAATAAAATGAAGTGTGTCAATTCAATTAAAATTTGAAGTTAGCAAATCACCTCCCGTAAAGCATTGAGAACTAACAACGCCGACCTATTTATATGAAAAACTTAGACTAAATCATTGGCTCACTCAAAAAGTGTCCATTTGCTTTGAAAAACATGACAATTTTCATGCAAGTTTCTTTAATCTCGCACCTGTAAGCTAAACCTTTGAGATTAATCAACATTACATTCTTAGCAACAATGTAATCGTATTAAACCCAAGTTTAATACGGAAGAACATATTACATTTCGATGATGTTAAACCAACTCTAATAGATTTACGAAAAGTCGTCACAAACTTCTGAGAATACAAGCATTTTAAATTAATTAAATAAAAGCTTTGCATCTTCTCAGCAAATACACAGTTGCTTCCTCCAAGTTAACAAAGCAAAAAACAAATAAAATTGAATTATTGAAAATTGACATGAGAACATACATACATTGGTTCGTTTTAAGCTTTTAAGCTATGCTACTTATCTACAAAAGCTCATTTGGAATTAACGAAAAGGCTTTCATTAATTAAAAAGAAGAAAAACAACTTGCCTATGTCTGGTTGGCCAAATTTGGATGATTATAGTTGTGGATATTTAAGAATACTAAAACAATGGGCAATTTGCTAGTCTAGTAGAAGATGTCTACTAGAAAGCAGAGAAATTTTCATTGTATAAAAAGAAAACTTTAAAATAAACGAAGGAGGTGAGTGGCTAAAAATAACGACACACTACAACAATGAGCCTTGACGACCCTCTCCCGAAAGTTTCACTAAACGACAAAACCCGTTGGAATTCAGACACAAACGCGACCGCTTAGAATTTTCAACGACATTTTCGCGGCCACCCGCCAAAAGAGATGCCACACCGACAATCTTTGACCGCACCAAATGCCGGGTCCCACAAGTCCCGCCAAAGGCTACCAGTACCATTGTCCATGCCAAAAGTATCACGACTAGGGCGTCGGATTGATTCTCATGTACACGCCCCTCACGAAAGTTATCGGTGACGTGTCGCCGAAAGTGAAAAAATATCCCCTCCAATTGTAGTCAATGTTGTAGTGGCAACTTTGACTGATTTTCGTTTCTCTGTGAATCATCACAAATGAAAGTCGATCATAAAAAACCCCTAGGTGTCCTCTCCCTTCTTATTTAATAGGGTGATTCTCAGTATCCCTTTTCGTTTTTGCGTTTTTGCCTAATCAACCATGACATAGATTCTTTATCAATATTAGCTTGTATTAATTGCACTTTTGCTATTGGTTACAATTGGTAGAGGCAATTGATTCAACCGACGTTAGGATATATTTTGCGATTCATATTATATTTATATTATATCTTTGCAGGCAAAAAAAACCAATCAATTATTAGTATTAATTGATCTTCATGGATGGGGGTTAGTTCTTGAATATTAACGTGTTAAAACCCTAACTTTTTGTTAGGGTTTTATTTTCTTCTTTTTGTCCGTTGCTGCATGCTGGTTACTCTTTTTGGGTGGTTAACGACTGTGTTTGGTGATTGTTTGTGGGGTTTGGAGAGATGGAAAATGGCTTCTTGAATAATCTTAGCGCCCAAACGTAAAACATGATGGTAAATTTTCTGCGCGTAGTGCTGGGAAGAATGTTAGCAGCCAGTCCTCGCCTAGTTTGGTCGGTCAAACTAGTTTGAAGAGTAGTGAATCGTTAGAACTCTTCTATTCCCAACTGTGGTTAATAATACAAATATGGGGCTTATTATTACCGATTGACAGCTTGATAATGGTGATGTTAATTTGTCTACACGCGCGGATCGCATACGGATCCAAAGGTCGCCTAATTCACTAATCGCTAAGGCTAATAATGATGGTAGTGTTAAATCTAATGAGCATGCGGGTTGATCTGGTTCCAAAGGTAGATTCTCCTACTTCTTTGTCAATGTCATTAATGCTACTGTATGATTCTCAAAGTGAATTTTAGAGCATTGGTCAATGTGGATCGAGTGGATAATCACGACAACGCTGCTATGGTCGCTATGAAGAAGGTTTTAAGTCGGTATGATAACACACTTGTTAGTTATTTTCTTGGTAAGACCATTGCTTTTCCTTTCGTTCAAAATTATGTTACTAATACATGGGGAAAATTTGGCTTGCAAAAGCTGATGAAGAATGGTGATGGTGTATTTCTTTTTAAGTTTGCTACTAAGGAGGCGTGGATCGTGTTTTGAACGAGGTCCTCGATTATACGAACGCCCATTATTCTAAATAAATGGACTCCTACTTTATCCCTTAATAGGAACGATGTAAACAAGGTACCGGTTTGAATCAAAATGCATAAGGTTCCTTTGGTTGCTTATTCTGAGGATGGTTTGAGCTTGATTGCTACACAAGTAGGGAAACCTATTATGTTAGATGCTTTTACAAGCTCTATGTGTGTCGAGTCTTGGGGCCGTATTAGTTTTGCTCGTGCTTTAGTTGAATTAAGCGCGGATTCTGAACTAAAAAGCCAGGTTACAATGGCAATTCCAAATGAAGAAGGTAATGGTTTTATTACTGAAATTATTAATATTGAATATGAATGGAAACCTCCTCATTGTGGAGAATGTAAAACTTTTGGACATACTTTGATCGATGCCCAATTGCGGTTAAGAGGTCGTAGTAACACTAATGTGGCAAAGAAAGGCTTCAAGCTTCTACTACTTTGAAAAAGACGTGATGATAGTTTCATTGAGGTAAAGAATCGTAAGAGTAGCGGAAGAATGCGGCCGCTCCTTCGCCTATCGGGGTGTTCGCTTAATAAGCCTAAACCAAAATTTTGGAGACCGTCTTGAAAACCTACACTAATAGTGAGAAAATCACTAATGAGGCAAGTACGAGTGGGACGATAATTGCTACATTGAACTCATTTATGCTCTGATATTATACTCGATGATAATGGTATTCTTCAAGGTCCTGGAGATGAATTGGAGGTTGGTAGTAGAAGGAAACTAAAGTGGTCAAGAATATAGTGATGATGAAGTTCTTGATTGCCAAAATGATATGGCTAGTTTTTTAGCATCTGGTATACCTACTGTTGCTAGTTCTTCTAAGGGTGTAAATGGAAGTACTACTCCTATTGTTGATAAAATCAGAAAGATTGAAAAGCTAAATATTGAAGGGAAAGTTACTCTTATGGATGATGATGGTAAACCTCTAAAAAAGGTTGATTTAAAAGAAAAGGAATAGGATGCAGCTTCTAAGCCTAGTATCTCCTCCTCTACGTGTACTTCTTCAACCAAAGTGGGTAACCCATTCTCAAAGGTGGGTAATTTGGATGTTTCTGATAGCGACGACGATGAAGTTTTGGAATATCCTAACGAGGCTAACTATTTCTATAGTGGAGGGAACGAGAGGAGTCTTTTGGAACAATGAAAAGATGGTACATGTGACTACAATGATTATGATGATGAATACTTTGATGATTGTGGTCTATCTGCAGCCCAATTAAAGGTTGCTGCCATGCATGACATTAGACTTGGATAAGTTATTTTCCTTTGGTTAGCATAAAGGTTGGTGTGTCTTAGTTTATGCTTGGTTTTGTTTTGGTTTTCTAGTTGTGTGTAGCTAGTTGAATCATTTATGGCCTGTCATGAATGATATAGTTCGTTTACTTGTCTTAAGCATGTGATCTCACCACATTCCTTTTGTACTTAGTTGTTTTTTGAAGTAATATATTTTACCGGGTGGAGGCCCTTTACCCAAAAAAATAGTCGATCATCACAAAGTACCTCTTCTTTAACATGGTGAGTTGCCAGAGGCGATGATTCTTGTTGTGTGCTCTTTTTGGGTAAAAGAGAACATTGTTGTGTGTTCTTGGGAATTGAAACGTAAAGCTGTTGGCATTGGCAGTGTTAACTATACTAAGACTAGAAGTAACGGTCACAACTCCTCTCACCATTCAATAAAACAAGCACATCGCTGTCATTTTGTTTTTTGCTTCATTATTACGCAAAAAGAAAACTTAATCAGTGTTGACAAATTTTTTACACCTGAAATTTATTATTCTCAAGAACTCATATATTCTATAATTCATAAATGAAACTACCATGTTACAAATCTGGTTTCTATAATATAAACTAACAAAAGATGCATAATTCAAATTAGAGTTAATTGCGAATCGTTCCAAGCCGTACTAAATCGCGCTTTCATCCCAAATAGTTTGAAATTGCATAAACCGCCCCAAAATCAAACTTTTGCAAATTTTGGTCCTTGCTTTAACCGCCGCGGAAGTTTTTTCGTTAGAATTAACACGTTAGCCCTTTTGGCCAAAAAATCTTGCATAGTTCATCCTTTTAAAACTTTGCAAAGTTCATCCTTTAAAAAACTTTGCGGTAGTACATCCTTTGGCCAAAATCCTTTAACATCCTTTGGCCAAAGATCCTTTTGGCCAAAACTTTGCGAGTTCATCCTTCAAAAACTTTTAAAGATTCATTGTAACTTTTAGAACATTTTGTAGTAAAACTTCATCCTTTTCAAAAACTTTGCAGAAAGTTCATCCTTTTGGTAAAAACTTTTGCGAGTTCATCCTTGGCCAAAACTTTTCAGATCATCCTTTAAATTAAAAACTTTGTATGGCTCATCCTTTTATACATTCATGTTTTAATCGCCTTCATCCATTTTATAAGCGTTGTCGGTTTTATACGTTTTCGCTTTAACGCTTTTATACGCTTTCATCCGCTTAAGTTTAATTGTTTTAACCGCGAAATTATTCAACATAATGAAATTTTTCAAAGAAAAAAATTTTGAAAATAAAAATTGAATTTTGCATTTGAAAATTCAAAATTTTAAGAAAATTGGAAAAATCCAAAAAGAAAAAATCAAATATTTTTTATTTGGAAAAATTCCAAAATTTTTTCAAAAGATTTCAAAACCAATTTAAAAAGATTCCACTTTTTCAGTATTTACTTAAAAAAAATTGGATTTTTTCCAAATTTTTTTTCGATTTTTTCAATTTTTTCCAATTTTTTAATTTTTTCTAAATTGTTTTTCAATTCTTTGAAAAGATTATTTAAAAAAATTGATTTTTTTCCAAATTTTTTCGGATGTTTTTTCAAATTTTATTTTTCAAAACTTTTGAATTTTTTCCAATTTTCTTTTTCAAAAAGAAAAAAAAATTTTTACTAAAAATATTGATTTTTTTCTGATTTTTCCATTTTTTTTTCAAAATTTTTGAATTTTATTTTTCAAATTTGCTAAAAATTCCATTTTTTATTTTCAAAATTTTTCTTCTTGAAAAAATTTCAATATGTTGAGATAGTACAAAACTTAAAAACGACAAAAACGATAAAAATGGATTAAAACGATAAAAACAAACGATAGCATTTAAACGTAGAAAAACGATAAACCCGATAAAAACGATAAAATGGATGAAGACGCGAAAACATATGAAAATGTATAAAAGGATGAACGCTACAAGAGTTGCGCCAAAAGGATGAACTCGCAAAAGGGCCAAGGATGAACTTTGCAAAAGTTTTGGCCAAGGATGAACTTTGCAAATTTTTGGCCAAAGGATGAACTCGCAAAGTTTTGGCCAAAAGGATGTATTTCGCGAAAAGGCCAAAGGATGAACTCGCAAAGTTTTGGCCAAAAGGATGTACTCGCAAAATTTTTTGGCTGATGAACTTGCAAAAGTTTTTGGCCAAAGGATGAACTATGCAAGATTTTTTGGCCAAAAGGGCTAACGGTTAATTCTAACGAAAAACTTACCAAGCTTAAAGCCGGACCAAAATTTGCAAAAGGTTTGATTTGGGACTTTATGCAATTTCAAACTATTTGGGACGAAACCTGCAATTTGACCAAACCTTAAGGACGATTTCTGCAATTAACTCTTCAAATTATGTCCAAAACTAAGCACTTACCAAGCGTGAGAAGAAACAAAATTTGTATTTTTCGTTCAGAAATATCAGTTGCATAGTCTTTTTTTCTCCGAGAGCTGAACAGCCCATGAACCAACATTTTTGAATCCTTTAGAAACAAACACAAAAAATCAACCCATACTCCTTTCCAAAAAGAATTAAAATCTATTGTTTATATATGGAGCTAATTTCATAAATGGTCCATCCTGCTCAGCTTAACCTGCTTTATATTTACTTTTTTTTAACATATTCAGTCGCTGTGATTCCCTTGACCATTTGATGGGATGAAATGACCAAAATACCCTCATGTTGTTGTTATTATTATTATTATTATTATTATTATAAAACATCACTTCATTAGAAAATCAAAAGAAATTACAAGAATTAATAGGAAAATGCTTAATTAATCCCCCACCTCTGCAAATAATAAGAACAAACCCTACTAAAAATATAGTTGGCCTCACGCGCGCCAATATCTTGAGATAATAAATATTATTATTATTATTATTATTATTACAAGTTATACAAATACACAAACCATCACTTTCTTTTTTCTTTTTTGGCAAAATAAGATAATAAATATTGATATGAATTTCGGGTACATTTGAGAAAGGAAAGTATTTCCGATCTTTGTTGACAACCAATGAACTTGATCATCTAAACAATAATTCATTAACTTGACCTACACAAACCATTTGCACAATACTACTGACCAAAGAACCTTGTGAAATTGCTTGCTTCCTTCTACTTGAAAGCTGAAACCAAAGAATCTTGTGAAAAAGACACCTACTGAAAAAGAAAACAACTTGCTGAAAAAAGATAGCAACTCTTTTTCACTTCATAGTCACGAAACACCGGTTTCTTTTATGTGAAAAACTAAAGCGGGTTGAATAGTTTTACCATTTTGAAATTTATTTTCTTTGAGTACTTAGTATGAATTCAACTAATGTAAATAATAAACAATAAATAATATGCAAGTTAAGAAAGAAACGATCAAACCATAACACGAAATATAGAGTGGCTTTTAACGGTAACTCTTTTTCGCCTATTCCACTCCCCTCAGTTTCAACTCCGAGTTTCCTTCACTAATCACCAAGCTCCTTTATCCAACGAAGAAAAACTTTATACGTCACTTACACAATATTTCCGACACAAAGCTAGATGTCGAGTTCTTCTACAAGGGTACAACCACTCCCGTCACACAATGTATTTTGAGGACTAAAATACTAACCGATCACTATCAGAGGTATATGATGGTTTGGTACAAACAATGAGGTATGAACTAACTATAATTCACACTAGGATGAACTAACAAGACTTTGTAACACACTGTTGAAACTTGTAAGTCTTTTGATAATGCTTTGATCTTCTTGCTACAAAAGAAGCTCACTAATACGAAATATGATTGAGTTAAAAATAATGAATGATGAATGAGAGAATGTATGTTATTTTTATGCTTGTAAGTGATGAAAAATCAACATGGCGTGACTTACTATTTATAGGCAATAAGTGTCAGCAACCCACGGATCAGACGAATCCAAATACAAGGATTTGTCCGTGTATGGATTTGGTTCCGCGGGACCTGACAGAAAATCTTCCAAATCTTTTATCAAATCTAACCAAAATATTTACCATATCTCTTCCAAGTAACACCCCCAAAAATGATTTGCGTACGGAAGAAAAGGTTTCTGGGGTGCTACTCAATTAGATCATAACACAATGAGTAAAATAATAGATTTTTCTTAAAAGATTTTATTTATTGTAGTAAAACAAAGTTTAAAGTTGAATTGTTGCGGAAAATAGCCCATTAACAAAATGTGGTCCTAATATATGAATTCAGAGTCATCTATTACCATGCCATGTCAATGCTCAAGCCCCTCCAAAGTTAGCTATCGCCTTTTTCATTTCCTGAGATAAACATGCTTAAAAGGTCAACAAAACGGTTGAGTGAATTCATAAGTTTATAGTTAATCATTTGAACACAAGCTAAAGAGTGCTCAAGTTCTAAAGAAGGCGTTCGGGTATAATTTTCCGCCTTGGTTAGAAGTTGTAGTTAATTGGAGGCTTGAAGGTTGCTATAACCCTTCATCTTTGCCTATTGTAATTCATACTTTGGGTAAACCTTGTTAGTTTTATGCTGTTCAATTCTCTTATTTATGTTTGGTTCTTTGGTTGTGTTGATTATGTGATTCTTGTGATGTGTTCTTGTCTTGTGAATGTTGTCTTGATATTTGTTTATTTCATATAAGAACTTGTGATAAACGGATGTTTGGATAATTGTAGTGTTTGTTTGGATTATGTTGATAACATCATATTTGGTTAAATTGGAATTTATTCTTGTTTATTGTTTGGTTGATCATTGTTGAGTTTAATGGGCGAAAGTATTCTTAACAATGGTTATAACAGAGGGATTCCTGAGTCCTATAGTGTTTCTGAATCTAAACTTAATGCTTCTTCTTTTGCTGCTAAGTCTTTTAATAACAATTGAAGAATGTTTTACAAAAATAATAACACTAGAGGTACCAGTTCTAATTCTAATTATGCTAATAGAGGTCCTAATCCTAACCTGAACTGTAAATATTGTGGAAAAATTGGACACACTATTGAAAGATGATATGAAATTATTGGATTCCCTCCTGGTTTTGTTAAGAATAATAATCCTGTTAATAAGCAAAATGGTTTTAAACAAAACTATAATGCTAATGCTGATGTTAAGCAAACTGAGAATAAGAATACTACTTCATCTGCTAGCACTTCCTCTAGTTTTACTTCCGAGCAGATGAAGAAGTTATTGTCCTTGATTAGTGAAACCCCTTCTGGAAGCATACATGCTAATATGGCAGGTAGAGCTTCTTTATTTAATGAGAATGTATGGTTCAATGTTAATTACTCTAGATATTTTCATGCTAATTCTTGTCTGGCTGTTTATACTATCTCTTTGGGTTAGATTCTAGACTCAGGTGCCAATCGACTGATTGTTTCCACCATTGGTATGACCAATGTTGTGGATATTACCAGTCTTAGAATCACTGCTGGCCATTCCAATGGGACTCTTGCCACTATAAGTCATGTTGAAATTTAAAATTGACCAATAATGTTACTCTTTATGATGTTTTGGTTGTTTCTAGATATTATGTGAGTCTGTTGTTTGTTAATAAACTTATCGGAGATAGCAAATTATTTGTTGGTTTTGATGAAGATAAATGATATATTCAGGATTTGAAAAGGGAGATTGTTCTGGGGAATGGTAGTCAGTCTGATGGTCTTTATTTGTTTAACATGCAGCCTAATATGTCTTTAGGTAAGTGCAATATGGTTATGTATTATAATGTGTCTAAGCTTACTTGGCATAATAGACCGGTCACCACGATCCTGTTCTATATGTTCTTCAAAAGATCTTGGTATTTCCATGAATTCTCATTTTCGCTTTGTGAAACCTGTCATAGGGCCAAATAGACTAGGGAACCTTTTCCCTTGTCTGATCATAAGTCTCAAAATCTTGGTGACCCTGTTCACCTTGACTTATTGGGTCCTTACAGAGTTACAAGCAGAGAAGGATACAAGTATTTTTTGACTATTATTGATGATTTTTCTAGAGCTGTATGGGTTTACTTAGTTAAAACTAAGGATGAAGTATTTGGTGTTTTTTGTTCTTTCATTAACTTGATTTTAAATCAGTTTGATCGAAAAATTAAAATTGTAAGATCTGATAATGGAACTTAGTTTGTTAATAAGAAAATGCATGATATGTTTTCTGATCTTGGTATTATTTACCAAACTTCATGTGCTCCATACCTCAAAGAAAATGGTGGTATTGAGAGGAAACATAGACACTTGCTCAATGTTGCAAGGAGTCTTATGTTTCAAGGAGGGATTCCTTTAAGGTTTTGGTCTGATTGTGTTCTAAATGTTATATATCTTATAAACAGGCTGCCATCTTCTGTCTTGCATGGTAAATGTCCCTATGAGTTGTTATATAAAAAGAAACGTTATCTTTCCCATTTGAGGTCTTTTGGCTGTCTGTGTTTTGCTACTATTTTAAAAAAATATGATAAAATGTCTTATAGGTCTGAAAAATGTGTTCTTTTAGGGTTTTATACTTCTAAGAAAGCATATATACTTTTAAGTTTGGATACTAGAAATGTGTTTTTTTCCAAGAGATGTAAAGTTTTATGAAAACATTTTTCCACTTAAAATGAAAACATGTGATCTTACTGACGCAGAAAATGTAAGTGAAGTAGATCACTTGAAGTTTTTTGATAGTCCAAGGTCTCAAAGTCCCAATGATGAAGGGGGAGATTCACTAGTCGAGGATGGTAGTTTGCCACCTTCTTATGATGCTATTGACAATGATGAAGATACTACTCATTTTCATCAAGCTATGGGCATTCTGCAACCTACTTTGGTGACCAACACTGGTCTGAGGGCAGTCCCATTCATGTTCAAAACTCTGATAATATGACAACTCAGTTTAATACTGGTAATGATTATGTGCAGACATCTGTTTTAAGAAGGTCTAATAGGGAGACTAAAATTCCTGTTAGGTTAAATGATTATGTGATGCATTCTAAAGTTAGATATGGCATTGAGAAGTATGTGTGTTATGGTAGTCTTAACAGAAATAATATGTGTTTTGCTTCTACCTTAAATAAATCTGTTGAACCTAAAAGAATGAGAAGGCTGTTAAAGACCCTAACTGGTCTGAAGCCATAAATAATGAAATTGAGGCTTTAAATAGAAATAACACTTTGACAGAATATACATTGCCTGTTGGTAGACATGCCATATGATATAAGTGGATTTGGAAAATTAGTATAAGTCATCAGGTGAGATTGACATATACAAGGCTAGATGAGTTACTAAAGGTTTCAATAAAAGAGAAGGCTTTGATTATGATGAAACTTTTAGTTTAGTTGTTAAAATGGTTACAGTTAGGTGCTTGTTAAGTATTGCTGTTAATATGAACTGGCCTTTATATCAACAGGATGTGAACAATGCTTTTTCTATATGGCGATTTAGATGAAGATGTGTATATGATTTTGCCTAAAGGTTTTAATGGTGGTGATGATAATAAAGTATGCAAACTTAATAAGTCTCTTTATGGTCTTAAGCAAGCTCCAAGACAGTGGAATGCTAAACTTACCACTGCCTTGATTGAGCATGGATTTGTTCAAAGTAAGTTTGATTACTCTTTATATATTAAACAGAAAGGTGATATGTTTGTTGTTTTTCTTGTGTATGTTGATGATATTGTCATAACTAGGAACAATGAAACTGAGATTAAAAATTTCAAACATTTTTTGAGTACCAAGTTTATGATTAAAGACTTGGGTGAATTGAAGTATTTTCTTGGTATTGAACTATTGAAAAATGATAAAGGTATGTGTTTGATACAAAGGAAATATTGTATGGAGTTGTTATATGAGTATGGTTTGTTAGCAGCCAAACCTGTTGATACTCCATTACTTTAGAATTATGTTTTAAACTGTATTGAGTCTGATAATGACAAAGTTTTGAATAATATAACTAACTATTAAAAGCTTGTTGGTAAGTTGATTTATTTGACTAATACTAGACCTGATTTTGGTTATGTTGTTCATTGCTTAAGTCAATATATGCATAAGCCTTTACAGTCACATCTTAAAGCTGCTTTAAGGGTGTTGAAGTATCTAAAAGGTTCTCTTGGTCCTGGTTTATAATTCAATAGTATTTCCGATCTTAAGCTTAGAGTTGCCGATGCGCATCACTAAATGTCCCGTTACTAGAAAACTGCTATCGGTTTTTGTATTTTTCTGGGAGACTTATTTCCTCGAAAAGTAAAAACATTCTACTTTGTCTAGGAGTTCAGCTGAAGCTGAATATAGGAGCTTAGCTTTTACCACTTCATGGAGGTTATTTGGTTGAGCAATTTATTGAGTAATCTTGGTATTGAAGGCTTGTTTCCTGTGGATGTTTATTGTGATAATAGTGCTGCTATACAGATTGCTGCAAACCCTGTTTTCCATGAGAAAACAAAACACTTTGAGTTGGATGTGTATTTAGTAAGGGAGAAGGTGTCTGCAGGTGTTATTAAAACTGTTAAGATTCATACTAGTTCCAGACTGCAGATGTGTTTACAAAATGTCTTGGTAAAAACAACATAGTGTTTTGCAAAAACTTGGTTTAGTTGACATGTTTCAGTGGTCTCATAATGGAGGTAAACAGGCAAAGGTTGAAGAAATTGTTCAAAGTTGAAGTCTATCAACTTGAGAGGGGATGTTGAAGATATGTAGTCCGTGGACTAATGTTGTCAAGTTGGAAGACTTCTTTACTTCCGATAGTTGTAGCTTTTGAGGCTAAAGAGGAACATTGGCCTATATAAGCATTCTCCTTTTTTCAATTCAGTATCTACAATCTTCGTTTTGATATTCTATATTTTTCTTTGCTTGATATATCAATTTGTTTTTATGGTTCTTTGATGTCCTCATATCAACCTAAATCCCTGTGTCTACCTAGTGGGAGACACCTGTTTTTGTATTGTATTGGTAAGCATCCGCCGGAGACTTATCTTCTTGAATTGTTATAATAAGATACAACCAAAAAGTACGCATGCGTGTAAGAAGTTTGTTGGGTGTTCTTTACCATTTTTACAGTATACTAAAAATCTCATGTTAGAATTTATAGTAGTGGCGTATTAAAATTCAGGCTGAAAGCAGAAAGTAATTTCATAGGCGGGGCCACATAAGAACAAGAGAGGGCTTTGGCCTCCCTACATTTTGTCATCTATACATAAAATACGCTTATATTACTAGACAATTTACATTATAAATCTTAGATTTTCAAGATAAATAATTAACCGGCCGTCCCAAGTTTTATGATTTACCCTTCGGCCCTCCTAAGAAATTTAGGCTGGCTCCGTCACTGAGCAAGTCTAGTTAACATGTGATTTCAGAAGTTCATTCTTTAAATTTTCTTTAATCTCTAACTGTTACGAGTAGTGAAATATTACTTAAAGTATCTTTGATAATTTGACTTACAGATTCCTAGTGTCACACGCCACCCCGAGGTACATATAAATCCTAATACAGGGAAACGTCACATGAGCTATACTAGACGAATAAGTGCATTTTCTTGTGGAAAATAAACCTTCTTAGCCGTCTCCAACTCTCCAAGTTCTTCCAAGCAACATCACAATCAAAGTTTAAGAATTTTTGTTTTGTGCATTTTTAAATCCTTTAATTCTCCCACTGGTCAGTCTAGTATTTTATCATTAAGTTTAGTTTGAACTTTCATGGTTGAATATATAGAAAGTGTAAACACATTAAAATTTATATAAGACATACATTGATGAGATTATCACACATCATCATATAATCTCATCAATGTATTTAACCTCCGAGGAAAGATACTATAGGTGATGACATTAAACTCTATACTCACTTGTACATTTCTCATAGGAACAGGGAAATAAAACCATATATGTTGGTTGAACTCGACTATTGACCGGTTCTTGCGTGTTCTATGTTGTAACTCACTGTAAATTCTTTTTTTCCCTAGATTATTGCTAGTTTAATAAAGGTCAAATGATTGAAAAGGATCATATTACATTATTTCATGAAGGAATAATTTTTTTTGCTTTTTACAGATTTTCTTTTAAATTTATCATTTTTAGGGTATTTTTCAAACTTTTTGGACATTTTTGCCTCTCTACTGATAGAAAATTTTTTTCCCAAGGGCAAAATGTCGATAAGACCCTAAAATGATGAATTGAAAGAAAGTACTCACAAAAGCAAGAAAAATTGTTCGCTACCCTCAAAAGGAAATGGTGACAAGTGTAATACTTTTTTCAATCATTTGCCTTTTAACAAACCACCTTTCAACAAAAATGATGTTGTGGAAAACCTCAATTAAGTTAAGTAAGAGCGAGGAAATTTTAATAGTATATGTATGGATGAAAAAAATAATTCTAAGCTTTTGAATGATCATTTGGTATGTTATATTTATACATCACATGCAATGCATAACTAATAAATAAATTTAGTTCTCATCAAATTTATATCGAAAAAAGTGGGCAATGGCGAAAATTCTTTGTTTTGGGATGACATTTGGATGGGAGATTCGGCTCTAAAGGAGCAATACCCAAGAGTGTATGCTTTGGAAGCTTGTAAATCAATATCAATAGCAGAAAAGTTGGCTCATTCTAATGTAGAAGTTTCTTTAAGAAGACCTCCTAGATCAGGTGTTGAATTATACCAATCTAATGACTTATCTTCCAGATTACTTTCTATCCAATTACCTATGATTCAAGACAGGTGGGTTTAGTTTTCTACAGCTTCTGTTAGAAAGCTCATAGATGATAAAAGATTACCGAAAGTTTCCTCTAAAATAAGATGGATTAAGGCACGATAAAAGTTAATGTTTTCGCATGGAAAGTTGGATTAAATAAATTACCAACTCGTCTAAATTTATCCATGCGCGGGTTGGGAATTAGTTCTATTTCATGTCCGATATGTGATGCCCACGTAGAATCGACAAGTCACCTTTTTTTCTCTTGCTCCATGGTGAAGGATGTTTTACGTAAGATCTCTATGTGGTGGGATATTGTTATTCCTGAAGTGGAGTCCTATAATCAATGGTTGGCTTGGTTTATTAGTCTCCATATTCGGTCTAACTCCAAGACCATTTTAGAAGGCATGTTTTACATTACGTGGTGGCATGTTTGGATCTTTCGGAATAAGATGTTATTTGGTTCGACTCTTCCTAAAAAGGCGGTCATTTTTGATGACATTGTTTCTAGTTCTTTCACTTGGTGTAATTCGAGATCCAATCTAAAGTGTAGTTGGGTAGATTGGTTAAAAAATCCAATGCTTGTAATCACGTAATGTGTTTCTAGCTTCTCGCTAGCTCTTAATACAATCCGCCGTTCAAAAAAAGAATAAATAAATTTTGTTCAATGCAAAAACCAAAGATATCACTGAACACAAAATTTTGTTCAACAAAGAGCCCATTAAATTTAAATTAGCCAAGTAGTACTTAACAGTTTTTTTTCATGCAAAATGCATGATGGATTCGATCCGTAACAACATATAAATTATTAAAAAATTCTAATAACTTTTTATTTGTTTATATCAAGACTTGAACACAAAACCAGAGATATAACTATCTTATGACTAACCTAAGCCAAGGGTCCTTTTGGTTGGTACTTATTGTAACACATTTCTGTACTCTCCTTTACTGCTCATCTGTCCATTGAGGTTAAATTAACACTATAACCAAAAAAAGACAATATTCATCATGTGATATTTACCAACACAATAATATAATCTAGTTATATACCAACTTGGTACCAACATCTGTGTGTATCAAACAGAAAATACGAAGAGGCTGCCACTACATCACGACTTTGGCTCTATAAATAGCAAGGCACACACAAGCTACATCACTTAAAACACTACCAAGCCAATGTCAAAAAACAGGAACATGGCTGCCCCAGGCAAATGGACTACCGGACTATGTGGTTGCTTTGAGGATTGTTCTGTTTGTAAGTCTATAACTTATTTATATGCATCTGGTATACCATATGAATTAATCAAAATTTGATATGCAAAATTGTATCATTCAGATTTGTATTCGTTTTGGATACTATAGGTTGCTTCACGTACTGTTGCCCGTGCATTGTTTTTGGTCGTAATGCTGAGATTGTCGACAAGGGAAATAATGGTACGTGTCAGTTAATTGATTTAGTCGATGATATGATTTTATAGGATTATTCATCCAGATGTTCGTATTTAGTACTTATCAAACAAACGCGATTCTTATAAGATATGTTAACGAAATTTTGTTCTACTGACATGTAAAAACAGCTTGCTGTGTAAGCGGAGGTTTCTGTTTGTGTCTTTGTCTAGCTGGCTCATGTCATGGGTTGTTTACATGTATCTATCGTTCTAAACTAAGGCAGCTATATATGTTGCCTCCGAAACCTTGCCATGATTGCTGTGTCCATTGTTTTTGTCTGTATTGCGCTCTTTGTCAGGAGTACCGTGAGCTTAAGAACCGTGGAATAGATCCTTCTCTTGGTAATAAACTTCTATTCATCTTTCTCGTTAGCAGTTAAATGTAATCAAAATGACACTTACCTTGTCTGCAATATTTTTAGGATGGCAAGGCGCTGCTGTAAAGCCACCAGTTGGTCCTGGAGAAATGAGACGTTAATTAGTTTGGATGAAAATTGAAATGACTGTTTAAGTATCAAAAGTTTAAATTGTAGTATGGTGTGCATGTGATGTTATTTTGTTATCTCATTAAAAGAATAAAATTGCAAGTCTACCTTGAACCATTGCTTCAACATGCAGTTGCTTTAAACTTTAAACAACAAAATTTCATTGTATAACTAGCAAAGATTAGTAATTATAAGAAGCCAAAACACACACACACACACACACACACACACACACACACACATATATATATATATATATATATAGACACACACCTCTACCATGGATAATAACCTCCCAGAAAACCACCAAAGCCAAATTGCTATGCTTCATATCGTCAACATTTCACTTTTACGATTTAAATGATAAAGATGGTTTATCATTTGATTTAAAATCCGCTCTTATTTTTATAACTACAAGTCTACAACACAATTGGGCTAATGTGACGGTCTAAATTTATTGCAATTGCAAATGACCATTTGCAATAGTATTCTATCATTCCGAAATGGCTTCATGAAATTTTTGCAATGGAATTGAAAACAAAATGAAACAGTGTTCTAATGGAAGATAGTTTGTTGGAACTGCATAGTCTTGTTTGTGATGTGTGACAGTATTAATTTGTAACAATTTAAATTTAGGGATAAAGGCATCATAATGTATCATACTCGTCACTTGCACCTTTTATATGTATCGAATAATTTTTTTTGCTATTCTATATATTAAACTTGATTTTATTGTATTTTTTGTGCACTTTATGACAACTATGATATATATATTAGCAAAAAAACGAGGGGCAAAGTACTAAAAAAATAAAATAAAATTAAGTTTAGTACATAGAATAACAAAAAAAATTGTTCGATACATATAAAAGTTGCGAGTGCAAGGTTATAAATTGCGTGAGGCGTGGCGTGGCGGCATGACCAAGCCTCACGCCTTTGCGGCTAAGGCGAAGCTTTTGCGTTTATAAGGCGTGACATAAGGCTGCACAAAGTATTAAAATATTTATATAGATATATAATAATTCATATATATCGAAGAGCAATAAAAACATGTGCCATAAGGCGTATATAATGCGGCATGCCATCAGCCTCACGCAATTTTTTTAGAACAGTGAGTATTATACATTACAGTGAATTTAAATTTAAGTAAATTTTCAACAAGGTAAACTTACACCAATTTCAGCTCCTTGGATTTGCAATGCCCTATATGAATCAAGTTATGTGGGAAAAAAAAAAAAGTCTCTAGGGCTTTTAAATCATAAATTTAAGACTTGTTGATCAGCTTTTTTTAATTTCAGCCTAACGCCGATCCACGAAGCCTTATGATCGTATAAAAACAATACTTATCCTAGCCCTTTTAAGAATGCTCACACTGGTGATTATACCACAACCTCGAAATGCAATACTTGCAATTTTTGTAAAAGAAAACATGAATGTCCCGTTAAGTACTAATTTAAACTCAGCCCAGTGTTATATGGGGTGTGGGCGCCTTGGGATGCCGGAACTGAAACACTACGAAAATCAAACCAAACCGATGTGTTAATGCATAATATGTTGATAACATTTTGAGCTCAGGCTCCAGATCCAACTCGATTGCCTGATTAATTACTTCCATCATCTACTCTGCAAAATTAATATTTGCTTGATATCCCGGTCAACTATTTCATGCTGAACGAGCCAATCTAGCAAGTATAGTCCAATAGACATAGCTCATAAGCTAGTATGTCCTTATTTTGAGCGTGGAATTTATTTCTTACAAACCTGCAGGCTGAGAATTAGTAGAGCTCTAACAAGTAAACAAGATGAAATATATATATAAACTTGATTTCAAACACCCGTATGTAAAATTCATTCCAGATATAGTTGAGCCCATGTACTATTGCCAGTTAACACTTTGATCGAGTGTAAACTAGATCTTGGTGAAAACTGAATTTTTGTAGGTTTTTGTCGTTTTATATTCTACGTTTAGAATGTTACAACTTAAAAAAATAATCTGAAAGACGATTTCTCCTATGATTTACTACTTATATGCAAACTGCCTAATTTACTTAATACGCCATTCGAGCCTCACGATTCAGGAGTGATCATTATTTACGCAAGCACTGTTATAAACCTCTATGAGAGTCCTATCTCTGGACTTTGGAGGCCAAAAGTCGCTGCTAAAACTGTTTTTGCGAAATAACGTAGCACTTTCTTATAAAGATATAACGTAAACAATTCATATGAAACTGTGGGCAAGAAGAACCCAATCACATTCTAATGTGGTGGCTTTGGATTTTATGTTACTAACTTGCCAACTTGGTTCCACCTTCACGTGCTCAAACAATATCTGTAGACTGGAGCAATGCATCTAACCAAAGCTTTTTTGGCTTAACGATATGTAATTGACCTTATCACACATGATTTACGCAAGCTTTTTTGGCTTCACGTGCTCAAACAATATCCAGCCAAAAAAAAGTGGTGGTTCAAGTCTTCATTGAAACATCTGTGAGGTAAAACCTTATCACACATGATTTATAATTTTCGTTTTTGTTGCTCGAATTCATTCTACTTAAGAATATTCATGGTCGTTTATTACATGAATAATCATTCTAGAAAACAAAAAGAATCAATATACAAGGAGATGAATTTGAGTTTTTAATTGATAAAATCATAGAGCTGCTTCTTCTGAGAATATTCATGGTCGTTTTCCTAGCTAGCTCTAGCTTATTCAGTAGGAATTGTTTATGAAATTAAAAGTTGGTGTGCCGACGAACATGCATATAATATGTTCTCGACATAATTAATAACTTATTTACACAAACGTATAATATAAACCAACATGAAATTCACAAAAAAAAAAAAAAAAAAAAAAAAAAACTTTCTAATAAAGTAAAAGAACTCAAAAGTGTAGCTCGTTCTGAATGTTCATTTATGAAATAAACAAACCTTAAATAGATTTTATGCCAAACACTTCACCAAGAGTCGTTTGTTAAACTTTCTCTTCTCACTACAAAAAATAGCTAAATTCTCCATACTTCAATTCTTTTCTCGACGGTATGGTAACTTGTGAACTTTTTTTATATGGATCGTAATTTTGATATATTTGTAGGTGTCGCAAATATTTTAAAAATAATCAACATATATAAATGTGTACAATTACAACAAAGCTACACTTATAGATGTTTCAAATGTTTTCACACTTTAATTATAAACATCTTTAATTTGTTTTTTGTCACTTGTGGACATTCAAAATATAGTTTTCACACTTTTAACTATGAACATTTGAATAATATCTTCACACTTATATGTGTAGAAAAATTTGTCACACCCATTATTACCACACATGAAAAAGTGTGAACTCTATAATTTTATACATTTTTAACTCTGGACATTTTGCATTTAAATGTAAAGAATTTAACTAGTTTTTTTTGTAAGTATACGTAAAACTCTCAGGTATAATACATTGTGTGAAACCGCTCCCATTCAACTACAAGTATGTGTGCTTAAGAACTACAAGTTATGTAAGACATTTTAATAAAGTTAGAAATGTTTGTAATACTATGGATGCATTTTGTTTATGATAGACGTGGATATATGTTTATAATATCGAAATAATTATGAGCCATGAATGTGACATGATCTATAAGTTTAAAAAACTATATAAAAATTTTATCATATATTAAGACAGTGTGAAAAGGGTAATGGTTTGGCGTTGCAAGTGGGTCTTGACAGGGACGGAGCCAGGAACAAATATGACTGGGTGCACAAATTTTTTTGAACCATAATATAATAGAGTTAAAAAGTGGAATAAAACGAAGATTTCATAAAAACGATAAATAAATGAACATATTACCTTCTAATTAGTGATTTTACGATCTCCCATAGCAAAAAAACGCTTACGTACACCCTCATTTTTAACATTAATAAGTTCTTCTTTCTCTATAGCACAAGTTAAAGCAGTTAAAATAATCATCACCCATCCGATTACGCAAATCAGTTTTAATGAGCTTCATTTTAGAAAAACATCTTTCAACCGTAGCAGTAGCAACATGCAAGACTAAAGCCAACTTCAACAACCGATAAACCAAAGGATAAGATGTATGCTTTTTCTTATCCACCATTTTCTCAGCAAGTTTGGCAATACTATCCAAGTTAGCAAAATCTTTATCGTTACACATGATCTGATAATAGACTCCAAGTTCTGTATGAAGGCTTAACCTTTCCATATAAGTAAAATCACGCGGATACATCTCACTAAGTTTCACTAACTTTGATATACTAAATTCTGAAAATGAATCATGTGGGCTCAACGCCGCCATATAATCAAGTAAATCGGTGCTTCCCTCACTAAAACGATCTCCAAACTCTTGAATTTGCATATCCATAACAGTGTTGAATATATCAACCTCAAAATGATGTTGATTTGTAATTATATCCTCTCGGCCTCTTGAATGAAAGTCAACCATATTTACCATTTCAATATCATGTTTACCACAACATGAATTTACATTCTTCAAAACTGAAGGAAAACCCGTTGCCCTATACTCTTGCAATGCTCTTTTGGTTCCTTTTTCCAATGAAACAGCCTCTAAGATCGTTTGATCGCTCTTCTGAAGATGTTGTGACAATGTATTAGTAAGCCCCATTATATGCAACAACAAGTACAATAAAAACACAAAATCAAGTGTTTTGAAATACTTTATAAGACCAGAAGCTGTTCCACGGTTAGAGATAGTATCACCCTCTTCCTCAACATAGTGAAGAACCTTAAGAACCTCCGGAAACATTTGTATCAATCTAGTGATAGTTCTATGATGAGAACCCCATCTTGTATCTCCAGCTCATGCAATAGTAACTTCTTGGTTTTTCCCTCTCTCTGTTTCAATTTCACCTTTCTCTATTTCTTTTACTATTCTTTCTTTGTGACTTTCTCAAAGCATATCTTTTCGTTTACAAGAGCCAAAAACAACATTTGTCACCGTGGATAGAACATCAAAGAAGTCTCTAACACTCTTTGTAACAGCCACAACTACTAACTGGATAATGAATAAACTTGTTTCATTGATAAACTTATTTCATCTTTGGGCTTTTGTGCTTTAATTTATTAAATTTGTTTTATCTTTGGGCTTTTGTCATATTGGGGCTTTTACAAAATTTTATTTATTTTTTTTATTTGTAATTAAACCAACTAAATAATACTAGAAACACATTTTGATGCACCGGGTGCATTTAAGATACATTTTAAAAAAATCGATAATTTTTTCAAAAATTAACACTATATCGAAAAGTTCCATGGGGTGCACGTGCACCCGTGGGCACCCCCTAGCTCCGTCCCTGGGTCTTGATGAAACCGAGCAAAACAAGCATAGTCGTGGTCATGAGGCCGAGTTAACCAAAAGCATCTTTTTATTATATTTTTTTAGCAACAATTTTTCCGCACCATATACCACCTATCTTACAATATATTTCACAAATGCCTTCAGCGAGACTTGAATCTATAACCTTTAAATTAGTGCCCAACTCACATATCGCTAGATCATAGACCATGGGTATCTTTTTATTATAGCTCTAGCCTCATTGAAATAGTGATAAGCGGGGAGTAGTGATTATTTTGATAAGCGGGGAGTAATAATGTGAAATTGAGGTAACAATAGTAATATCGAGTCATGTTAATGACCTCTTCAAATGATCTAAATGCTCATAGTTATACCGTCATAATCAATGGCCATGAATGACGCTATCATGGCAATACAATTTTTTAATGTTGTGTCATTTATCAAATTTTAGCCGTTCAAAAACAAAACATTTTGAACAATTTTTAACAATTTTAGTCTACTCCATGACCAAGGGATGGATGCATGCATATCTTCTATTTAAGCAGTTGCCCTTACAAACATTCCAACTACAAATACACTTCATTATTTTGAACAATCTATAAACATACTCCTCCAATATTTTAGGTTTTTTTTTTTCAAATTTGGTTTTAACCAGCCATGTCTCATCACTTGAAACAGTTTGAACACCTAAAAATAAAACTAGAAGCTTTGAAACTAGCCACAAACAACTTCTCCAATGAAAGTTCCATCGGAAATGGAGGATTTGGAAGTGTGTATAAGGGAAAACTTGCCCATTCTCAAGGGCGAAAGATGGTCGCTATGAAGCGTTTGGACACTAGACATGGGCAAGGAGATGTTGAGTTTTGGAAAGAGATCACAATACTTTCCGCTTACCAACATGAAAATATTGTGTCTCTATTAGGGTATTGCGACGAGTTTGGTGAAAGGATCCTCGTGTATGAATACGAGACTAAAGGAAGCCTTGACCGATATCTCAACAATCATACGCTTACATGGGTTAAACGACTTATGATATCCATTGGAGTGGCTCGTGGACTCGTGTGCCTTCATAGCGAAGACGGACCGCTACAAAGAGTATTGCACTGTGATATCAAAAGTTCCAACATCCTACTGGATGAAAACTGGAACTCCAAGATCGCAGATTTCGGCCTGTCCAATATTGGTAAGGCTAATCAACAAATGTCAGTTGTTGTCACACACGCTGTGGGCACACCTGGGTATTGCGATCCGGTTTTCGGTAAGACTGGCTTTCTAACGAAAGAATCAGATGTTTATTCTTTCGGTGTCGTGTTGTTTGAGATATTGTGTGGGAGGTTGTCTACAGACAAACCGTATTTAATAAAAGTGGTGGATCAATCCTATGAACAAAACAGAATAGAGGAAATAATTTTTGGTAGTATAAAAAATCAGATAAATCCTACTTCTTTTGGGTTGTTCACCACCATTGCTTTGCAGTGTTTGAAGGAAGACCCTGAAGAACGTCCTTTAGCGATCCACGTCGTAAGAGCACTAGAAGCTGCACTTCATTGTCAAGTAAGCTTATATTATTTTTCTTTGGTGCTAAATTAAATCTGTTTTCTTTGGATAGACTTTTTAATCTTATTGGATGAAAATTTTCAGGTGAATAACATTAAGTTTACGGAGCAGCCCGTTGGAGAATTGAATGTGAAAATTATAAAAGCAATAGATCTTAAAAGGGTATTCAGGGTGCTTTCTCCCAGCACGTATGTGAATCTGAGACTAACCAAAGACGAGGAGGATGCTACATCCAGAAAAACCAAGGTGGTAGATCAAGATGTGAATCCTGAATGGAATGAAGAATTCATTCTGCTTGTGAAAAATCTTGATGTGCAAGCTTTAGAAATTGTTGTTAGCCAGGACGAGAGTACTGATGAACAGTGGATAAATGTTGTCCCACTGAAACGTTTTCGTCCTGAAGAGCGGGAGACTTATAGTCTTGATCTCTACAAGAACATGTATTCACAAAACAGCAAGTCATATGGCAAAATCATGGTTGAAATAACGTACAAACCATTTGGTGGTTTAGTACGCAAGGTTAATGAGGGTGGAGGTTGCCTTGTAGTCACAATCCATGAAGGCCAGCATCTCGATAAAAAAAATCCCATCGTTTATTTGAAGTTGGATGGTGATAGTAGCCGACAAGACTTTATAAGACAGACTATGGTTTGTGTTTTTTATTAACTATAGCATATATAATGATATTATCTGGTGCAAAAACCTTACACTAATTCAACTTGGATTTTGCAGCATGCGAACAAGAGTAAAAATCCGGTATGGAATGAAAAGTTTGAGTTCACATTCGACAAGCCACCAACTGATAGAATTTTGACTTTGTATGTCTATGGTTCTTCTTCGTGGTTGCAATCCTTTACGGGTTGGAATGACTTTACTGAAAGGTTAGTTAATTATCTTCGATCCCTAACTTCCTATATTTATTTTCAAGGATTTACTGTACTTATCTGAATATGATGTTTGTTTCACTTAAATAGTCAGAATTACATCGAAATAAGCCTTGCGGAAATCGTGAACAAAAAACATACCAACAAGATTTACAGGCTTACAAGTTCAAAGAATAGTAATGCTGGTCTGCGAGTGGAGATGGAATGGCGATCTTTAGCTAGAATGCCCCAGTAACAATAACTATTATTGGGCGCGAAGTGTTGCATATATTCCCCAAGTTTAAGTTTACATTTTCGTACGATTTAGGATGAGAGAATCTCAATTCTGATCGTATTCATTTCAGTATATTGTAAAACATGACAATGTAGCTTATATGTTCTTTCTCATTCTAATCTATTGATATTGTATGGTAATGAATGTTTTAATCGAAAAAGTTATTTCAACAAGTAACTAGTTGCTTCTTTACTGTATAATAGTAAGTTATTTCTTATATCAAAAGATTCGAAGTTGGTTTCAGATACTGGTAAACAACGAATGAGAAAAGATACATGGAAGAGGGCCTACTGCTAATATGTTAATCAGGCAAAACTTCATGGACATAACGTAAATCATTTTTCAGTTTTTTTATTTGGGCCTTAATAGTGAAAGGATGTCCACATGCCCAATTATAGACTCGAAACTCTAAATTTGTTCATTGTGTCTATAAAACCACTGTAAGACTACACCAAAAATGTCTAATTATACAATCTTTATACTTCAAAAGGCTGTAGAAAAATTAAATTTCTTTGCACTCTAAAATGTGCACAAATTTGTTACATTATAAGCTTGGAGAACTTTAAAAATCATAATATTGTTCACAAGGGTTTTGTACCAATTTAGTACGTGAACAAAAAAGTGATTGATTATTTGTAACAGTTAGAGTATTTCCAATGTAAGCATTAAATGTATTTTTTGCATTAAAATAGTGCAAAATATATCAAAATCCCTCTCCAATGTAAACACTAAACCTTGCATTAAAATATTGCAATGAATAGTAATCAAGCAAAAAGCACTATATTTAGTACAATACTATTCATTGCACTAAATTATTTGATTAAGAAGTTATTACTCCTACTAGTCCTTTGATAATTCACATATATAATAAAAGTAATTCATGCAAAATATATTTTTGACATGTAGTCGTTAACACGATCAAAATGAACCCGATATTATTATATTTTTGTTTATCTTTTTTAATTTATTTATTTTTGGGTAAAAGGTCAAAGACCCAATAAATATATTATTCCAAAAAACGTTTAAGTACAAAGAATATGGGTGAATCTCATATCTCAGCCCGTTACATAAGCGGAAAAACTTGCATAACAAGATACTTCCTATTCTCTAAACAAGAAAATAAACCACTACTCAAAAAACAACATTAAACTCCTATGGAAACAAAATTACTTCCTACCAAGGCCCTGGAGCTTGATACATACGTGTCATATAAAGCATCCAAATTCTCTGAAAGATCGTAGACCTGATCCGCATAGTCATCATAATCATTTTCACGATCATGACTACCACCAAATAGATTCTTTGACTCATCAAAAGTGTTCACAACTTCCTTTTCATCACTGTCGGAATCAACAATCTTTCCCACCTTAGAGAATGGGTTAACCCTCTTAGTAGAAGAAATATCCGGAAGATCTTTTTTAATAGGATTACCATTATCATCCACAATAGTAGCTTTTCCATCAATAAAAAGCTTTTCACGCTCTCCAATTTTCTCAACAATAGGGGTAGGACCAACTTTATTGACATCCATTGAATCACTCACAAGCGGGTCATGCAATGTATTACTATTCTTTGGAGACTCATTCTTATTTTCTTTCATTGTACTACCAGCATCCACATCCTTATTCACTTCCTTAGTAGGAATATCAAAGTCATCAGCATCATCCATACTAAGAGCATCAATTGAATATAGCAACATTCGTTCCACTCGTACTAGGCACATCAGCAGCCATTTTCTTAATGGCATCGGCTTGCTTAAGTTCAGCATGAGGCTTTTTGGGTTGATATTTATTTATTGTATAATTATGTATATTATTACTTGTTTTAAAGTATATTTAGTGCAAGATTTAGTACTAACACATTAGAGTAAAACTTTTTTAGTGCAAGCATATTCTTTAAATATGCTTATTTAGCATTATGAGAGTGCAATTTTTTAGTCTATACTTTGAAGATGCTCTGAATACAAGCTGCCACAACACTAAAAATTGACTTGAATAACATAACATTGCCCAATTTGAACACTATAATTAAATAGATTAATTTGAAAATCGTGAGCTTGAATGAATGCTTTTAATCTTTGATGTCGTGAAGACAATGACAACTATAACGAGGACGTACATAATGTTGACGCGGACCTGGTGAACTGGAAGTGAACTTGCAACTTCCAAGCTTTGAATTTAAGTTCCCGTCAGTACACAGTCTTTGCATCCTGTTTAAAATTCATCAAAGACATCCTAATTAATATGAGTCATACGTGATGTGATGTTTATTTAACATGTGAATTAAGTTCCCCTAGACCAATTTTATGCAGAAAGTCAACAAAGACATCCTTCTCGGAACGATCTAGATTATGTAGTTCTTCCACGTTGTCTTCCTCAATTTGTCTTCATCGATGTTCTAATTAATCATTTTCGTGTCAGTAAACTACTTATAATTCTAAATCGAAAATAAAATCCTGAAAACTCTATTTAAAACTCCCAATCATCATTTCTACTTTCGATATTTATATTAGACATTTTACAAGATGGAATATCTAATTTGTGCCCTAATGGCACAAGTTAAGCGCACTAAAAGGACATCAGGTCCCATAGAAAAGGACACAGGGATCTACAGAAAAGTACATTTTTTGTGGATCCTTATGTCTTTTTTTGTGGGACCCGATTTCCTTTTAGTGTGCTTAACTTGTGCCTTTGGGGCACATGTTAGACAAGCCCTTTCATATATTCTCAAAATGCAATCATTTGCATTCTTCGCCTAATTAACCGGTGCTATGCTAATTATTCCATCTGTTGAGGTTAATACATTACCTATGCCGTATGTTGGTGCTACAAGTGGTACGAATTCTGTTAATGTTAATGGTGCTACATCAATTGATTCGACGAAGCGCAAATCTAATTTTCGTAGGTTGGAGTGTAGTAAAAAGTCTAATGTGGTGGATCTCTCCATTCCTATGAAAGTCGTTGAGGAGGTCAACTCAAAATTTGAGAATACCCTTTATGGTTATTTACTTGCTAAACGTATTGCTTTTCTGGTTGTTGATTATTATGTTCATAATACATGGGCCAAGTACGAAATTCAAAAGGTTATGATGAATGCGAAGGGGTTCTTTTTCTTTAAGTTTTGCACTCGTAAAGGTGTTGATGATATGCTTGAAAACGGACCGTGGATGATTAGGAATGTGCCAATTGTTCTTAAAATGTAGACTTTGAATACTAATCTGCTTAAAGAGGATTTGACTAATATTCTGATATGGGTTAAATTCCATGATGTGCCCCTTGCTATGTTTTCTGATGATGGTCTCAGCCTCCTAGCTACATTGATTGGTACGCAGAAAATGTTAGATTCTTATACTAGTCAAATGTGCTTGGAATCATAGGGTCGAAGTAGTTTTGCTAGGTGCTTGATTGAAGTTAAGGCAGATCAGGTCGTTAGGGAGAGCATCACTGTTGAGATATCATTACTTGATGGGACAGGATCTACTATTGAAAAGATTCGGGTAGAATACGAATGGAAACCGCCTTGGTGTGATACGTGTAAATTGTTTGGTCATATGCAGATTGATAGTCCTAAATCTGTTTCACATCCTACTCAGCCTAAACAGACTGTTAACGATGGTTATCAAACTGTCACTAACAAGAATAAGGGTAGGAATGGTGGTCCAAGTGTTCCAGATAAGGGATTTTTTACTAAAGTGGGTCCTAAATTTAGGTATCAACCTAAAGCGCCTCCTCCTGAACCCAAGAAGGTGGATAGTGAGAAGAAGAAAGCCACCAGTATGGCTAGTACGAGTGGGACGAAGATTTCTACATCTAATCCTTTTGCTGCACTAAACACGATCGATTCTGATGACTGTGGCAATCCTACTGATGTAGAGGTTTCTGGCAATACAATGGATGCAAAGGAGGTTCGATCTCTCGAGACAGGTAATGTATCACAAGATCCGCTTGTGAGTGATTCAATGGAAGCTAACGCGGTTGGTCCTACCCCTATTGTTGAGAAAATTGGGAAGTTTGAAAGGCTTCTTATCGATGGAAAAGCTACTCTGGTTGATGATAATGGTAATCCTATTAAAAAGGTTGATTATTAGGGTGATAATAAGGATTTACCGGCTACTTCTTTTGCTAAGAGGGTTAACCCATTCACTAAGGTGGGAGAGATTGTGGATTCTGATAGTGATGATGAGGAGGTTGTGAACACCTTTGATGAGTCGAGTAACCTATTTGGTGGTGGTCATGACAGGGAAGATGACTATGATGACTATGATTATGATAACTATGCGGATCAGGTTTACGATCTTCCAGGAAATTTGGATGCCTATTATGACACGTATGGTATCAAGCTCCAAGGCCTTAGTAGGAAGTAATGTTAGCTCCATAGGAGTCTAATGTTATAGTTTGAGTAGTTGTTTATTTTCTTATATAGAGAATAGGAAGTATCTTGTTATGTAAGCTTTTCGCCTATGTAACGGGCTGAGATATGGGATTCACCCATATCCTTTGTACCTAAACGTTTTTTGGAGTAAAAAATTGTAATCATTTAATAAATAATGTACAATGTTTTAAAACAATGTTTGTGTATATATTTACTCACAACTTCTAGTTTACTCAAAAAACTTTAAGAAAACAGGGAGTGTATCCCCCCCCCAATTATAATAACCTGTTTTAGAAAGTGTTATTTCACGTGTATATACCCCGAAAAAAATTATAATAATCTGTTTTAGAAAGTGTTATTTCACGTCACAAAATCAAAAGTTTTGAAATAGGACAACTATATGTTGCTTATTGTCCAATAAACTACTCGAGCTACGAAAATACATAGCTGGAAATATATATTTTTTGCAGCTAACAAATGAAAATCTACGTGAAATGGAAATATATGTAGTGATACCACTCTGGATCTTTAAATTTGTGCATACCTTTTCACTTCATCCATTAAAATAATGGCTCACATAGTACAGTTTGAACATCTTAAGATACCACTAGAAGATATAAAAGCAGCAACCGAAAACTTTGCCTATGACAATTGTATCGGGCAAGGAGGATTCGGGAAAGTTTACATGGGAAAAATCATCCACAGTGCCAAGCGTGAGGTGGTGGTTGCTTTAAAGCGTTTAGATCCTAAATTTGGGCAAGGAAATCCCGAGTTTTGGAAGGAGATCTTGATGCTTTCCTATTATAGACATGAAAATATTGTTTCTCTGTTAGAGTTTTGTGATGATTCGGGTGAGAAAATCCTCGTGTATGAATATGCATCTAAGAGAATGTAACACCTCCAAAATTTCACAGCGGAAGCGTTCGGGTCATGGGGTGCTACTAAATCAATATACACAACACAGGGTAATAAAGAATGGAAATTCTATCCCATTTTCAAAAGATATATTAATTTAAGAAATAGTTTTACATCATTGTTTCAAAGTGCGGAAGTAAAGCCCATAAAAATATATGTTGTCCCATTAAAAGTTGTATTAAAATGTTTGGAAACACTTCGGATGCCAGTCTTCAACGAATGCCTTTGCCATTGCCCACGCCAATAAGTAAACCTGAGAAAAACATGCTAAATTGTCAACACAAAGGTTGGTGAGTTCATAGGTTTAAGTTTAAGAAATCAAGTTGGACCACAGTTGCACATATAGCATCTCCGTGAATGACACTATATGAAAAAGGCTATTACGCTAGTACCAAGTTCATGCGACCGAAACTACGACAATGTGCATGCATCTAGAAGCATGATAAATAAAAGCCCAACAAGTGTATTTCCAGTACACTCAATCAATACGATATGATATACGTTCGACGTTTGCCTATCGGTCAAACTCGAGGGGTGTCATCCCCAATAGATCTATTCATAACAATCGCGCCTCCCCAAAGGGAACTAACGGTAGCATAGTTGGGATTCAAGGTTGTTCCACGTAATAGTGTTTTCAGTTTCAGGTCCGAAAAGAGTTTTGCATGTTTCTCACCCCATAGTTTTATAAAGCAAGTAAATAAGAGTAAAAGTGGGGCTATAAACTCACCTCAGCAGTTCGGTGAATAAAGCACAAAGAGATCAAGTAACAAGTAGCTCCAACACGCAACCTAAATTAGTGCGGTAAATCTCAGCTTTCGATTCCAAGTTAAATAAAGTCTATCTACTTTATTTAATTTACATATCATTTTGTTGTTGTCGTAGTTGTTGTCGTGTCGTTAAGTTTTGAAGATATTAAGTTCAAAATAGTATAATTCGGCTAGTAGGAATTTCCTTGAAAATGATGTTGAAAAGAGTATATTTCGGCTACAATATTGGATCGTTAGGAAAAGTTAGAAGAAATAACGTTATAATATAGTTGATTTGTTTTAGTTGATATAAGTACATACATGTATATGTATATAGGTTTTTTTTTTAACGACGCTTTCACAAAAAATATCGTCTTGTTTTATAAAAGATATCGAAGTAACATTTATCTTGAAAGTTTTATATATAGTTGATGTATATATATATGTATGTGCAAGTTTAATAAAGAATCGTTCGTCGGTTTTTAATATGTCATGTATATATATATACTAGAGTTAATATCATGTCGAAAAATATATTATAGATTTTTATTTATCAAAAAGGTTCCTAATAAATTTTATTTTCTTAGTTGTGACATATGTATAAAGTGTGTCGTAAATTTTTATATTGAGTCGGGAATGACGGATAAACTAGTTGTAAAAGATATTTGAAAGATCGGACGAGATTAGTCCATGTTTTCGGGCTGTGGCCCGACGAGTATTAGCTTCACCAATGGGCTTCGACCCATAGGCCAAATCAACACCCATTTGAGTAACCATGGGGTATGGCCCAATGGTGAGACTAGCAGCTTTGATGCAAACTTGGAAGGAGAATTAGTATTTTCCCAGCTTTGGTGTTAACGTTTTGGGATGCATGGGGTTTAAGAACAAATGCTCTAGACTCGAGACATGATTCAACCGAACATGTCTCCAACCAAGACAATATTAATTAACATGACATCAAGAAGCATAAATACTTAACTTGATACTAGCCACGCTTATTGAGTCTAGGATCGTATATGTTATACAAGAATGAGCAAAACAACTACCCTTCGAGTGGGTGTCAATCTTAGTCGGGACTTAACACGAATAAGTCAAGAGCACTCATGTCGGACCGAATAAGTACCTATCCTAGACACGAGAATTGATCTGAAATAAATAAGTTTTTAAGCAGACTTTAAATGAGCCGAAAATACAAATAAGGAATCGAAAGATTTTATCCTTTTAAAATTTACGGTTTTCTTTCTTGTGCTTAGGGGTTAACGACAATGACAACAACATAACACAACCACTTATTCAATCTCAATTTCCATACAAGAACAAAATAACGAAATATTCAAAATTAAATGGACAAACTAATATAAATCAAAATAACAAAAGTGCAATTCTTACAATAATTAGACAGTGGGTCGATGGGTAAAACCGAACACCAAAAGCTCCAATTGGAAGGACTCGGGGTGAATTGAAGCAATTAAACACTTGGGAAACCTTCCTTATGCATCCATTATCAAAACCCCCTTGCCAATTTTAAAAACCCCTTTGATTTGTATGAACCCTAATTTCGAATTTTTGGTGAGATGAGGTGATGAAGCTGTGAAAACCTCGAACCTATATATAGATGAAATGGAGGAGTGCTTGGACCACCACTTTTGGTCTTGAAGATGATAGGGAGCCTCTTTGAGTAGTCTACCCCACGAAGTGCAGGCCTTCACGTGGCTTCTCTGTCTTCGTCTTCAGCTGCGACTATGGAGACAAGAAAAAGGAGGGGACCTTGATTCTTTTGTCGACATCTTCATGGGAAAAGCCAAGAGAGTGATTCATTTTCGTTTATGGTTGTCCTTAGAGGTGAGAAGGTTGTTTGAAAGGTTAGTTATTTTGGGGAAAGAGTGAAGCGCGTATGGTGGAGGTAGGGTTGGGAGAGAGAGCGAATTGGAGGGGAAGGGTTGCAGGTTGTGGGGCGTTAACTTGAGGAAGACAGAAACAAAAAGAAAGGGTGTAGGGTGTGGGTAGTTTTATTTATTTGTTTAGTTATTAATACTGTATAAGTTGTACTGCGTATGTTGTCTGGTCTCCGCATAAACGTACTCTCCGGGTGTCCGAAAAATATAAAAATTATATTTTTGAAAGCGTCTTCGAAAAACTGATATAAAAATAATGTCGTTGGTATTGATAGTTCGTTTTTATATTTTTGCCGTAACTGGTCGTGATTATAGTAAAAAAAGAAAAGAAAAAAAAAAAATATAGTCGCGAAAAATCGGTAGGGAAATTTACGAGTTGTTATAGTACCTACACCTTAAAAGAAACCACGTCCTCGTGGTTTACGATGCGAGAAACGTCGAGGTCGATACGGTGACGAGATGTGAGTATAAACTTTTAAAATGTGACGTGGGAAAAGAGGCTAGTCGTTCAAGAAAGATTCGGTGACGTGAGGCAATAAGTGAACAATAGATAAATGATTCGTTAAACGTAATACAGCGCGGTTTCATAAAAGAGTATAATAGTTGAGCTTAGAACAGGACGATCAGTGTCGTGTGAGGTTACGAAGGATAGAGCATAAGAGTGCCATAAGATATCGTGACCAGTGAGAGAGGTGGTTTAAATACGTGTGCAAGACTCAAGTAGTTGTAGGTTACATAAAGAAATAACATAGAAGCAGTGACGAGTGGTACCTTACATAGAGAAATAACGCCGAGGTTGATACAATGACGAGTTGTACATCACATACAGAAGTAACGTAGAGGTCGATACAGGGACGAGTTGTACGTTACACACAGAAATAACGTAGAGGTCGATACAGTGACAAGTTGTACGTTACATATAGAAATAACGTAGAAACATTGATGAATTGTTCGTTACATAAAGAAATAACGTAGAGGCAGTTACGAAAACATAGCATAGTGCGATATTGTAATAGTGGGCATAATAAGTAGTTTAACATAGAGATGTAACAAGTATAAGCATTCGTAGTCTACTCTACACTCTCTTTAAATTAATTATTCCTTAATTTCATTCAGTTTGTTACATCAACATTATTCTCATTTAAACTTCGCGACCCAATCAAACAAGAACAGCCTTAAAGTTTAAATGTGAGTTAATTAAGAAACTTAATGATTTTGAGAAATAGTTAATTTAATTCAAATGAGAGCTTATACGAACCTAAAATATAGCAGTAACACATAGCACGACTACATCGTGTAACAGTAGGCAAGGCATGACAGACATTGGCAGCGGTGGGAGTGTTGAAGTGTTTTTAGAAAAATTTGGTTATAGTTTAGGTTTTGAAAAATACCTAATTCTCTAAAACCTAGCTCTGATACCAATCTGTAACACCCTCAAAATTTCACAGCGGAAGCGTTCGGGTCATGGGGTGCTACTAAATCAATATACACAACACAGGGTAATAAAGAATGGAAATTCTATCCCATTTTCAAAAGATATATTAATTTAAGAAATAGTTTTACATCATTGTTTCAAAGTGCGGAAGTAAAGCCCATAAAAATATATGTTGTCCCATTAAAAGTTGTATTAAAATGTTTGGAAACACTTCGGATGCCAGTCTTCAACGAATGCCTTTGCCATTGCCCACGCCAATAAGTAAACCTGAGAAAAACATGCTAAATTGTCAACACAAAGGTTGGTGAGTTCATAGGTTTAAGTTTAAGAAATCAAGTTGGACCACAGTTGCACATATAGCATCTCCGTGAATGACACTATATGAAAAAGGCTATTACGCTAGTACCAAGTTCATGCGACCGAAACTACGACAGTGTGCATGCATCTAGAAGCATGATAAATAAAAGCCCAGCAAGTGTATTTCCAGTACACTCAATCAATACGATCAAACTCGAACGGGGGTGTCATCCCCAATAGATCTATTCATAACAATCGCGCCTCCCCAAAGGGAACTAACGGTAGCATAGTTGGGATTCAAGGTTGTTTCACGTAATAGTGTTTTCAGTTTCAGGTCCGAAAGAGTTTTGCATGTTTCTCACCCCATAGTTTTATAAAGCAAGTAAATAAGAGTAAAAGTGGGGCTATAAACTCACCTCAGCAGTTCGGTGAATAAAGCACAAAGAGATCAAGTAACAAGTAGCTCCAACATGCAACCTAAATTAGTGCGGTAAATCTCAGTTTCCGATTCCAAGTTAAATAAAGTCTATCTACTTTATTTAATTTACATATCATTTTGTTGTTGTCGTAGTTGTTGTCGTGTCGTTAAGTTTTGAAGATATTAAGTTCAAAATAGTATAATTCGGCTAGTAGGAATTTCCTTGAAAATGATGTTGAAAAGAGTATATTTCGGCTACAATATTGGATCGTTAGGAAAAGTTAGAAGAAATAACGTTATAATATAGTTGATTTGTTTTAGTTGATATAAGTACATACATGTATATGTATATAGTTTTTTTTTTTTAACGACGGCTTTCACAAAAATATACGTCTTGTTTTATAAAAGATATCGAAGTAACATTTATCTTGAAAGTTTTATATATAGTTGATGTATATATATATGTATGTGCAAGTTTAATAAAGAATCGTTCGTCGGTTTTTAATATGTCATGTATATATATATACTAGAGTTAATATCATGTCGAAAAATATATTATAGATTTTTATTTATCAAAAAGGTTCCTAATAAATTTTATTTTCTTAGTTGTGACATATGTATAAAGTGTGTCGTAAATTTTTATATTGAGTCGGGAATGACGGATAAACTAGTTGTAAAAGATATTTGAAAGATCGGACGAGATTAGTCCATGTTTTCGGGCTGTGGCCCGACGAGTATTAGCTTCACCAATGGGCTTCGACCCATAGGCCAAATCAACACCCATTTGAGTAACCATGGGGTATGGCCCAATGGTGAGACTAGCAGCTTTGATGCAAACTTGGAAGGAGAATTAGTATTTTCCCAGCTTTGGTGTTAACGTTTTGGGATGCATGGGGTTTAAGAACAAATGCTCTAGACTCGAGACATGATTCAACCGAACATGTCTCCAACCAAGACAATATTAATTAACATGACATCAAGAAGCATAAATACTTAACTTGATACTAGCCACGCTTATTGAGTCTAGGATCGTATATGTTATACAAGAATGAGCAAAACAACTACCCTTCGAGTGGGTGTCAATCTTAGTCGGGACTTAACACGAATAAGTCAAGAGCACTCATGTCGGACCGAATAAGTACCTATCCTAGACACGAGAATTGATCTGAAATAAATAAGTTTTTAAGCAGACTTTAAATGAGCCGAAAATACAAATAAGGAATCGAAAGATTTTATCCTTTTAAAATTTCTGGTTTTCTTTCTTGTGCTTAGGGGTTAACGACAATGACAACAACATAACACAACCACTTATTCAATCTCAATTTCCATACAAGAACAAAATAACGAAATATTCAAAATTAAATGGACAAACTAATATAAATCAAAATAACAAAAGTGCAATTCTTACAATAATTAGACAGTGGGTCGATGGGTAAAACCGAACACCAAAAGCTCCAATTGGAAGGACTCGGGGTGAATTGAAGCAATTAAACACTTGGGAAACCTTCCTTATGCATCCATTATCAAAAACCCCTTGCCAATTTTAAAAACCCCTTTGATTTGTATGAACCCTAATTTCGAATTTTTGGTGAGATGAGGTGATGAAGCTGTGAAAACCTCGAACCTATATATAGATGAAATGGAGGAGTGCTTGGACCACCACTTTTGGTCTTGAAGATGATAGGGAGCCTCTTTGAGTAGTCTACCCCACGAAGTGCAGGCCTTCACGTGGCTTCTCTGTCTTCGTCTTCAGCTGCGACTATGGAGACAAGAAAAAGGAGGGGACCTTGATTCTTTTGTCGACATCTTCATGGGAAAAGCCAAGAGAGTGATTCATTTTCGTTTATGGTTGTCCTTAGAGGTGAGAAGGTTGTTTGAAAGGTTAGTTATTTTGGGGAAAGAGTGAAGCGCGTATGGTGGAGGTAGGGTTGGGAGAGAGAGCGAATTGGAGGGGAAGGGTTGCAGGTTGTGGGGCGTTAACCTGAGGAAGACAGAAACAAAAAGAAAGGGTGTAGGGCGTGGGTAGTTTTATTTATTTGTTTAGTTATTAATACTGTATAAGTTGTACTGCGTATGTTGTCTGGTCTCCGCATAAACGTACTCTCCGGGTGTCCGAAAAATATAAAAATTATATTTTTGAAAGCGTCTTCGAAAAACTGATATAAAAATAATGTCGTTGGTATTGATAGTTCGTTTTTATATTTTTGCCGTAACTGGTCGTGATTATAGTAAAAAAAAGAAAAGAAATAATAAAAAAAAAATATAGTCGCGAAAAATCGGTAGGGAAATTTACGAGTTGTTATAGAGAAGTCTCGACCTATATCTGGCCAACAAGGATCTAAACTGGGTCCAATGCCTTAAGATATGCTTAGGGGCTGCTCGTGGTCTCGAGTATCTTCATACTCCTGCTGAGACCCAGCTCAGAGTATTGCACTGCGATATTAAAAGTTCGAATATCCTATTAGACGAAAACTGGAATGCGAAGATCTCAGATTTTGGCCTCTCCAAGTTTCATCCTGCAAATAAATATTTCACATATCTTGTCTCCAATGCTGTAGGCACGCTTGGTTATTGTGATCCGCTATATGGGGAGACTGTTGGTTTAATGGACAATAAATTAATAGACGTGTGTTAAGATCGAACTCGAGACCACGGGATTGCACACTTTACGTATGAGAATTAAAGTTAATAATTAAATGTAATAGTTATATTTATTTATTAATTAAATGAAATAACATAACGGACGTTAAGTAATTAGTTGTAATGGACTAACAGTCGTTAATTGTAATTGGAAAGGACTAGATATTAAATTAGAGATCGAGAAGGTTCTAGAATCCCTTTGGGAGTCCATAACCGATCGTCTAAAGGGTTTCCATAACCCAACCCATAACCAACTTGTTCACCAAGTTACTTTGGGTATAAATACAAAACCAAGGGTGTTTGTAATTTATCTCTTGTACTCATAAGCTAAAAACCAAAAGTGTTTGTGTGTGTTTTTTTTGCTTGAATCGTTCGACCACCTCCCAAAGGTGTCGACTCACATCTTTTCCAAAACAAAATTATTTTGCTTAATTAAAACTAGCATTGCTTTAATTCAGTATAGTACATGTGTACAAGAAAGTGGTACTAACACATTATTGTTAGTATTCTTGGATTGAATTACAAAAATGTAAGGGGTAATTCACATAATCCAATAAACCCTAATTAGGGTTCATCCAATTGCTAGTTTTGTGGATTTGATTCTTGTTCGGCTATAATCAAGAAAGGTACGCATATTCTTGTTTATGTTAATTAATTATTCGTTAATCTTTCCTATACGCTTCCGCATGTGTACTTGATGTTTATTGTTTATATTTATGATTAGTCATGTTATATAATTCCAACAGTGGCATCACGAGCTTGGTTTAATGAGTAATTAATTACTAAACACGTAAAAAACGGATATTGTATTGTGTTTGATATGATTAATTCTAGGGTTTGGTTATTATTATGTAAACCCTAAATTTTATGGTTAGGGCTTTTGCCCTAATTGTTTTTTAATTTTTTTTATGTCGACCTAAATTTTTTTTAGTCGAATTTATATAATTTTTTTTCAGGGTTTATAAAATTGTTTTGTTAATCGATATTTAAACCTAGAATTGTATATATGTTACGTGAATTAATTCATGAATAATTGTTATATGACATGGGATTATTATATGCGATCTTGTGACTATTTGTATAATTGTTATGATATATCCATGATGATACATGCATGTTTGTCATAGATAGTTTCTTGAATATTTGTTTAATTGTTAAGATATATTTATCACATGTTTATTTACAATAAATCTTGAATTGGGAAAGACTCCAATTATATACATTAATGAATCAATTATGTGCAATTTGGTATATCATTAATTATGGGTTTAGGCAATCTATTCGTCGATGTATGTGGCTCACTTTCAATTGAGAGAGTGAAAGCCCTAATTAATATATACATTAATTTAACCTAGACATTGATTATTAATATGGTTTTATCGAATAAGTTGCATGTGGCTACTTGTTTTCACGTATAAATTGTTTCTTATGTGCGCATTGTTTTTTTAGTTGTTTATTTTTTATTTGTTACTCGTTTGTTTATTAATGTTAGACAGTTTTAAGCAAAGGGTAATTTTGAATAGAAAAATAATGCGGACTAAACAATGGTGAAATTTGATTTGTTTTGGAAGAATTAAGTTTTCAATAGTTTAATTGATTGGTGATTTTAGTACAAATGGTCTGAACGGCTCACCCACTAGAACAAACTATAAAGGGGTTGATAAAGAAGTGCACACAGTCACACTGAAAGGATGTCTAAGGTCATGCTTTTGCACTTACCTGGTCCTCTGCCCCCTGTGAGTTCGATTGGAGCTACTTAGTAAGCCATAAATGTACAAACTCATCCTAAGGGTGAATTAGTTTTAATTCCATGCCCTACTTCAGTGGTAATTACCCGAAACACTAAGTGTTTACACTTATGCAAAAGTACGGTATAATGGACGATAATTAACGCTAAATTCCTTGATTGGTGAACCCAATACCTCAATCAAAACTTTGATAATTTGATCTTTATGAATTGGTAATAAAAAGTTTTTTATTAAATTTATGCTACAAGATGAATGCATGACATCTTTGTACATATTTGATTTGACCTCATAAAATCAAAACTAGTACCCTTATAAATTAAGTTATATGCCATCTAATTAAAAGGAACACTTGAAGTTGCAATTTACATCATGACAGTACTTGGCGAGATTGTGATGGAGAGGTAAATATCTATGTGAAGTCAGACCTTGCATGGACATATTTGCAGTTCTTTAAGTTAGACAATTAAGTTGAGTAGGAAGTGAGACCTGGACTCAAGGCATAAGATGGGATGAAACATGTTTATATTTGCAATAGCGTTGGAAAATATAAATCTCATAATGATCTAGGAATTGGAAATTGTTTGCCAATTATTGTTCGACAGATTACCCTATTATGTGCTTTCGTTACTAGCAGATCAACTGATGTAATGGAACTACGATAATTTGGATCCTAGTTTTCGAGAAAATTCTATGGTTATATGAATATTACCTTGGGTATTTTATTTTCTTGAAAAGTTTAATTATCGAAAATACTAAAATTGAAATTTGAAAATTCTTTAAATGTATTAATGCAACATTAAACCGTAAACATAGGTTATTCCTGTATTGGTAAATTGATCTACACCTGTAAGGCTTTTTGGTAGAGTCAACTTTGCTAAAAGAATAAACCTAGTCCTCTTTTCATAAGAAAGAGTGAGATTCAATCCTATTCCTTTTCATGAATAAAGAAAGGTATGATAGGACAATTAGAATTGTCTAAATTCTAAATACATAACTCGTAAGCAAATTTTAATAGTTAAGAAAATTGGATATTTTCTGAGTTATTAAATTAGAAGCTAGACTAATTACTGCATAATTGGTAAAAGATAAACTAGCATATTTTTTTTAGTTGTTGTGTTTTGACCATTTAAAAGTACCACTTACAATTGTTGGAATAGTAGAACTATTAAGAAAGAAATTGCATGCCCAATTTTTCAAGTTAATAGCATTGATGGTGATAAGGTTTTAAAATATACCTTTTTGAGGGGTCGTTTATGCCCTTATTTGATCACTTTTGTATCCGTTATTACTTAATATCGTTCCTTTTCACTTTTTAGGTCTCTTGAAGGCAAATTGCTAGAATGGCATTTATTTGGACGAAAAGGCACGGATATACGAAGAAAATGGCCAAAGTCAAGAATCGAGACACTCAAGCTGCTGAAATACAAGGGGACGGCGTCACTGCTTAACTGCCACGCCGTCGGAGCACTTCTGTGACGGCTCAGTAGCCAAAATGCTTATTTTCAAGTGACGGCTTCAGGTTTTAAAAGAGTAGGGCGTCACAACTCAGACGCTCTAGATTTGATCCTGACGGCGTCAGAAGATGAAGCCGAGGGCGTCACAACCATAAGGTGACGCCGTCACAAGCTGCAACCTGCGTGCAAAGTAACTGATATTGTTTTGGCCATAACTTTTGCATACGAACTCGGATTTAGGTGATTCAAAAGCCCACACGACCGGAACGAGAAAATATATAGTTTGGTGAAAAAAGTGGTCATGACACCGTCACTCTTTAGGTGTGACGCCATCACTTTTTGCCGACAGAAAATCTGCCTATAAATAGAACATTATAACTTCACTTTTTGTAGGCTCTAAACCCTAACTCCGATTCCCGGGTTTAGATAGGCGTTTTTCCAGCAACTTTGAAGGTTTCAATCACTCCAAAAACATCTTGTTATGGTTTGTTGATTATATCTTAATCCATATATTCAATTTATCATTATGTCTATCCTATGTTTGATTGATTGTGTGTATGCTTACATGTTCTCCATGTCTGGCTAATTTCCTTGTGTGTTTGCTTAGGGAATATGAAACTTAATTATTGAATATTGATTGGTTGTCTCTTATCTTAATTGATTAATGATCTAGTAATGCGATAGGTCATTCGTTGTGTAATTAATGCTTGATTAATCTTTGTGAACCTTGGGCTATAGCACTTAGAGCGGTTGTAGGCTAAACTATCCAAAGAGTGCCTTAGAGTTAGAGTTTATAATCCCTAGAGGGTTTTGTAGACGAGACCCTTTGGTAAGTTCAAAGAGTTAGGGATAAACGCATACCCTACGACTTTAGACACACAACGCGATTAAGAATAAGGACGTGACAATTCAACCATCAATAGGAGATAATTAAGGAGTAATACAACCTAAGTAAACACATCTTTAAATCATCATACGAGCACAAAACAATAGACATAGACTACCCTTAGCTTAGTTAATTAGATAAGTAGAGTAATCGGTAGAAATACCAACCCCCAAATCTAAACCTCGAGATTCGCACCTTTCCATTTCATAAAATATAAAAATACAAAAATAATCATCCCTCACCTTTAGGCTTAAATCGACATACACTTCAGCCTAACGACACTATTCCCCTAGAGAACGATATCAATACCCGTGGCTTACCCTAATACTACACTACAATGATTAGGTTCACTGCCTAGGGTGTTATAAAACTTGCTCGAAGAAAAGGAAGTTCCTTTGACCCCGAACGACGCGTATAGCGTTATCAATGGATAGTTCATCATCTACATAGTAGAATACATTCTTTTAAGTACATAAGTAATTTTTATGTATGGACTTTCTCAAAAGTGTAGGGAAGTAAATAGAACACTATTTTCTTTCACTGGTTAATGAAACACTTTCAATGTTGTCCAATCCAGTGGGAGTGTTGTGTTCTTATTACTGAATAAGGAATTAATGTAATGATCTCTAATTCAGTGGGAGTTACAAGTTTTGTCATCTTGGTAGTAACTCAGATTATCTCTAGAATGTCTTAAGATAATTACTTTCCACTTGTAGACACTTATGTTTTTAAGGATAGTCATGTACGTTTCCTTATTAGACAATGAAGTGGTTCTACATCTACTAAGTTATGCTAATATCAATGACAATCATATTAGTCACATAAACAAACATACGTCGTGTTATTTATCTGCTACATGATGTTGTTCCATGCACAAGTGGGAGAAATCTATATTGTGTGCAAGGTACAACATATAGGTATATGATTTAACGGATTCTCTTGACTGCAAGGTAAGAGATTAACGTTCTAATATAACTTGTACATATCTAATTCAAGAAACACTTGGTGTTGCAATTTACGTCATGTGAGAACTTGATGAGATTGCAACAACAAAGTAAATCACTATGTGAAGTCAGACCTTGCATGGACATATTTGCAGTTTTTAAATTAGACAAGTATTTAGAATATGTGTCAAGATGATAGATATAAGACTGCTTCAAAATTAAATATTTATGTATTATTAGAATGACATAAATAAATGAAGTAATCTAATACTACTTTAATTTGTATATTTATGAATTTTTGGAATGACATAAATAAATGAATAAATAATGTAGTCCTACATTATTGTGAAGTAAATAAATTAACTTGAAATTACTATTGAAACCAAGAGTTGTGTTCATAATTACTTTAGTTAAACATGTTTATGATTCATTGTAAAGACATAAACATAAAGTCTTTAAAGACTTATAATAAAGTAAGACGTTAACTTGTTATGTTTTTTAATTAAGACATATACAAGAAGTCATTGAGTTGATCAATGATTTATAACGTATAATGGGATTATAACTGTTTATGTTTTCTTGATGAGACATGGATATGAAGTGACTTGGTTAAAAAGTAATTGTGTTATAATGCATGTAATTGGCTTAAAAAGTATATTATACCATTAAGTTGACTTAGTTGGTAAATAGGTAAGCCAAAAGGAATATGTTTATCTTATATATTATTAGATTGTCTTACAATATTAATTCTACTAAATACCACAAGTTGATGGTATGTTCAGTTAGAAGAATCAAACTCTATTTGATTTGTTTGATTCAAGATAACTATAACTTCTTTCTTAAAAAATAACAAGGTTAGAAAATTGAGTATGGATTGAATATATACTCAATATGACTCCAACCTAAAAGATTGATAAAACACCATTTTATTATGGAATGTGATGAATCACATTAAGTTTTAAAAATTGAAGATTCTGAAATTTGGTTAAACTACTTATGAATAGGTTATTAACAAACAAAAGTCAGGAATTATCAATGTGTATTTGTAATGTCCCAAAAAGATAACAATGTAGTTTTGCTCTAATTGCTAAGTATATATAGATAGTCTATATATATTACAAAAGGCAAGTGGGAGTTTTTTTTTTATCTTGAAAGATAAAATTACAAGATACATAATCTTCTAAAACACACTAGTAAATATCATGATGATAGACATGTAAATGATAGACCTCATGATGATGGAATTTTCATTCATAGATCTGCAAGGATATCTCAGATATTTGATTTATATGCGGAGAAGAACATGAGTAACAGGATTATAGTAAACCTGATAACCATTATGGTGGATTACCAAATATTGAATTGGGTAAATTACTCATACTATGAATGTTAAAAATGTTGTCCATAAAGATAATCAATTTTGAAAATTTGGTTTATCTTAATAGTTAGACTAGAAAATGGAAATAAGTTTCTACAAAGAGATGAAAAACTCTAGAGGTTTGAATTTCTATGTAGAAATCATATGGACAATAGTGTACACATATTTAATGCATGTCTTATGACAATATTATTAATCATACTTAAGCAATTAATTATGATTGAATATTCTTTCCTAGACACATTAAATATGTAAAGATGATAATTGTCATACTTGTTTTCATTAATATGAAATATGACAATGGAATATCAAAACTCTTTCTTGAGAAATTACTTGAGCGAGGACGGTAAGTAATTGAAAGGTTTTTTGAATTCATATAATCTTTGGAAGTGTACGAAGCGCAATAATTCATGAATGGATAAATGCATGCATCTATGAAATTATTCTTATGTATAATTATTAAATCCTAGTTTTGATTTATAATTGAAATAAAATAAATTTTAAGTATTCCTAAAAGCTAGTGGGAGTATTATGTGAAGGTTTTAAATCTTATATGTTATATAACATATAGGAAGTAACATTCCTTGTAAGCTAAATGTTAAGTCTTAGATTGGAATGAAACTTCACTTGTAAGATTTAAGAATTAAAACATACAACCTTGGAATATATGTGTTTATTATCAATAAACATGTGCAGTAAATAAAATGATTCTTATTAAACATGATATATCATTTATGAAATGGATAAATATCTTTTGACAAGATAGAACATGAATGAAATCTAAGTTTGACCTGTAGATTCATCATGTACATCATGTTGTGTATTAAAATTGTTATATCATTCTTGAATAAGAAGTGATTTGACAACATTGATATCTAACTAAAAGTTATTAGATAACTTGTGTAATCAATATTCTAAAAGAATTACATCCTCAGCCTGGAATTGCTCAACCCTAGATTCTATGGATGAACAATATGTCAATTGTTGTGCAAATTGTCATCAGCTTCAAACTTGAAAATTTGGAAGACATCAAACATTACACAATAAGATATTATGGTTTACGGAGTTTTAATGAGCATATTGTTGTTTATATACAATAATGCTGGTTTAATTGAGATGACACTCAATACTAGTCATGGTAGGATTTTATCTTTGTTAATGACCATGTGAACTAGTTGTGCTACTAAAAGCGCAGTTGCATTATACATTAAAAGAATAAGAATACTTTAAACTTTAAAATGTTTGAAAGTTTAAATTGTCATAAATTGGTGATAGAGGATGTCACACACTTTATGAATTATTATGTGGATTGTTGAATGCATACATACAAGGACTTCATTAATTGAATTCTTGAAATAAGTATTCTCGAAATTACGATATATCAAATTGGTTGATTTATGCCTTGTCAACAAGTATGATTGTCATTACTTGATGCATAATTCATCAACTGGAATTTTAATGCATTGATCTATTTAGTATTTGGATAGGGGATGTTAAACAATTGTTATAATAAATCAAATACTTGGTATGTATGATTGTATAATATATTGTGTCCTATATTTGCATGTTTAATCCATGAGTAACTATGTTATTCTAAATCGTTCATTGTCGATTAATGATATGGGAGTATCATTAAACTAAGAAAAATCTGAGAGATGTGGTAGAATATACTTGAAAGTATATTGATGAGAATGCATACCAATTTCTGATGATATTCGATGAATTGAATATAGGACTTATCCCAACTACATAATTTACTTTGTGGATATTGTTATAAGTAAATTGTGAATAGTTATCCTCAAACTTGAGATACCAGATAAGTGTCATGAATGTAGTGCACTTCTGTGGAACAACTTAACGCTGTACGTAACTGGTAGTCATAAGGGTTGTTTCCTGAAGTGTTGCAAACTTCGTGGTTTATTCTCGTAGTCAAAAAAATTTGTTCCTTCAAATTTATTTGGAGTTTAATACTGCTGGGCCCCTCGTATGGTTGACAAAATGTTTGTGTGGCCACACCCAAAATCTCCCCTAAATATGTTTAGAAGATTTGGTAATCTTGCTCAATCACTTATAACGAGAAACATATTGGTTGAATAAAAAATGACTTAATTCCATATCTTTATTTAACATGGTATTAGAAACAAAAGGATAATAATAATGAGAAATCATTAAAATGTTTTCCAGGAGCCTTGCTCGAGTTGTACTAGAGGCATCGAAGTGTTGCTAGATGCTAACCGATGTGATCACTCTATTAAGATATGTCCAAGTGGGAGCTGTTCGTTTAATGGACAATAAATTAATAGACGTGTGTTAGGATATAACTCGAGACCACGGGATTGCACACTTTACGTTTGAGAATTAAAGTTAATAATTAAATGTAATAGTTATATTTATTTATTACTAATGGTCGTTAAGTAACATAATGGACGTTAAGTAATTAGTTGTAATGGACTAATGGTCGTTAATTGTAATTGGAAAGGACTAGATATGAAATTAGAGATCGAGAAGGTTCTAGAATCCCTTTGGGAGTCCATAACCGATCGTCTAAAGGGTTTCCATAACCCAACCCATAACCAACTTGTTCACCAAGTTACTTTGGGTATAAATACAAAACCAAAGGTGTTTGTAATTTATCTCTTGTACTCATAAGCTAAAAACCAAAAGTGTTTGTGTGTGTTTTTTTTGCTTGAATCGTTCGACCACCTCCCAAAGGTGTCGACTCACATCTTTTCCAAAACAAAATTATTTTGCTTAATTAAAACTAGCATTGCTTTAATTCAGTATAGTACGTGTGTACAAGAAAGTGGTACTAACATATTATTGTTAGTATTCTTGGATTGAATTACAAAAAGGTAAGGGGTAATTCACATAATCCAATAAACCCTAATTAGGGTACATCCAATTGCTAGTTTTGTGGATTTGATTCTTGTTCGGCTAGAATCAAGAAAGGTACGCATATTCTTGTTTATGTTAATTAATTATTCGTTAATCTTTCCTATACGCTTCCGCATGTGTACTTGATGTTTATTGTTTATATTTATGATTAGTCATGTTATATAATTCAACAGAGACAGGGTTTTTAACAAAGGAGTCGGATGTTTACTCCTTCGGCGTGGTGCTATTTGAAATATTGTGTGGGAGGTTGTGTATGGACAACAAAGACAAGCATCGGTCATTAGTAGGATTGACACGAGAATCCTATGAAAACAACATTATAGATGAAATTATTTTCGATAGTATTAAGGATGATATAAATCCTAATTCTTTGAAGGTGTTTACGGAAATAGCTTATCAATGTTTGAATAGAAAACGCGAAGAGCGTCCTTTGATGACACGGGTAGTGGAAGCTCTGGAAACTGCACTTAAGCATCAAGTACGTTTTAGTTTCCTAAATTTATAGCTATATTTCTTATAGAAAGAGCAACTCTGTTTTTTTTTTTTTTTTTTTTTTGTGCTAGTTATTTATCTAATTGTATTTTGCATAAATAATGGGTCTTGACATCGTTATTTAAGGCTATGCAACTAGCATATTCAATAAGTTAAGAAATCCCTACCTTTGACATTCTGAAATACAGTATGTTCTTCGTATTCTTCAAATATTTAATTTCAAAACCAACAAACCACCACACCGGCCCTGCCGCAATTAACACACCCATGTAACCTAATTTCACAAAACCAAAGGTGAGGGATGTTTGGGAGTGCTTGTTTGCTTAAATTATGGGTAAAATAATTTTCTTGAATAAACGATATGAGATAGAGAATTCACTTTCTATAGCTATTTGGTTTTATTGTTTAGTGCCCAGAGGATTACAAAGCTGGTATCTTGAATGTGAAAGTTCTAAGAACAATGAATCTAAAAAGAAGAAGTTTTTTTGCCCCTTCTCATCCTTACGTGATACTCAAACTAACTGAAAGTAGTCTTCCATGCGCGAAGAAAACGAAAGTGAAGCACAACATCGAGAATCCTGAGTGGCATGAAGAATTCACTTTCTATGTTGATAATATTGATTTTCAACATCTAAACATATGGGTTATGGACGCAACTTCGGTATGTTTTAAGAACTCAAATAGTAGTACATGACTTTTATAGTGTTCATAGTCTACTTTTAATTAGAGCTCCATTATGAGTAATATTTTTTCATAGATCATGTATAATAACCACGATGCGCGATTACTCATGCTAGGTAAAAAGAACACACATACAGCCGCGGAAACTAATTTGTCGTTGTCACTATGCGCGACTACTTTTCTAATTATTGATATATAATTGTTGCGTATGTCAATATATTTATTTAATTGTGTACCTCGGTAAGTTAACGTCATGATTACCCCTTTCTAATTTATGTAGAGAAAACGACATCATATAGTAGGGATGGCTTTTCTGTTGTTGGCAAATCTTACTCCTGAATACCAAGAGCTTCTTGATCTTTATATCTTCAATGTAGCATATAGTAGTTCCATCATTGGCAACCTAGTTATTGAAGTGGTGTTCGAACCGTTGGCACATGGCCAAATCCCATATACCGAAACAGAATATACAAGTGGAGTACATGAGGCTCTTACAAGGACTCTTAAGGCTATATATGTAGGATTGCTTGTCGTCATTGTCCATGAAGCCAGATCTCTTCAAGGAAAGAATCACATGAATCCACATGTTTTGATGCTTTTCCGAGACATGTCAAGAAAAACCAAGGTTTATTTTTGAATTATAGCCGTAGTTTGACAGCTTCTTATTATATGATTTTTTTGGGTTTATTTTTTGATTTTTTCAGACTATGATGAATAACAAAGATCCAATATGGGAAAAAGTGTTGGTTTGTGGGAGTTGTAAACACACATAAACGCTAAAAGTGTGTGAGCCTATTCGGGGCACACACGAATACATGAAGAGTACGTTTATTGTATATTTAATATATGTAACTCGTTTATATTTATTAAATATATAATATGTTTCACAGAAAAATAAATGGTCGTTAATTATACCGTTAGTCGCTATAATTAACTAATAGGCTTTGAATAGTAATTGAAGGACTTATTAAGTTTGTAATCCAAACCCGTGGGGTGTGGGATAAATGAGCAGGCCATTGGAAGGATCTAGGAGGGGAGGAGTGTGTCGGTTTGATAAAAGTTATGGAGGTGATAGCTAAACTTGGAGGACAAGTTGTTAGGCTATATAAACACCTCATAACCCTTTCATTCGGATGACAGTTTTGAAAAAAAACTCACACCGACTTCTTCACTCCGAAACTATTATCTTGCCTTCTCTCGTTTGATAATAACTGAAGGCGATACATTATGATTTGCATGTATATATATTAAAATAACTTATGCATGATTCTATTTCCATGCATGACATATTTTATATATAAGCCACTAGCCAATTATTGATTCTTTTACTTCATGCGGTCGGTAACTAATTCCTTTGCGGGATTCGAGTGATTCGAGTGTAATATGATGGTTAGATCTAAAAACAAGAACATCGTTTTCCGTTGTTTTATTTGTGAAGCAAGGACTAGCATCCTAACGTGCTCGTGTGACGTGTAGTGTGAGCAACCGTAGAGGCATCTATTTTAGGTGCTTAGTTTCGTATGGGTTTTATTGTCCATTACACATGCGTTCAAATAGCCACGAAAGGTTAGGTTTTCTTTTATCCCTTTTAATTAATTAATATTGTATTAATTATTTGTTTATTAATTACGTGCTTAACATAATTGCAATAACTAGATCCTATATCCGCTGCGTACTCGTAGAGGTTAATTGGTTAACTTGTTCTAAAATCCCAACAGTGGCATCACGAGCCAACTCGTTTTTGCGATTATGGGTTACACGTTTCTGATATTAATAAACATGTTTTAAAAGGCTGCATGAAACCTAGTTTAGTTATTTTGTTTTATTTTAATTTTGACAATTACATGCAATACTTGTCAAATTTTAATAAATAATAACTAGTCACACACAAATTAAAATTATATTGATAATTAGAATTAATTTGTTAATTAGAATTTAATTTACATGTTAATTGAAATTAAATTGTTTATTAGAATTACATGTTAATTAAAATTACTTGCTAATTAGAATTAAAAGTTAATTTGAATTCATTAATTGTTAATTAGAATTATTATGATAATTAGAATTACATATTGGTTTATAAATACATAAATTGCGTAATTACTTGATAATTGAGATTGCCATGCTATTTTATGTGTTTTCCGGCCACAAGACCCACTCAATTGCTTTTGCGATGTATGGGGCGATCTAGGTATTGTATCCTAGTGACGGTCTTATGGTTCTCCGTTTGGGGAAGACTCGCAAGAGGACTCGGAAAAATATGTGTTTGATATTAATGTTTATGCTTATATGTTTGTGATTCCTATATGTGCATTATTACTTGCTTTGACACCTAATTGTATGCAATATGGAATAATACATATCGTAACCATAATATTAATATTGGTATTTATTTACACGCCTAAATACCATGCTCATTGTGACCTGCTATTTGATTCGTGGAAAATTGTTTTTGTAAAATAAAGTGACCTAACATATGAAACACGTTTTCAAGAATTTAAAAACTTGACGCTATGGACACTTGGGATGTACGGCTCACCCACTAGAACAAACTCAAAAGGGGGTTTAAAGAAGTGCGCACAGTCGCACTGAAAGGATGTCTAAGGTTATGCTTATGCGCTTACCTGGTCCTCTGCCTCCCTGTGCGTTCGATTGGAGCTACCGTGAACCATGATGATCACTACACTGTCATTACCAAAAGTTTTTAAAACTAGTGTTACAAAGTTGTTTTGCATGCTTCTTTGTACACGACTTTTACCACATTTATATGTGCATACCTATTTGTTAATATTAAGTCTATGCCACCCAACTATGGACACGTGCACTTTGATTGACTTCTCTGGTCAGACCTAAGGGCCTTTCCAACCCATGGTAATTATTTCTCACTAGTCAGACCTTTGGTTATTTTTACACGTTCATACTTGGTCGACTTATATCGAGTTAACCTGGTCAGACCTCGAACCCGAGGCATACGATGAGAACTAAACATGCTTTTGACATTATTACTTGATACTAATGCTTTAAACAGTCTCATAAATCTAAGAGTTGCATTTTGCAATTAACGCTCGTCGCTTACCTCTTGTCCTATTTTTTTACACACTGGTCAGACCTATGGTAATTAAGTGGGGTTGCAAGATGGATCTTAGTCTTAATTAGTAATTAATTGGGTAGTTAATTCTTTTAAGAATGTAATTATCGAAAATACTAGATTTGAACTTTTTATGTTCTGATTAATTGTATTATTGCAACATAATTCGTAAACAAATTTATTTTTCTTTGAAAGACAAACTTAGTCTCTTTTTCTAGTAAGAAGAGTGAGACTTATACCTATCTTTTCTCCTTAGTTGACAAACTAAGATAGGATTCCAATATTGATAAACTCTTATATGATCTTTCATTACCCTTTTAGTGGTCTAGAGTTAATTGAAAGTTAGAATATTTTGTGTAACTGGAAACATTGTGTTTAGAGCTACCAAAATAAATAACAGCCTGCACTTGTCATGATGTATGAGTTTAAACCGCAAAGAGTAAAGGAATTACTAGTACATTTGCTAGATAATCTTCTTGGACTCTTATTATTCCTAAAGTGCTAATTACCCTTGGGGCTATGTATACGATAAAGGAGGAATTGCATACTAAAGATTCAAGTTAATTGAATAAAAGAATGGCTAGTCCATTGTCTACATAAGTAGAACTTCATATACTCTGCTCAATACCTAAGTACATGTTACTTGTAGGCAATTGAAGAGAATAGGAAAGTATATAAAACTGCTATATGCTATCTATTGGAAATGTAACACTTACAATATTGACAAATCCAGTTGGAGCAGTTGCATTTTATTACTGAAATATCATTCATGTAATGTTGTCAATTTCAGTGAGAGCTACGAGATTTATTCCTTGATAGTCACCCATATCATTTCAAACTAGCTTTGAAATAATCCATTACTTTCCGAATATGAACAACCATTGCTTAAAGGAAAATTGCATTTTATTTTATACGATAACACGTTGCCTTCCTGCTGTCGCTTCCTAAAACGTTATCTATAGAATAATAATCCACAATTCCTTATTAAAAGTTATGGTTCTAAAACTACTTATGATATATATGACATTATCATATTGTTTGAACAATCAATCACGTGTTGTTTGTTTTCATAATATGATGTTGTACCTTTCACAAGTGGGAGAAATCTCAAAGTGTGTGCAAGGAACAATAATATTATTTGTACCTCTTGACCGCAAGGTAAAGGAAACTAATAATTCTACTAGGACTTAAACACGTTAGATGTTTAATGCCCTACTACATGTAAACAAGAATTCTACTAGGACTTAAACATTTGAGATGTTTATTGCCCTACTACATTCTAATAATGATTCTACTAGGACTTGAACACGCTAGATGGTTGTTGCCCTACTACATTCAAATGTCATGATATTGTGTATAGATACTTCAACATTTGACTACATGTTTTAGTCAACATAATTATGGTTATATGATAATGATCATAATTCTAAAGTATAAAATTAACTTGAAATTACTATAGAACTCAAGATTTTGCGTTCATGATTACTTTTGTTAGTATAATTATGCTTACATGTTAAGACATAATTATGAAGTCCTTGAATTAGTCAATGACTTATAACATAAAGTATATATAGTAAATGTGCTATGTCTTATAGTTAACACATAAACATGAGGCTTTGAATTATTCAAAGACTTATAATGTATTATTGAAATGTTCTATTTTCTTGTTAACACATGAACATATAATCCTTGAACAGTTCTGTCTTCTTGTGAACACGTGAACATAAGGTTCTTGTATTGTTCAATGAATATACATTATTGCATGCACTTGGTTCGTAAATACTTTATATGCAATTTGGCTTGACCCAATTGACAAGTATTTGTCCAAAGAGAATTAAGTTATCTATAGAATTCTGATATAGTTTCACAATTCTAATAACTCATAGGATACCACTTCATTATGGTATGTCTAATGTGTTGGATCAAACCGTATTCATATTATTTGGTTCATGATAGCTTTAATTGCTCTACCTCCAAAACATATCAAGGTTAGAAATTGCGTGTGTCATGGATACACTCAATAGAGTTCAAACCTAGAAGGTATTCAAGACAACCTATAACTAAAAACCCTAATTCATTAGGGATTAGAGGTTTTACCACTCAAACCAATTGAATCATAAACCCTTTTGGATTTTTGATTTTTGTACACTTTCTAGCTAGAATTTTTGGTTAAAGAGTGATACTAAATTAGAGTTTTTCTATAAATCCTAATTTGAGTTGTTGGAAGGAATTCCATTATGTCTTGATTTAAGTTCTGAATTTGTTAAATCTTATGAAGCATTTTATTAACAAATCTTGAAATGAGAACTTAAAATGTATTTTGTGATTCTCCATAAAGAACAATTTATTGTTGCTTAAATACTTAGTATTTAGAGAATTGTCTCTACTTACAAAAGTAAGTAGGAGTATATACATATCTCAATATTTTTGAGAACAAAATACTTTAACCTTCTAAAATCCACTTATTAATGTCATACTAAGGTTAAACATGAAAATGTTGACCAAAGTATAATGATTACTCTCATTCATAAATCCGAAAGGATGCCTCATCACTTGAGTGATATTTTATATCAATGCTGAGGGATATAAGTTAGAAGATTATTGTAAATCAGCTAACTACTAAAATACATTATCACATCTTGAATCTGATAAATATTTTAGAACTATGAATGACAAGATGCAGTCCTTAAAAGGCAAATCGAGTTTTGAGCTTGATTGTTATTTCGCCTAACAGTTAACCTATGAGGTTGGAATGAGTTTCTTTTGAAGAAAGACTCACAAGGACGAAAATTGTATACATATTAATGCATGGCATTTTATAAGAAGTTTTTAATCATACTTAAGCAATTGACTATGATTACATTTTCTTATATAATACACGCATTAATTATATAAAAATATTTAATTGTCATACATGTGATTTGTATGTTGAATATGACAATTAGATTTTATAACTCTTTCTTTATGATTACCTTTTGCGAGGACGGTGTGTAATCAAAAGGGTTATGAATCTATATTATCTTTATGAAGTATACAAAATTTGAGCAATCCAAGTTTTGGATTGTATCATGCATCTAAGAACTGAGATCTTGAATTTAATTACAATATGATTCTGAGTGAATTAAGATATCTCTTGAGTACATCTGACATTGAGTGGGAGCATTGTGTTTTTCCTTAAAATTTACATGTTGAAGATATCATTCTATTTAAGCTAGATATTGATCCTTAAGCTTGGAATGAAACTTCACTTGGAATTTAGGGAATAAAACAAACAACCTTGGAATAGATGTTTATATGGAATAAACAAATGCGAAAAATTAAGTCTGACACAAATGCAATATATCATTCGAGCAAGTCTTCCATGATATATTTCACTTGGAACAATTTATATGGATGAAAACCTTGTGTTTTTAAAATAAGGATTCATCATGTATATATTATATTGTGTATAAGACTAGTTGTTGCTTTTGTACAAGAACAAAATGAGCTGACAACAACAATATCTAATTGAGAGTGTTTAGATTATTGTTAATATTAATGTTTACGAATTATAAAGCATAGTGTTGTATAAGTACGAATGATGCTAGAGAATTATTTATACTAGTTGTAGTAGGATTTTATCATTTATGATAAATCTGCTAACTAGATATGCTCAACATAGAGCATTGTTGCATTACACATTAAAGAATGAGAATACTTTACACTTTTAGAAACTGTAAAGATGACTGTCAGTATGTCGTTGATTTCTAATACCTCATGCAAGATAAGACGACATCCCCATACTATAATTCTTGCAATAGTATGAGCATATGAGATAAGACACCCATCTTATATTTCAATTCCCTCACTATAAGTGAAATTTGAAATAAGTATTCGGAAAGTTTACTCAGATAACTATTTAGTTTTTCTTGTAAAAGAAAGGTTGAGAATGTTGGAAACATTAGGGTTCAACTTACTAAATGAGTTTCATGCATATCTGTTTTAGTATTTGGATAATTGGGATGGAAAGACAAATTTTAAATTATGATGAATAAAGATACTTGGTATTTGTTATTCATTCATATAATAATTGTTATCCTATATTTGCATGTTTAATCCTTGAATAATTTTATTATTCTAAATATGTCCATTGTCGGTTAACAATATGGGAATATTGTTATGATAAGGCAAATGTGAGTGTTGGTTATAATTCTAACGAGAATTCGGATTGTTCCCACCAAACTCATATGTATTCACTAGAGATGCATATTGGATTCCCCAACTTTCAAACATTTACTTTTGGATCCTTGTCATAAGTAAAATATTAAAAATGGTTTGTTATCTTCATCCTTAGACTTGAGATACAAGCAAGTTCTGTTATGTGTGGATATCATTTTTTGTAAGTATACGCAAAACGCTATCTGAACAAGGTAGTTATAAAAGCTATATTTCGGAGTGATGTGAAGCAGCATCCACAACACTTGTAGTCAATAAAGGATTTGTTACTCCACTTGATATGTGCAGAAAGATACCATGGCGCCTCTCCAGATTTAATCAGATAATTGTTTGGCCAAACCCAAAGGGTAATGCAAGATGATTCTTGATTACATTTGGTATATCTGAATTAAAATCTATAACGAGATTCTAAATGGTTAAACTATATGGAATGATTTAAGATCCATAATCCATGGTTTAACGGTATCTATAACAAAGGATGATTAGAGCAAGACATTGAATGACCATGCTACTGAGAATATTTTATGAAACTATATCTCAGACACTTTTAGTTAAAAAGCGAGTGAGAGCGTTGCTAGACGTTTCCGTCGTTAGTTTTGTTTGCCATTCGACACACCAACTCCCAAGTGGGAGCTGTTGGTTTGTGGGACTTGTAAACACACATAAACGCTAAAAGTGTGTGAGCCTATTCGGGGCACACACGAATACATGAAGAGTACGTTTATTGTATATTTAATATATGTAACTCGTTTATATTTATTAAATATATAATATGTTTCACAAAAAAATAAATTGTCGTTAATTATACCGTTAGTAGCTATAATTAACTAATAGGCTTTGAATAGTAATTGAAGGACTTATTAAGTTTGTAATCCAAACCCGTGGGGTGTGGGATAAATGAGCAGGCCATTGGAAGGATCTAGGAGGGGAGGAGTGTGTCGGTTTGATAAAAGTTATGGAGGTGATAGCTAAACTTGGAGGACAAGTTGTTAGGCTATATAAACACCTCATAACCCTTTCATTCGGATGACAGTTTTGAAAAAAAACTCACACCGACTTCTTCACTCCGAAACTATTATCTTGCCTTCTCTCGTTTGATAATAACTGAAGGCAATACATTATGATTTGCATGTATATATATTAAAATAACTTATGCATGATTCTATTTCCATGCATGCCATATTTTATATATAAGCCACTAGCCAATTAATGATTCTTTTACTTCATGCGGTCGGTAACTAATTCCTTTGCGGGATTCGAGTGATTCGAGTGTATGATGGTTAGATCTAAAAACAAGAACATCGTTTTCCATTGTTTTATTTGTGAAGCAAGGACTAGCATTCTAACGTGCTCGTGTGACGTGTAGTGTGAGCAACCGTAGAGGCATCTATTTTAGGTGCTTAGTTTCGTATGGGTTTTATTGTCCATTACACATGCGTTCAAATAGCCACGAAAGGTTAGGTTTTCTTTTATCCCTTTTAATTAATTAATATTGTATTAATTATTTGTTTATTAATTACGTGCTTAACATAATTGCAATAACTAGATCCTATATCCGTTGCGTACTCGTAGAGGTTAATTGGTTAACTTGTTCTAAAATCCCAACAAAAAGTTCTTACATTCATGTTGAAGCAGACACCAACAAATGAAACTTTGCATCTGAAAGTCATTAGCACTCCTACTATGAGATTCATTCATAGTGAGGTATAATCTTTACTTTTTAATGAGATAGACTTTTGATTTTTTGAAATGCAATTACAATTTATGTTTCATTAGGAACTCATAGTGCAAATTGATATAAGCCTTGCGGATATAAATGGATCATCCATACATATATCCTTCAAAACGAAATGAGTCAGCTTGATGTGGAGCTGCAGTGGAGAACATTTGACTAAGTTAAGTATCATCGGTAATTGATGTTGGCCATAACACATTTAAAACGCGAAATTCCTTGATTTAAGTAGGTTAATAGTGACTATATATGTCGTTTGGTTTAGTAAATGCCGACTTTTATAGGTAATTGATGGTAAACATAAAAATTAAAAACGAAAAAAAATGCTTATAACCTGTCTGTCACTCTATGTAAATACCGATGAAAGTGATTGTGAGGTAGCATAATGATGATCCTAGTAGTATAGGTAGTTCGCATAATGATGGGGCAGATTTGAATATAGGTCATAATAAGGAAACTAAATTGGCTTGGAGATGAAAGTGATCGTGAGGAGATTGAAGATCCTAATAAAACAGCTAGTCTTTTATCATCAAAAAAACATATAGTTGATAGTTCTTCGAAGGGATGAGGTGGAAGCGGAAAGGGGGAAAGAGCTTATATATATATGAGTGTTGGAAGGAGAGTTATGGTGATGATCCTCATGATGATGAAGAACACGAGGAGCTTTTTGAAGCTCAACTGGCTTTCTGTGATGTGTTTGATATAAACATTCGTCATAAATCTAGACGTTAGTTTAGATTTTGTTGTTGAGTCATCTCTATTCTAGTGGGTAGTTGTTTTTTGTTTCTGTGAGGATAGAAGTGTTTGTTATGTTAGATTTACACACTATGTAACGGGCTGAGATATGGGATTTCACTTGTATTCTTTCTACTTATATGCTTTTTCGGAGTAATAAATTTATCGGGAAAACCCTTTACTAAAAAAAAATTATAATAACGAGGATTGTAGCCCGTTGGGTGTTGCAGCACCAACAAAAGACTACATTTGGTGATATTTCCAGTGAAACATGCCGCTACTATCAGCCACCAAGTTTACGTTGATTTTTTTTGTTGAAGATAACCGGTCTCCACTAATTGTCACGTTTCTTCATATTTCAAAGTTCAAGTTTTCGCTATTTCTTGATCTCTCTGCTCGAAATTTCGTGATGTCTCTAGTCATGACTTTCATGCTTTAGTTTTTAGTCATGACTTTCATGATTTAGTTTTATATATCTAGTCCGAACTTTTGTGATATTTCTAGCTCGGACGGCATAGGAGTTCTAAATTATATATTATGTTTATGGGTTTCGGTCCATTAGGCTTAAAAGCTATCTATGCAATCTATAAATAACTAATCACTAAAATATAAAGTATATGAAGAATTTCAATGTTGAACATAAAAACGATCCCGTTCCTCCTTTTCCTTACCCCTTCCAGAACTCCCACACTATTGATTTACCACTACCTAGAAATGCAACACATGCAAATTCTTGAAATAAATCATGAATGTCATCTTAAGGACCCTTTTGAAAACAACCCATTGTGTTAAATACGGTGTTGGTGTTCTTGGAGATGTGGTAAACAAATATGAAAAATCAAGGCCCAATGATTTGTTACTGCATAATACTTATTGATAACTTTTGGAGCTCGGGCTTGAGCTTGAAAAGTTCAAAGGATCTATTGTACTTACTTCAATATGATGTTTATTTCCACTGGTGGATTTTGGATTTTGAACCGTGTATAGCAAGGGTTTTGACTCGCTTCACTTCGTTTGTGGCTAGTTTTTGGCGTAAAAGTTGTTGAATTTTGAGGTTATAGACATAGTTATCGGGGGCTAAAAAGTATTGGTAGTAACATACAATTCGTATCTTTTAGAAGCTGGATTAAAGCTTGAATTGTTTAACATACGGGTTCTGTGATATCTTTTTGCAGCAGTTAGATACAATATATCACAAATGATCAGAGCATGGTAAATTTCGGTAGTGATATTTGATGCTTTTTAAGAAGGGCTAATAACCTATTAAAGCATCATACTTGTCACAAATGTCAGTTCGATGTAGCGAACAAAAAAAATACCTCTTTTAGACATTAAACTTGAAAATTTTGTCTTCAATTAAGTAAAATAAATTTGTGATGACCATTTTACCCTTAAATTTATAAAAATTGCATCCATTGTCCCAAGTATATAAATAACCCGTTTTAACTCATTTTAACACACACAACTAACCCTACATCCCCTCCTTATCCCTACAAGAAACCCTGGCTGAGAAGATCGGAAAAGCCATCCGTTGCCCTGGCGCCCCCTCCAAAGCTAGGGTTTATACTGATGTTAACGTTGTCAGACCGAAAGAGTATTGGGATTATGAAGCGTTGACCGTTCAATGGGGGTTAGTTAGTTACTTAGTTTGTTATAAGTTTATGTTTTATTATAAATGATTAAATTGATTGATTTTGATGAATACAGGGAGCAGGATAATTATGAAGTTGTGAGGAAAGTTGGGAGGGGGAAGTATAGTGAGGTTTTCGAGGGCTTTCATTGTATCCAGGACGATAAGTGTATTATTAAAATAATTAAACCTGTTAAGAAGAAGAAGGTTTGTTCATTTTCGATAATGCATCTCTGTTTTTTAGATTGATAGAATATATGTAAAGATGTTTGATTTGTAGACATGGTATTTATTGCCGTACTTAAATGAAGAGTGACTTTGTATGGGGTTTTAGGGTTTGTAGATGTGAGATATGTGCTTAATTATGCAATTGAGGTGATGAAATGATTAATTTGAATGAATTTGGATTCAATTAGGTTTGAATTTGGTGTGATTTATGGTCAATTGTGTTTTGGATTGAAACTGATTAGAATTGGATGTGATTATGTGATTGAATTGTGTTATTGATTGGTTAATTGTCATTAATTTTGGGGTTTAGGGTTTGATTGTGATTAATGTTTATTTGTGGAATGTATGAATCTGTGATTCTGATTTTGGGTCGAACCACCTGAAGATCTTTCAAACTTCAACTGGGAAGGCTAGTTAAGCAGGTAATTGTTGTTTGTTTCTCTTCCTATGATGTCATGATTTCTATGTAATTAGTGCATTAGATGTTACAAAGTTAGTCTCAGAACCATTTGCAGTCCCCTGCCCTTCCTTTTGTTAGATGTAAAAGTTGGTGTTTCTAGCTTCGAAACCGTAGAGAAACTACCTAAAAATGGCACATACCCAGTTCAGTTATCAGAAAGAATGTTGTACAAACTAAATGTATCAGTTGTTCTCAACTAAAAACACAGACTTGAAACATATGATACAAATGCATGTTTTGTGCATCTGAATCAATTTGCACGCACTAAAGGTATTGAGCAATTAGAATCAAGCATGATCTGTTCATGGTTTTTAACAACGTCTATTTCCAGGTTTGTGCGTTTTGTTAGTACACCAGAGCTTTTAGAACAAGTATACACCCTTGACCTTGAGATGCCTCACCGAGAAGCTGCCTGTACAATTGATCTAAAACTTGCTGCTTTGAAGTATGACTTAAGTAAAGCTTGTGCTCTTGCCGTGACTGCCGGTTTCAACCATCACACGGTAGCAGACCTTCAGCTGTTTGCAGAAAGCTTCGGTGCTACTCGCTTAAAGTAAGAACTCTTTTCATCTCATATCACCCCTTTATATTTCTGTTTACTAGTTACTCCAAGTTTCTTTCTTCATTTTATTACGGTTTACTAGTTACTCCAAGAACTCTTTTCATCTCATATCACCCCTTTATATGTTCTGCATATTGTCTTCACCCGCATTACCAGACTAAACACATTTGGTTTATCCCTAAGCATCTACTTCATTACTTGGTTTCTTCAAATTATTAAATAAACAAACAATTTTTTGTTTTGGTGCAACGAAGCTTGCTGCAAATACATATCACTTCACAGAAGACGGCCCGAGTTGTTCAACAATTCACTACTGAAGTCAAGCCACAACGATACAGCAATCATCACCACTGAACTACCTTCATCAACTAAACAGACCAGATTAGTCTTTTTGATAACAAACAGAACGAGTTCGGTTCCGAGACCAAATAAGTTGTACAAACAGAATCGGCAAAAGCTGAAAAAAGATTTGGTGAATTTAGTCTGCAAAAAATGGACACAAGAACAAGCAAAAAGGCAATCGAAAGGGAATGAAGAATGTGATCTTGCATCTGTAAGCGAGTTTTAAGTATGTGATCTTTTTGTATATCTTCTTCTAATGTAACTTTTTTTTATGGAAAATATGTTAGAATGATAGTAGTGATGTTTTTTTGTTTTTGTTTTTGTAGTTATTGAATCCGTTATGGAATCCGTTATGTGAAGTGATTTAATTGTTGTAAGGGATGATGGACGTAATTTTTTCTAAATGACAGGGACCATTTATGTAATTTAGCCTAGGGACGATGGATGCAATTTTTGGAAACCCACAGGGACCATTTATGTAATTTGGAAGGGTAAAATGGTCATAATACTCCATTGAAGACAAAAATTTCAAGTTTAATGTCTAAAAAATGTATTTTTTTTGTTCGCTACGTCGAACTGACATTTGTGGCAAGTACGATGCTTTAATAGGTTATTAGCCCTTTTAAGAATGTGTATAAATTCGTAGAGAGAAATTCTATTTTTGTTTGCGCTAAGAGTGAAACAGAATAATCATTTCTCTAATTTGGTTGTGTTTATGAATCGATGTTTGTTGATGCAAAAGTTTTACATTAACCACACAATGAAAACATTTTAATCAAAGCATCTTGCTTATTTGATCTCTTTAATTTGATAAGAAAACAAGATACGAAATATTATGGAATTAAGTTATCGATAACAAAGAAATAGGAAAGAGAAAACCAAAATGCCTTTACCTCTTAAGTCTAACGAATACCAACGTACTAGACTCACATGACACCCACATGACTAGTCACTAAAAACAAATTCACTCACACGTAATTAACCTTCAACCTCTTTTCAATGCAAAAGAGTGCTTGTATCTTTTATGGGAATTGATTTGCACATTTTAAAAATGATTGAGACACGTTATTTATTCATTAAATACTTATACAATATTAACATCCTGCTTCAACAGCTTGTATATATGAGTGTCCCAATAATATTTTGGAGTATGCAAATCACCTCCCTTTAAAATTGTCTTTTCCGGTGAGCATGTCCGACCATTTATCCCGCAAAGTTTGTTTATGTTTTACACTCTTTTTTTCACCCCTATGTTAAATAGTTCTAAAATGGTTCCCTTCATATTTCTAAGAGAGATCCTAACATTTCTGTATACATTGCTTCTAAACTTACTTGTTGTGTAAGTTGATTCTAAGGCACCACCTACAATAGCCTTGTCCGCCTCTATATATTGTGTCCATGCTAAAAAAGGTGGGCTGGTTGGGGGTAGCCGCGCGAGCATCCTCCAGCTCCCCCTACTGGCTCCATCTCTGTCTCCAAGCTTAAAAATTCAAAGAATAGCAATGTTGGTCTTCGAGTGGAGTTGGAACGTCGATCTTTAGCTAGAATGCCCCGGTAGGAACAGCTGCTAGGTGCAACAAATTACTGCAATCATACGTTTAATTAGCTTATGCATTTTCACAGTTCATAAAATGCGATATATATTCTTATTCATAACTAATTGCTTCTACTCAGCATATCCGAAGGAGACTAAAGGCTCATGGCTTTCAGAAGGAGACTAAAGGATCGCATCTACTTATATATGCATGGCATGGGTGTGAGACCTATGTTATGATGTTAGGCATAACTCCATCGACTTAGTTACCCATTTCCCGTACTCTTGTCTACTACACCTTGGTCAAAAATAATAATAATAAAAATAAAATAAAATAAAATCCTTGGCTATAAATAGATTAGTTTCTTGCTTTAAATTTTAAAATCGATTAAATGCATAAACTCTAAACTACAAATCAGTGACGGACCCAGAAAAATAAAATGTGGGGGCAAATTTTTTACATTTTATTTTTCTACAGTAGCAATAAAATGTGAAAGAAAAAACTAAGTTTGTAATGATAAATTGTGCATTTTTATTTAGAGACGAAGGATTTATAACGCTTTAGAGTGTTAAATGTTGGATTTTAGTATGTGGGTGGGGGGCAATTTGAGTTTTTGGTGGGGTCACTTTCGAAAAAAGGTCTAAATTAAAAAAAATTTACACTATAATCTCAACTTTTTCGACTAGCCATGTACATAGGCCCGTCCCTGCTACAAATATTACTCGAGTTAACTTTTATAAAACTAATGAATGCATAATCTTCATCTAGTGATTACCCTCCAATACCAAGTCAAGCCATATGTTATCCAACTAGGCGAGTACCTGTGCCTAGCGGCATCGGTTTTCAGCGGCATACAATTAACGATATGCGATATTGTGGTAAGTGTTTCGTAACCTCGAGATCATCAAAAAGAAATTGATTACTAACCTCGAGATCATCATCAATATCCTTTTGATTTTGCATATCCATTATTTCTGTTTCCTTCCTGTTGTGAAATACAAACTTGTTTTGGGTTGTTTATATAGGTGAAATACGAAATATTGAAAAAACAATTTTCCCGCCCATGAAACAATGAAATGGTTGGCGCAGTGTGAAAAATGGAAATACATTGAAGTCAAAATTGAATAGTTACCATGCAAAGATATCATGCAACAAATACATTGAAATCAAAATAAATACTTTCCATGCAAAATTAACATGCAAGAATAGTTGCCAAATAAACATGAATTTTGCCAATGCTATGCACTTTCCACTATTTCACTTTTTCAATATTGACTTGTTGATATTTTCTTATTTTATTTAGTAAAGATAAAGATATAGATATGTGATCATTAGTATAAATAATTAGACAAAGCAAACAAATGTGTTATGCATTAATCATCAAATGCTTCAATCTCGATCACTGATTCATATGGAAATTGTTGTAATCCATCACTCTTGTTATCTTGAAATCACCCCATCAAAACTAAAACCATTATCGTTATCAAGTTTTCACCACCGTCATATGGGTATTTTTATTCTTCCGGAAACATTCGAATCAGTTTCTAACTCATATTATGTCCCATGCTCATCATCACCTCACCGTTTTTATTTAGTAGTGTGGATAATTTTGTGTAGAGATTGTGATAAGAATCAACTGATATTAACTAAATGTTGCTAGGAGTTATATATCAAAATGATAAATGAAAGCTAGCATTTATTGTAAGAAAGTATATCGTAAAAAATTACTACCTCTGTCCCATAATAATTGTCCACTTTTACTATTTATGAGTCTTTCTTGTTTAACTTTGACCATTTATATTTTTATTTGTGTTATATAATACTTGATGAAAATTATACCAAATAAAAATACATTTAAAACCCAATCTATTCATATATTTTTCATCAAGTATTATATTATACAAATAAAAATATTTATGGTCAAAATTGAATAAAAAAGACTTGAAAAAGTCAAAGTGGACAATTATTATGGGACGGAGGTAGTAATTCATCATAATTAGCTGCCAACTAAGAATGTAGTAACAAAAGAAAGTCTAGAAGACGTTATAAACCGAAGTAATTGTGTGTTTTAAAGTTTTTTTTTAATTAGCTAAGATAATTAGTTGATCATTTTAAGTTTCACATTTCTCTCTCATTTGACTATTTTCAACTTTCAATATTTCACATTCCATTTTGACATTTTTTTCATTTTATATATAGTATAGATATAGATAGTCGTTTCAAAGTTTATTAATTGGTCAAGATATTTGTTGACCTAGAATCCTAGAAAGACTAATGATTTTTCTTTAGTGGAAAAAGTAGGATTTTCATGATTCATACCAACTTTAACTACATGCATTTATCGTGTTGACATGTCAAATTATGAGAATCATTCAAGCTTTTTAATATTTAAACATACAAATTGCGAGAATTTTGATTCGGTCAAATCATAGAATTTACTACGTAATTTCTTTCTTGTCGCTTCATCCTGTCGTATGATATTTTCAATTGTTCAAAGTTATTGTGATGAGGCTCATATTATTCAAAATGATAGAAAAATATTAATAACTTGAAGAAAATAAAATATGGTTTCATCATGAATTTGAGTATATACTTTCGCTAAAAATCCAAGAAAAATGACTTTTGAACTTTTTAACGTGAGATGTGCAAGATAAATATCTTATTGACATGCATTGTTGTTACATGATAGCTTGAAGACGCTTTCGATAAGCCAACGAGATGTTAAGAGAATCGCACCAATAGAGAATCTGATCCATAGAGTCGTCGGGAATAACACATTTTGTCCATTTGTTCAAAAGAGCCTTGATCCTCTTAACAAAGATACAATCTTGGAATACGTGTTTAGTATATTCCACACCACCGTCACAATTAACACACCTAACCGATCCAACGTCAATTCCTTTAGCGAAGAGATTAATGGAAGTTGGAAGGCAATCACGTCGGAGTCTCCACACAAACAAGTTAATCTTTTTTGGGACAAAGCGATTCCACCGAGATGTTAATTGAGGAGAAGAAGGAAGCAGATGATGATCAAAATACTTCCTTATCGAAGCCACCGAAAATTCGTTGTTGCCATTGAAGTGCCAAATCCATTTGTCCTCTTTATCGGCATTAAAATTAGAAGGAAGACAATTTTCCATTTCCTGGAGCATGCTCATCACCCTAATATTTCTAATGGGCCGGTTCCACCTCCAAGACCAAGCCATAGCATCCCTTCTATTACTAACATAGCATTGTTTTTCCATTTCGAGAGCAAACAATCTCGGATATTTGGTAGCCAGGGTAGTCTCCCCACACCACACATCTAACCAGAATTTTGTTCCTTGGCCATTACCAATTTGTCTTTTGATGACTTGTTTGTCAAAATTAGTTCTGGCATGGGTATCAACTATAGAATCAGCAATTCGTTTCCACAGCCCACCATGTTTAGCTGTGATGTCATAAAAACAATTTTCCCCATGAATGGCAGAGATGATACGAACCCATAAGGCCTTCTGGTTAGCAATCGCTCTCCATCTCCATCGATATAAGAGGGCACGATTCATTGAGTCCAAACTTCGAAGATCCACACCACCATCTTTTTTAGAGGCAAGAACCGCACCCCATTTAATCCAGGGAATTTTCCTCACATCCTTACTACCACCCCAAAAAAACCTAGACCGTATGGCTTCAAGTTTTTTGTTAACTGTTACCGGCATACGAAAGAGAGATAAAAAATAGATACCAAGAGAACCGAGAACAGATGATATCAGGGTGTGCCTACCTCCAATCGACAAAAGGTTTGATTTCCAAGAAGAAAGTCTCTTATGGCATTTGTCAATGATTGGATCCCACGTCTGCATACCTTGAAGAAACAATGTGAAGTGATCAAATACTTTGAAGATCGATATGGCATCATTTCATGGATTAAAGTAAAAAAAATAGTTATACTCCAGGCGAAACGGGAAAATCCTAAACTTAGGAAATGAAGTTTCAGCAATTGTCATTAAGATATTCATCTAAGCGAATTTTTAATTAGTTAGAGGTAATATAAACAACACTAACGACTATAATTAGTTAGCTACAGGATCATAGGGAATAACTATAATTCGAAGAATATGAATGCTGATCTTCGTGTGGAGTTGAATTGGCGAAGCTTTAGCTAGAATTAATGCACTAACACAGAGAATCCTTGGTGCTATAATTAATCGCACTTCGAGTTTAGTTTATATGCAGTTTCATACGGTTTAACTAGTCTCTAATATTTTATAGGACCTCAGCATGGTTTATAGATTTTCTCTCCTTTTTATCATTTAACTTTGTGTCCGAATTTAGTGAAAAGCAATAACTACATGGTTACGCCTTTTTTTTTTTTTTTTTTTTTAATGCTGCTTGGGGAATGTTAAAAATCATGGGTAAAATTTGTGCGCCGTTATAAAAATTGTCCTAAATAATTAGTTATTCAATGCTTTGGCCGACATGTTTAATACCCTGTTACTGGAAGATCAACACCTTATATAAACTCAAGCTTTGTTATATTGATGAACCAGGAAGTAACAGATTGCTAGTGGCCGGTATAAAACACTGAGCTGAGTTTTAACAGTAGCTTTGAGCAAATATTCATTAAATTATTTTATTTTTTGGAAAAATATAGACATAGAATCTAAAGTTAGTTTGGTCTATTGATGACTATATATGTTCTATCCAGTCTACATTATTAAGTCTAGTTAAAAAATAATATATTATTTATTTAAATTGTAATAAAGCAACTTTTATGAGTCGTCTCGACTGACTGCTTTTGTAAAGAGTAATCTTACGGACCAGAATAGATCAATAATTTAATATCCTTCATCTCCAATTACTACAAGTGCAATGCTTTTGAACTCTTACACAATCACAAAATGGCACCTCCCTTAAAACAGTTTGAACACCTCAAAATACAGGTAGAAGCTATTATATCTGCTACAAACAACTTTGCTGATGAGAATTGCATCGGGAGAGGAGGCTTTGGGAAAGTTTATAAAGGAGAAATTGAAAACACCATGGTTGCAATAAAGCGTTTAGATCGTGAGTTCGGGCAAGGAGATCCCGAGTTTTGGAAGGAGATCATGATGCTTTCTCTTTACAAGCATAAAAATATTGTCTCTCTCTTAGGGTATTGTGACGATTGTGGCGAGAAGATCCTCATGTATGAGTATCTACCTAAGAAAAGTCTGGACCAGTATCTCAAGAGCAGTGAACTAACATGGGTTCGACGCCTCAAGATATGCATAGGGGCGGCTCGTGGACTGGCATGCCTTCATGATGCAAATGGAACACTACAAAGAGTATTACATCGCGATATTAAAAGTTCCAATATATTATTAGATGAAAACTGGAATGCCAAGATCTTCCAGGTAATCAACAAATCACATTTCTTGTCTCCCATGCTGTAGGCACACTTGGTTATTGTGATCCACTATATGCAGAGACAGGGTTTTTAACAAAGGAGTCGGATGTTTACTCCTTCGGCGTGGTGCTATTTGAAATATTGTGTGGGAGGTTGTGTATGGACAACAAAGGCAAGCATCAGTCATTAGTAAGATTGGCGCGGCAGTCCTATGAAGAAAAGACAATAAATGCTATTATTTATGCTAATATAAAGGATGAGATATATCCTGATTCTCTTAAGGTGTTTACAACAATTGCTTACAACTGTTTGAAAAGAGACCGCGAGGAACGTCCTTTAATGACCGAGATTGTGAAATCACTTGAAATTGCACTTAAAAGCCAGGCAAGTTTAATTTCTTTGGCTGAATTAATAATCTTACATTGTAAATTAACCATGTTGCTGGTTAATTGCTTGCTTCTTTCCCTAGAGTTATAGGATCCCCATGACAATCTAAACTCCTAGCTAAAACCAAATATTTTTTTTTCTCCCTATAAAAAGTTGTGGGCAAACTTTAAATGCATTATGCATGTGGCCGGTGACAAACCCCCTGTCCAAACAGTGATCGGCGTGAAATGGACTCCACCTAATATTAGGCCATGAAGTATAATTTATCGTATGAAAGTGTTATCTTATACGTGTAAAATCTGATAATTTTCTTTTTATTTTCTTTTTTACAGCACAAAAGTTGCACCATAAAGAAAGTAGTCAGCAAAAAAGAAAAAAAAGAAAATTCAGATTTTACACTTATAAGATAACACTTTCATACAATAAATTATATTTCGTGACCTATAAATAGGCGGAATCCATTTCACACTGATCACTGTTTGGAGAGATGGTTTGTCACCGTTTATAACAATAGTTTGAAGAACATGCATTCAGGGTTCTCTAGATCTTCAAAAATGTATGTAGTGAGGTTATTCTAAAGTTGTATCCATTATATTCTTCAAGACTAATTCTGGTAATTTCAGTCTGAAAATAAATTTATGGATATGTTATGTCACTTTGCCAAGATTGGTTATGCATATGTGTCGTAGTCAAAAGCCGAGTTTACATTCATGTATTAACATTTGGTACTTATCCATCACTCCATATTAAGTCCTATAGCTAAGACTTTTGGTTTAGATTCATTTTTACATGATTTTTATGATGTAAATAAGTTTCATGTGCAACTAATGAACAAATATGTTGCAACTTTTTTAAATAGTTATATATTATACTCCGTAATCTTTTGTACTCTTTTCTAACTTTCCTGTGTCTTTTAAAATCTTTTGGTCCCCTTGAAAAGAATTCCTGGCTACGCCACTGTTAAAAAAGTATTCTCAGTTCTCGGTGCTCCTTGGTTTTATTGGCTCTGCCTTTCTGTGCAGCACTTTGTTAGAATGATATATATGTTTGTGACTCAACCGAACCCAAGAAACATATAGATTCCCTTGCTAACATTCGTTTTTACTATAGGTTGAAGAGAGATATATATCACCGGATATATTTGAGGAACCAGAATTGGATCCTACCAAGTAATTATGAGTCTCTGTTATTTCCTAGTATGCATAAATAATAATGTATTGAAGTATAAACATATCAAATTAAGTTGCAGAACAATGAAGCAGGGAATCCTGAATGTGAAAGTTCTTAGAGCAATGGATCTTATGGCTAAAAGTAGTTCCGGTGCTTGTGACCCTTACGTCATATTGAGAGTAACTGAAGGTTGGCCATCATTCAAGAAAACAACTGTAAAACGTAATAACTTGAATCCTAAATGGTATGAAGAATTCAATCTAGCTGTTAAGCATGTTGATGAAGAATCTCTGGAAATCTTCGTTCACAATGGGGAAAAGGTATGATTTAGGGACATGATAGTATACTTTCAAAAGACCGTAATGGACGATGGTTATTCTCGAACAATAAGAGTACTGATTTTTAGAAGCCAAGGAAATGATAGCACTCATTTATTTTGTAGACCGAGGAGCGTCATCATACATGTCTAGGGAAGAATATTGTTCGATTGAAAGATATAATACCTGAAGAGCCAAAGACTGTACTTGTTGAACTCCTTTTACTCAACGGCAAATACGTGATGAAGTTGCCTGGGACAGTCTTGATCGAAATGGTGTACAAACCATTCCCACTTCACCAAATTCCTACCGGTCTTTATGATGAAGGTACACTCAAGGTTATAATCCACAAAGGCGGAAAATTTAAACTAAAAAATCAAACGAATCTATTAGTTCGTGTGCTTTACCATGGTGAAGAAAGAAAAACGGAGGTTTGTTTTAGAATTGGCATGAATTTTAGTGGTTATATAATTTGTTTCTAGAGCTGCGTTTCTTAACTTTTATTTTTTGTTTGGGACTACTTTTTCAGTCTAAGAAGAATAACCAGTCTCCAGAATGGGGATCCGTATTTGTGTTCAGCTTAGAAAAGCCACCTATTAACGAAATATTGCTTATGGAAGTCATTAGTACTTCTTGGAAGGTTCCGGAGGTACAACGTTAACTTATCCTTAACCTTCCCTAGAAGATTTAATTAAGGTTTCTAACATGAATGTGTCATTTGTTTCGTTAGGAATCTCTGGGGTATGTAGATATAAACCTTACAGATGTTGTGAACGATGGCCATATCGACAAACTCTACGACCTTATCGATTCTACGAAGGGTCAGCTTCATGTGGAGTTGCAATGGATAACCTCACACTAGATTCCTATTCCCGAGTTTTCATTAAAACAGTTTTTAATTATCTGAATAAAGCACATACGGTATTTTCAGAAGAATTTTGGGAACCAATGTCTCATCAGTCATGTTGGTTTTATGGATATAAATTAGTAGACGTGAGTTAGGATCGAACTCGAGACTATGAGATTGCACACTTTACGTATGAGAATTTAAAGTTAATAATTAAATATAAACGTTATATTTATTTATTTATTAAACGAAATAACTAACGGACGTTAAGTAATTAATGTAATGGACTAACGGTCGTTAAAGGTATTTGGAAAAGGATCAAATTGCAAAAGTTGGGAAGGTTCCGGAATCCCTTTGGGACTACTAGAACCGATCGGCCATCAAGAAAAGGAAACAAGCTACAACTTGTTCACCAAGTTAGCTTGGGTATATATACAAGGCTAGGGGTCTTGTTTTTCCATCTCTTGTGCTTCATTAGCTAAACCTAAAATTGTTTTGTGTGTGTGTTTTGCTAAAACCGATCGTACACCCTTCATAGGTGTCGATCCACTCTTTTCCAAACATCAAGTTATTTGGTTTGATAAAAACTAGCGGTATTTTAATTCGGTTTAGAGCGCGTGTACAAGAACTTAGTAATAACATACTTTTGTTATTATCTTGGATTGAATTACAAAACGGTAAGGGGTAATTCATATAATCCTAACTAAATCAAATTAGGGTTCATCCGTTGCTAGTTTGTGGATTTGATTCTTGTTCGGCTAGAATCAACAAAGGTACGCATACTCTTTATGTTAATTAATTATTCGTTAATACATCCTATACGCTTCCGCAATATTACTTTGATGTTTTGTGATTATTTATTTGAATGTCATGTTATTTAATTCCAACAGTGGCATCACGAGTCATTGGTTTTTAATGAGTAATTAATTACATAAACGCGTAATAAAACAAATACTTGTATGTTGTTTGCTATGTTAATCTAGGGTTTATGGTTTTTTTTTATGTTTTGGTCGAATTTTTTTTAAATTGGGGCTTACCATTTTTTTTTAAATCGACATATACATAAAATTTTTAGGGTTTTAAAAATTGTTTGCTAACCTTATTAAAACCTAGAATTAATATTGATTACGTGATTAATTCATGAATAATTTGTTATGTGTCATGGAATTTTAATATGCGATCTTGTGACTTACTTGTATAAATTGTTATGATGTCCATGGCTATACATGCATGTTAGTCATGGATAAGTTGCTTTGATATATTGTTTAATTGTTGAGACATATTTATTTATGATAAATCTTGAATTGGGGAAGACTCCAATTAATATATTAATGAATCAATTATGTGCAATTTGGTATAATTAATTAAGGGTTTACGCAATCGATTCATCGATGTATGTGGCTCACTTTCTATTGCTGGAGTGAAAGCCCTAATTAATATATACATTAATTTAACCTAGATATTGATTATTAATAGGATTTTATCAAATAAATTGCATGTGGCTACTTGTTAACACGTATAAATTGTTTATTATGTGCGCATTGTTTTAGTAGTTTATTTTTTATTTGTTACTTGTTTGTTTATTATGTTAGACAGTTTTAAGCAAAGGGTAATTTTGAATAGAAAAAATAATACGGACTAAACAATGGCGAAATTTATTGTTTTGGAAGAGTTAAGTTGTCAAAATAGTTTAATTGATTTGTGACTTTGGTACAAATGAACGGCTCACCCATGAGAATAAAATGAACTAATAAAAGGTTTAAAGAAGCATAGTCACACCGAATGGATGTCTTAGGTTGTGCTTTAGCTCTCCCCTGTAGTTCGAAAGTGGAGCTACTTAGTAAGCCATATAAATGTGCAAGCTCATCTTAAGGGCTTAATTAGTGTTAATTCCATGCGACACTTCTGGTGGTAATTATCCAAACACTAAGTGTTTACACTTATGCAAAAGTACGGTATAATGGATGATAATTGACACTAAATTCCTTGATTGGTGAACCCAATACCTCAATCAAAACTTTGATAATTTGATCTTTATGAATTGGTAATTAAAAGTTTTTATTAAAATTATGCTACAAGATGAATGCATGACATCTTTGTACATATTTGATTTGACCACATAAAATCAAAACTAGTACCCTTTTAAAATTAAGAATATGCCATCTAATTAAAAGGAACACTTGAAGTTGCAATTTAGTCATGAGAGTACTTGGCTAGATTGTGTTGGAGAGGTAAATCTCTATGTAAAGTGAGATCTTGCATGGACATATTTGCAGTTCTTTAAGTTAGACACTTAAGTTGAGTAGGAAGTGAGATCTTGGACTCAATGGCATAAGATGGGATAAAACATGTTTATATTTGCAATAGCGTTGGAAAATATAAATCCCATAATGATCTAGGAGTTGGAAATTGTTTGCCAATTAATGTTCGACAGTTTACCTTATTATATGCTTGTTGCTAGCGATCAACTGATGTGATGAACCTATGATAATTTGGATCCTAGTTTTCGAGAAAATTATATGGTTATATGTTTATATTACCGTTGGGTATATTTATTTTCTTGAAAAGTGTATTATCGAAAATACTAATACTTGAACTTTTTTTCTGTAGAAATGGCTCAAAACACCGATAACACTAACATCGCTCTAAATTCTGCGTTCAAAAGTTTTTGATCGAGAAAAGTTGACTCGCTCTAAGAATTTCAATGATTGGCACCGCTCTTTGAGAATTGTCTGTAGAGTTGCCGATGGTTGAAATATCTTTATGAACCTTGCCCTGAACAACCAACTGGTCCCGATGCTACTCAAGCTCAAATTGATGCTTGGCAACTTGAGTATAAGCGTCATAATGATGTGGCTTGTCTTATGTTGGGAACAATGGAATCTGCTCTTCAAAAGCAGTTTGAACATTATTTCCCATTTAATATGCTCAATGAACTTCGGACTATGTTTGAGAAACCATTGGTCGAGATTTATGACTTGACCGACGCTACACAGAGGCAAGGTGAGGGTAAACCCGTGAGTGCTCATGTACTGGAAATGAAAGGTTACATGGACCAGCTCAAAGCACTTGGCAAAACTTATAATGATGACATGGTCGTGAATCGATTAATCGATCCCTTAACAAGGATTTTAATGGTTTTATCGAAATTTCAATATGCACTCTGCGTGGGAAGACAAGCATCGACCTATACGCATTGCTAATTGACTATGAAGGGGTTGCCTCAAAAGGTTCCTACCGCCCGTACTTGCTATAGGTAGGGATGGCAACGGTTCGTTCGGGCGTGGTTTTAGTGAACCTGCACCGCACCGCTTATAATATCCAAAACCCGCCCCAATACCCGATGGGTACCTAATTATTATCCATCTGGGTTATCGGTTTGTGGTATCGTTATCCCCAATTAAAATTATCGTTGTACAACTCAACCTAAAAAAAAACCAAAACACCCTAATATATTCAAACTTTTTAGAAATTAAAGAAAACGACTTCAATATTCGTAATGTTTGAAGATTAAAGAGTTAATGTGTCATGTGTGTGAGAATTAAAGAGTTAAGCGTAAGTGTTAGTTTAATAGTTTGTAATTACCAAGATATATGCTATTAAGGAGTAGAGTAGAAAAAAAAAATTGTACAAGGTTAAGAGCTCAAAACTTATTAAGACCTTATATAAATTAGCAAAAAAAAACGGGTACAAATTGTATACGCGGAAGTGTACTAAACGGGCGGGTATTACTAGAACCCGTACCCGAACCGCACCAAAAGAAAAGAATATATCTACCAACCCGTATCCAAACCCGCCAACCGCTCCAACCCGACCAACCGGTTCGGTTTCGTTTTCCCCATCGGTTTTGCTTTTGCCATCCCTAATTCGTGGTGGAAGGATTAATAAGCCAAAACCGCAAATAACAACAAGAAGGGGAAGGGTAAGGGCAAGGTTGACAAAGGCAAACAGGTGATGGCCTATCAACCTCAACCCAAGAAGAACCCTACTCCTAGGAAGGAAAATCCTAAAAAGGATCAAGCATGCCATCGTAAAAGCGTTGGGCATTGGAAGAGAAACCGCGTTTCTATCTTGATGAATTGCGGCAAATAAGATGAAGTATGAAGGGTCGGGCTGCGCGCGGTACTTCCGTAATTTATTTGTCATTGAATTATTTACTCTAAATCATAATAATTCCTTGGTATATGATACGGGCTGTGGTATTCACATTTGTAATACACTGCAGGGATTTAGAGTGGAAAGGAAGCTTGCTTATGGGGAGCAATATCACGCGTGGGAAATGGCGCACATGCAACAAGCCGTCAGAGGAACGCTTAGTTTAGTATTGCCTTCGGCTTAGTACCGCTGTTATTAAACAATTGTCATTACGCACCTTCTATAATTAGAGGTGTTGTTTCCTTTTCAAGTTTGTTGGATGATGGTTTTACTCATACTATTTCAAGTAATGGAATTGATGTTTCTTTAAATGGTGTATTTTATTTTAAAGCAATTAATGTGAATGGTGTGTTTGAAATTGATATGATTGGAAATGAATCTAACAATAATAATAATTCAATGTTTAGCATTAACAAGAAGATAAAGTCAGACGTGAATTCTTCTTATCTTTGGCATTGTAGACTTGCTCATAAAGGCAAGGCTCGCATGCATAAAAAACTTGAAGGGCTTTTGCAAAATATCAATGATGAATCATTTGATAAATGTGAGTCATGCATATCCGGGAAGATGACTAAGAAACCTTTTCATAGCAATATGGAGAGGGCTTCTGATCTACTTGGTCTTATTCATACCGATGTGTGTGGACCACTTAGACATGTGTCAAAGAGAGGTGCTAGCTACTTCTTAACCTTTACTGATGATTTCAGCCGTTATGGTTATGTTTATTTACTTAAGCATAAACATGAGGTGTTTGAAACAATTAAGGTTTTCAAAGTCAAGTAGAACTCAATTGAGAAAGAAGATTAAAGCTCTTCGATCCGATAGGAGCGAATATCTAAGCCAAGAGTTTAAAGATTACTTAGCAGAGAATGGAATTGTCCAGAATCTCACTTCTCCATATACTCCACAACAAAATGGTGTATTTGAGAGAAGAAATCGTATATTGTTGGACATGATACGATCTATGTTTAATCTTACCACTCTACCTTTATCCTTTTGGTATTATGCTTTAGAATCGCTGTCAGATTCTAAATATGGTTCCCACAAAGAAGGTTGATAAGACACCATATGAAATATGGCATGGTAAAGCTCCTAACCTGTCTTATTTAAAGGTCGGGGTTGCAGGCGTATGTTAAAACGTGACTCAGCAGATAAACTCCAACAAAGATCTGTAAAGTGTATCTTCGTAGGATACCCTAAGGAAACTATGGGTTACTACTTTTACTATCCAACCGAAAATAAAGTAATTGTTGCTAGGTATGGAGATTTTCTTGAAAGAGATCTCGGATCTCAAGAATTCAGTGGGAGAGTTTATGATCTGGAAGATGATCAAGAAGATGCATTACCATCTGAAAACACTAACGCATTCCGTGTAGAACCTGATAGTCCGGGTCCTCCACCGTTGAAGTGATTCCCGTCTAGATCCGTAAGGAATATACGTGCACTGAACGTCTATGTCTTAACGTAGAGGTTGAGGAAACTATGTTAGGAGATCTTGGAGAGCCTACTAGTTATAAAGCTGCCATGGCAAGTCCTGACAAGGCTAAATGGCAAGTTGCAATGAATGGGGAAATGCAATCCATGAGAGAAAATGAAGTCTGGTAGAGGTTGACTTACCTCCAAACGCCTCGGTGTTGGGAGTAAGTGGCTCTATAAGATTAAGCCTGACATGGATGGCAATGTACACGTCTATAAAGCTCGTCTAGTTGCGCAAGGTTTTACTCAAACTTATGGCATTGATTATAAGGAGACCTTTTCTCTGTAGCGACATTAGAGCTATTAGAATTCTCATAGCTATAGCGGCATACTATGACTATGAGATATGGCAAATGGATGTCAAAACCGCCTTCTTAAATGGTCGCTTAGATGAAGACATCTATATGAAGCAACCTGAGGGTTCGTGAATCCACAATTTCCAAACCGTGTATGCAAACTTCAAAGGTCCATTTATGGATTGAAGCAAGCATCAAGGCAATGGAATAAAAGATTTGATGAAGAAATCAAAAGGTATGGATTTATTCAAAATCTTGATGAGCCATGTGTATATCACAAAGTTAGTGGGAGTGATGTAATTTTCCTAATTCTTTATGTCGATGACATATTAATTATGGGAAAAGACATTCCAAGTATGCAAAATGTTAAGGCATATCTTGGGAAGTGTTTTTCCATGAAAGATTTAGGAGAAGCTGCATACATTCTGGGAATTAAGATCTACCGAGATAGGTCAAAGCGGTTAATTGGTTTAAGTCAAAGCGCTTACATTGATAAAATATTGAAGAGATTCAAGATGCAAAATTCCAAGAAAGGATATTTGCCGATGGAAGTAAAGCATGGCTTATGTAGCGATATGTGTGCTTCAACACTTGCTGAGGTGGCACGCATGCAGAATGTTCCATATGCTTCGGCCGGTAGGATCTATTATGTATGCCGTGAGATGCACAAGGCCGATGTGGCGTTCGCCAAAAACATGACCACGATATCAACATAATCCGGTAATCTTCATCGGATTGCTGTTAAGCATATTTTGAAGTATCTCGAAATACTAAAGATATGTTTTAGTGTATGGTGGAAATCAGAACCGCATACGAGCTTGGTGTTACAGTTACCGCGTGATGCGTCCCGGCAATGTGATAAAGATGATACGAAGTCTCGTGACGGGTTATGTCTTTGTCATAAATGGAGGAGCATTGACTGGAAGAGCAAGCAAGCATACGATGCGATGTTCTGCGCATGAAGTTTAATACATAGCCGCCGAAGTCGCAATGGAGGTCGTTTGGATTAGGAAATTCATTTCAAGGCTTGGTGTTATGCCTTCAATTGAATCACCTATTGATATGTATTGTGACAATTCTCGCGCAATCATATTTGCCAATGAACCTCGAGTCATGAAGGGCACCAGACATTTTCTACGGAAGTATCACTATGTTCGGGAACAAGTCCAAGAAGGTGAAATAAATCTACTGAAAGTTCACACAGATGATAACTTAGCTGATCCGTTCACTAAGGCTTTAGCTAAAGACAAGCTTGTAGGACTTGCCAATGGAATTGGACTTCGTTTAGCTAAAAGTTTCATGCATAACTATGATTAGTATTTGGATAAAGGATATTGTAAAACATTTATTATTTTCAATGAAATAAAGTTTGGATTATGTTTATTTTCATTTATAATATTGTTGTCCTATATTTGCATGTTTAATCCATGAGTAACTAAGTTATTCTAAATGTCCGTTGTCGATTAATGATATGGGAGTATCATTAAATTAAGACAAATCTGAGAGATGTGGTAGAGTATACTTGAAAGTATATTGATGAGAATGCATACCAATTTTTGATGATATTCAATGAATTGAATATAGGACTTATCCCAACTACATAATTTACTTTGTGGATATTGTTATAAGTAAATTTTGAATAGTTATCCTCACTTGAGATACCGATAAGTGTCATGAATGTAGTGCATTTCTTGGGACAACTTAACGCATAACGTAACCGGTAGTCATAAGGGTTGTTTTCATAAATGTTACAAAGTTTGTGGGTTATTCTTGTAGTCAAGATAGAATTTGTTCCTTCAAATTTATTTGGAGTTTAATACTGCCCCTCGTAGGGTTGACAAGATGTTTGTGCGGCCGCACCCAAATCTCCCCTAAATATGTTTAGATGATTCGGTAATCTTGGTCAATCACTTACAAACGAGAAACATAATAGTTATATAAAGAATGACTTAATTCCATATCTTTATTTAACGTGGTATTAGAAACAAAAGGATAATAATAATGAGAAATCATTAAAAGGTTTTCCAAGAGCCTTGCTCGAGTTGTACTAGAGGCATCGAAGTGTTGCTAGACGCTAACCGAATGTGATCACTCTATTAAGATATATCCAAGTGGGAGCTGTTGGTTTTATGGATATAAATTAGTAGACGTGAGTTAGATCGAACTCGAGACTATGGGATTGCACACTTTACGTATGAGAATTTAAAGTTAATAATTAAATATAAACGTTATATTTATTTATTTATTAAACGAAATAACTAACGGACGTTAAGTAATTAATGTAATGGACTAACGGTCGTTAAAGGTATTTGGAAAAGGATCAAATTGCAAAAGTTGGGAAGGTTCCGGAATCCCTTTGGGACTACTAGAACCGATCGGCCATCAAGAAAAGGAAACAAGCTACAACTTGTTCACCAAGTTAGCTTGGGTATATATACAAGGCTAGGGGTCTTGTTTTTCCATCTCTTGTGCTCATTAGCTAAACCTAAAATTGTTTTGTGTGTGTGTTTTGCTAAAACCGATCGTACACCCTTCATAGGTGTCGATCCACTCTTTTCCAAACATCAAGTTATTTGGTTTGATAAAAACTATCGGTACTTTAATTCGTTTAGTACGTGTACAAGAACTTAGTAATAACATACTTTTGTTATTATCTTGGATTGAATTACAAAACGGTAAGGGGTAATTCATATAATCCTAACTAAATCAAATTAAGGTTCATCCGTTGCTAGTTTGTGGATTTGATTCTTGTTCGGCTAGAATCAACAAAGGTACGCATACTCTTTATGTTAATTAATTATTCGTTAATACATCCTATACGCTTCCGCAATATTACTTTGATGTTTTGTGATTATTTATTTGAATGTCATGTTATTTAATTCCAACAAGTCATACGGTGATCGGTGATTAAAAAACGGTCATTAACTGATCACGTAGCTAGTCATAATCAGATGTCAGGTTTAGGCTAGAAATAAGCAACCATATGGGTATTTGTTGAATGTGTTGTGAATTCCATATAGACAAGAAATGGGATAATGGTAGAAATTATTCAGTAGGTTATGTCATTTGTAAGAAAGTTGATGGTATAAAAAATGCAATAAACGAGAATTTTAACCCACGTGTTGTGGTGGTGGCTTGTACTATACAATAGTATTGTATAAGTTGGAAGATTTAATATTTCTAAATTAAGATCACCGATGCTCAAACCACGCTCGTCAGACTGGGTCCCATTTTCAAATTAATCTCTTCAAAAATTGAAGAGATGGTGATAAATGCAAAGATATGTAGTAGAGTATATAGATATAGATGTGTATAATATGTATAAAATCTAATAATATATCAACCAGTGAATTAGCGATCTTCACATCATTTGCCTTCAAAAAACTAAAGAATATATAAAATCGCAAAAGATGGTACTGAGGCTATTTGTTACATCTTGGAAAATTTGAAAAATATAAACACAAAATATAAGCTACCATGGACCGTAATTCTCAAAACTTTTAAAGACAGTTGAAAAATTACATCGAAGAGAGTTATTAGCTACATCTTGAACAATATAAAAATTCCCCAAGCGCAAAGCGTAATTACAAAATATAAGCAATAACCATATATCCAGTACGATCAAGGATGGATCTAGGATGAAACCTAAGGTGGTTCCCTTTTTAGTCAAGACGACAAACTAAATTGGTTAGTATAAGTCAATTGGTCAATAAGTCAGTGGGTCGGGTTAAATTATGTCTTTGTGGGTACAATATAACACAAGTAGTTAATACACTAACATACCTTTTGGCTAATGGCATGTGAGTGACTATCAACCAAAACGTTAGAATTCAAGTATCATTCTAGGCATGTTTGAGACGATGTAAGCTAATATGTGGTTTACATAGTGTAAATAGTTTGACTCTTAATGTTTACTTATACAATTCTTTTGCTAAAACTGAATTAACAAGATGTATAAAATGTGTTATCGTATTGATAAAACGTAGAAAATGTAATCAAATCTACGAAAGTTGTATTATTTTGAGTAATATGGAGTTATTAACAAAATAGTTGTGACTATTAACTTTCTGAAAATTAAGTATATTGCATTTCCGCTTCGAGGGAGCTCTCTAGCGCGGACCCCGGTTTAGACAACGTAGTCTAGACCTCCTACCGTCGAATGACACGAAGCACTTAATAAGAAATTCACCTTTCAAAATATATATATATATATATATATATATATATATATATATATATATGTGTGTATATATATATATGTTCAAACTTTTAAAAGATAACATTGATCATTGGGAACATATACAATGGGAGTTGATTTGCACACTTTGAAATTTGATTGGGACACTCTAACTGTGCATTAAATACTTGTCCAGTATTAAATACTTTGGTTTAACTGCTTGTACCTTGAGTGTGCAAATACTTTTTTGAGTGTGCAAATCATTAGCCATATACAATTGCATCACCCACCCACAAACAATAAATAAAGAAATGAGTCTAGTGTTGCTATTTTCAGATGCACAAAAAAAAGTTGCTAATTCCAAAAACTAAAAACTAAAGTAAACTTTATAGTATTAGTAAATTGCTAAGTCCAGAATAAGAGTAAGAGTTTACTTTTGCTGCAATATCAAGAAAAAACTCGGCCTCATCGACTTCTTAATCTTCTTCGCTAATTCCGGCAGTAACGTCAGGCCTCCTACTGAATCTCCATGAAGGCTATGTGTGTTTACACTCCACTTTTTTAGTATATACACTCCATCAAATATCACTAATCATTAGTCTAATTATAAGTCTCTATCATTAACCATTAGTGGACCACATAAAGAAGTAAGCAAAGCATGCCATCCCATTTTCTTACATGTGAAAGCCACTGACATCACCATAGACATCGTTGTGTTGACCAACAACGTCGCCACCATTATTCAAGGCAACACCACCGCACACCATCTACCGCCGCTAACGCTAGCTTCTCACCGTCGTCATAAAGAGCTACCTTTCAAACTTAAGCTCAGGAATATGGCCTTTAATTTTGCAAATAATATAAGTATAGATTTAATGAAAGTTGTGTAAACAGAGACAAAGAAGATCCTATATATTGCAAATTATATACAAGTTTTATTTGATGGGTGTACGGTGGCTGTAGGTTGTTGTATAGACCGAGGAAGATGAGAGATGATAAAAATAGGGTGCTTCATATTAAAGTTGCATTTTGAAAATTTACTGTAAAGAAAAAGGGTAGAAAGTAGATAGCGACTTATCACAAATTTTGACTACAATATGCATTGGGAGAAAGAAAAAGTTTGTTGAAGGTGTGTAAACCATAGCACCCTACTTTTTTCATTTCTTTATTTCTTCTTTCAATTTAAGAGACCCAAGGTGGTTCCTCCGTAATTTCTAAGGTAGGTCCTAAGAATATTTTTATATCGCTTCTAACAAAATTTTCCGGCCAAGGTGGTTCCCGGGAACCACCTGCCACACGCATGGGTCCGCCTCTTAGTACTATGCGACATATATATTGGAAAAATAAAAAGGCGGATGAATGAGTCGTGCTCGCAAACATAATAAGTTGCTTTGCCAAAATAGTTCAACTTTAATTTTATGAATTCTTATCTGTGACAAAAAGCGGTAGACCTTCTAAGAACCCAAAGTTCAAGAGATCATTGAGATAAATGATAATAAAAATGATGATGATCACAACGACAATGAGCATGGTGACTGTGATCTAATGAAAATATCATACTAAAAAAGAAAACATGTTTCATATCAAATAGATAAAGTTGATAGTGATGATTGTTTTTTTTGAACGACAAAGAGAAATATATATATATATATATATATATATATATATATATATATATATATATATATATATATATATATATATATAAATGAGGCTACTAGCAAGGTGCTGAAGCTAAAGAACTTTACGACTAGACACGAACAACATGAACTAGACTCTACCGAGGCTTTAACATGAGGCCTACAAAAGGGATGAAAAACTCTAGCCAATTACGCTGAAAACCCGAGACAAGAGAAAATCCCCACTCACGGAGGTCGAGCCACCGGTTTTCACTCCTGAGTGTTTTGATGAAGACCCAAACAAGCCCCAAGGAAAAACGACATAAAAAAGAAGAAGCTAATGTCCCAAAAGTAAAAAACAAAAGCTTGCAACACCAACAAACAACTATCATGAACCCGCAGGCAACAAAGGATTTTTCAGCCATTCAACCCAATTACTCAACATTCGACCTCGTGAGAAAGCCGCCAAGAAAATGACGCAGGCGCGGATATTATCAAAGATATCTCCTTTCTTCATCTGGATGAGCGAAAAATGATGTGCCTCGTTTATATCTCCATATCCACACAAAAAAAAGCCACAAATATAACATATAAACGTCGGAACTTCTCTTTAGGAGCATGCCACACACAAATCCAAGTTTTCCAAGTATCGTAAGACGCAAATGGAGGAAAGAAAAATCACACCATTTACAAACAAGAGACCATAACTCCTTAACTAAATTGCAATCAAAGAAAATGTGATCAGCGGATTCTACATTACCATTGCAGGAGGAGCACGATATTGTAGGAATTTCAATACCACGAGACGAAAGGTTTAACCGATGAGGTAACCGGTCCAAAGATAACCTCCATAAGAAAATATTCACTTTACGCGGAAGAATATTATCCCAGGAAGTCGACGGTAATATGGAGGGAAGGAGTTTTGAATCAATAAGACGACGAGAACTCCTAATGTAAAATGCCATCATCATCCAACGACCAAATGCATGTATCATCATCCATACTAAGATCGACCTGACTTATTTCCACCAGTAAGTCTCTAAAAAGCCGTGTTTCGGATGCCAATATCAGCCCTAGACCAATTCCAATGCCATTGACCATTGACGATACGATCGATGATTAAACAGTCTTTGTCTTGATCTAATCTATAAAGCCTGTTGTACCGAGTAAGAAGAGGAGAATCACCAATCCAAATATCTTTCCAAAAACGAATACGGTAATAATGTTACCACATCCCACCTTGAAACGGAAAGAATTAAGAGGGATGATATCTTTCGAATTCAGAAAATTAGAAGTACCAACAATCTTAGACCAGGTGCCATTAAATTTACAACCTTGATTGTCCAAACCGCCTTCTTGACCATGCAACGCCTTAATAATTTTAACCCAAAGAGTGTTCGGGGAAGAGAACATCCTCCAACGCCATTTTTTAAGAAGAGCAAAATTGAAAGCCTTTAAGCTTCCAATATTCAAACCTCCTTTTTCGAAAGAAGAGAGAACATGAGGCCATTTAACCCACGCAATGTTCTTGGAATCTTGAGAACCACCCCAAAAGAATCTAGAACGAAGTCTTTCCAAAGAATTCAAAATAATTTCAGGAGCCTTAAAAATTGAAAGATAGTATATGCCAAGACTACTTAAAACAGCTTTGATGAGAGTGAGACGCCCTCCAATGGATGGTAGTGATGATTCTAACGGTAATGGAAAAAAGACAATATCGGTGATAAAATGGACAAAAGAGAATGCATTGAAAGAATTTTCATCAAATTATTTTACCACATCATTTTTTGTTACCCATCTTTCGGTAAATTCTTTTTATCGCTGATATTCGTTTTCTCATAATGTAAATCAGAACAACTATAAAATAATGGTCGTTGATATTTTTTTGGGTAAAGTGTTTCCTCGATAAATATATTGCTCCAAAAATCATTAAAATACATAGGATAAGGGTGGATCTCACATCTCAGCCCATTATAGGAAACACAAATGCATATATTATGCTTCAAACAAAAGGTATCATAATAGAGACAAACCTATCTTATGAATCTACCAAAATAAAATGCCAAAGACAAAACTAAAACTACTTCTTAGCTCTACCATGGATACGGATTTCCCACACGTCACAGAAAGCAAGTTGTTCTTCATTTAAATCATCATAACCTACATGATTATTATACTCCCGGAGACTTACATCATTATTTCCTCCACCAGCACGATTCAGGTTAGCCATATATCGAGTCATATCATCATCAATATCATCGACTTCATCACTATTCGAATCTTCCCCTTGCATTTTCATAGTAGCACTGATCGATGTCACATTAGCCTATTTTTTCAAAGGAAGCGGTTTCCCATTATCACCCAATAGTACTAGCTTCCCCTCAAGTATTTGACTTTCTAGATTATTAATCTTTTCAACCAGAGATATAGTACTTGGATTGCCAAATGAATCAATAGATGCACTCGCATGTTTATCTCCGTTCCCATTACCTTCCTCTTGACTCTTTTCATTCAAGCTGGAGGTTTTACGACCTCGCCTTCCTCCTCATCTACCATAGAGCTCAACACATAAAACGGGTTCGATGTAGAAGGAACTATATTATCATTTTTATCATTAGTTTCCTTCGGTTTTCTTGATGCCTTAGGTTTTGAAACGAACTATATAACAACCCACAATTTTCCAGGTCCTTACTCAACCTTAAAACTCAAAGTAATTTTTCTTTTGTTGAAGTTACATCTTTCTTTTGCGTATAAGTAAACAACACCTAATTGAGAACCCGACACCGCGACGTGCACCGATTAATCGTGATTAGTAATGGTTTATTTCGATAATTATTATTCGGAGCCAATAATTTTGTCTTTACATTATTTTTACAAAAACGTTTCCGAAAATATATTTTCACATTTTAGGCAAACAGAGATACCGCGAATTGACTCTAGCTTAACGAAACACGGGTTACACTTAATACACTATTTAGTACTAATAATAATAATAAAACAATAAAAAGAAATAATTACATTTTTGGTCCCAATGGTTTACCCCAAATAACAAGTTTAATCCCTAAGTCGTTTTAATTACACCATCAGTATCAATTTTTGAAACCTGTTGCACATTTAGTCCCTATTTAAAAAAATAGGGATCATCTGTGTAATTATTTTTATTACATGGATAGTCCCTATTTCTTATAATAGGGACTAAATGGGCAACAGGTTTCAAAAATAGGTATGTGTGGTGTAATTAAAATAACTTAGGGACTAAACCTGTTATTTGGGGTAAACCATAGGGATCAAACATGTAATTTTGTCCAAAAAAAATATACACTTCCCTACCCAAACCTTAATATCACCGCCCCACTCACACCACAGTACCACACACACAATATATTTTTGGGCTAATAACCTATTAAAACACTATACTTGTCACAAATATCAGTTCGACGTAACGAACTAAAAAAATAGCTCTTTTATACATTAAACTTGACATTTTGTCTTCCTTTAAGTATTATGACCAAATTATGACCATTTTACCTTTCGAAAAATATTTCAAAAAAAAAGAAATTCAAAAAAATTCTAAATTTTGAAAAAAGTTTTTCGAAAAAATTCAAAAAAATTTTGAAAAAAAAAAATTCGAAAAAAAAAGTATTTAGAAAAAAATTTAGAAAGGGTAAAATGGTCATAATACTTAAAGGAAGACAAAAATGTCAAGTTTAATGTCCAAAAAAACTATTTTTTTAGTTCGTTACCTCAAACTGATATTTGTGACAAGTGCTTTAAAAGGTTATTACCCTATTTTTTTTCTTCGGTTCCCTCAATGAACACCTTTGTCAGATTCTTTTTCCTTCTTTTCTCTCTTGTCGATTCATCTCTCATTCCCAAACAATAATCAGAGGTTAATGGTTAAAGCAACCAAAGTCATATCACTATCTACTTTTCCTCTTCCCAAGGATCCATCACGAGAAGACTTTGAATACAAAGACCCATGAGAATTTTGCTCAATCCGTCCCTTCATGAAGCCTCTTTTTCTTCTTTTATTGATGCTCGAATCACAGGGATCGCACTCACACACAAAATCAATTTCAACACAAAAATTGTTTTCTTAAAAGCCTGATTGAAACTCGGGTGTGGTTCGTGGGTTGAGCTGGTGTTCGAGTTTTTATCTCGTTGTAAGGATTTTGTTTAGAATATCAGTCGGTTGTGTATTAAGAACAATCATCCCTTTATTCAACCTTCAAGATTAAACATCCCAAGTCCACAAACCTTTAGCAATAATCATCCCCGAAAGCACTAACGCCATTAGTTTTACCCGTTAAGTGTTAAATAATATTTTCCGCTAGTCCCTCCGCGCATTTGTTGCAACCGCAGTCCTCATTTTACGCTACTTTACGCCAATACTTTTTCGCTTTCGCTAGTGCCCGGGCGTTGTCCGCAAATCTTTTGTCCATTTTTATGTATTCGTCCGGAGTTTTACGCGTTTACGCTTCCGTTTTACGTTCGCTCGCTTTTACGCCTTCGTCCTTTTACGTCGCTTTTTGCCGCTTTTATCCGCATATTTTAACGCTTTTATCGCGCTTGCCGCGACGTATTTTATATGCTCGCTTTTACGCCGCTACCGATTTTTGTCTGCTTTTATCTGTTGATCGCTCGCTTTTATCCGATTTGCCGTGACGCTTTTTATTTTGTCCGTTTTCATAAACCGTATTTACGCTCGTTTTCTTGCGATATTTTGTTCGCTTTTCTTTCGCTTCGCATATACTATTTCAACATATTGAAAATTTATTCCAAAAAGAAAAAAAAATTGGAAAAATGGAAAAAAATATTTCCGAAAAAATTTGAAAAAAAAATCAAAAATGTCCGTTTTTGTCAATATTTTTCGGAAATTTTTTACAACATGTTCAATTCTAAAATATTGAAAAAAAAATTTTATAAGATTTTTTTATTCAAATTTCGGACATATTGAATTTTGAAAAAAATCAAAAATTTTTTTATAAGATTTTTTTAAATATTTGAAAATATTTTTTATTCAAAATTTTTTAATTTTTATTCAAAATTTTTCCAAATTAAAAACTAAAAAAGACAAAAACGTGGAAAAATGGACAAAAAGAAAATCGCTAAAACTAACGAAAACAATCAAAAAAACAAAACAAAAACGGAAAAACGGGCTAAAATGGATAAAACGCTAAAAATGGACAAAACGGATAAAACGACAAAAACGAATAAGACGTGAAAAACAGACGGAACATAAAACGAACGAGAACGTGAAAACGAAACCCTGACGTAATACATACAAAAACGGACAAAAACGGATAAAAGGACTAAAACGAAGTAAAACGACAAAATGGAAGTGACGTAAAACGAAATGAGGACTAACGGTGCAACAAATGTTAACGGAGGGACTAACGAAAAATTTTACTTAACTGGTAAAACTAACGACGCTAGTGCTCGAATGATTATTGCTAAAGGTTTGTGGACTTAGGGATGTTTAATGCTGAAGGTTTGAGATAGGGATGATTCTTGCGAAAATACACAAACCACAGGGTTGATTTTTGCAGTTTACTCTTTTGTTTATTTACTTTGTGTATCATGTTACTAGTGTGTTAATAAATTTGGATTGGGTTGCATATGAATTTTAGGTTATAAGTTATTGTACCGATCGACCCGCATTTTTCTATTTGTGATTGATGGTTGTCGAATAAATCTTGTGTGCATTTCATTGAATTATCAAGCTACTAATAACAAACTAAGAAGCTAGAAATTTAAGTGTTGGCTCATGAAAGGGAAAGTGTTTTGTCTTTTTTTCTTAGCTTATTTTTTTGATTTCGTATGGAGTAAAGTTTATGGGGTCTGATTTTGTTCTACTTAAGGGTGTCGTGACCACATTGAGTCGTTTGTCAAGACCCACCACTTTGACAGTGGGGTTATTCTGATTTTGCTCCTTCCTCCTAAAATTTTGGGTCTTGGTTTGGAATTAATTTTATTTTGGAAGTTGGCGTTGATTGTTTTTGCCATACTTTGAATCTCAAAAACATGGTAAATGAAATGGTCTTTGGTATGAACTTAGAATTGATTTGGTATGCGCTGTGGTTGAACCAGTGTGTGAGTCGAACCCCAACAATGGGTATCTTTTGGGTTTATCATTTGGCCTTCTATAGTCAATAAGAAACCTAAAAAGCCAAGTAAACTAAATATGTTTTGGGTTGGAGTAATTTGGAACTAGGATAAATTTGGTTGTGTTTGTGTAATAGTGTTGTCGAGTGTATGTTGGGCCGAGCCCAACCCATAGCCCGATCACAGGCCCATTAAGCTCAACATAAAGGTTACATTTCGCTTGTTTTGTGTTCTTGAGTCATTCCATATTTCGCCTTTGTTCGAATCGGTGAGCACGGTCGGGACCGACCGACCGGACCGGACCGACAAGACCGAAGACCGAATTAAGGTAAAACGGTCCTGCATCGACAAGACCAAGACCCTAAGGTAAAACCGGTGACCGGAGACTCCCGAATGGCGGTCGGGTGCTCGTCCGCTTTGGCCGACCGACCGCTTGGAGTCTACTAAGGCTGTGGTCGGTTTGTGGTCCGACCGGACTGGACCGACCGACCGAGAACCCACTAGCCCTAATGCATAGACCGAGGACCGAACGAATGTGGTCGGTCCGTCTCGGTCGGTTGGTCCGGTCCGTCGATCGCTTGCTCACCCCTAGTTCGATCCCCACACACGCACACCACTCACGAGATAACTTAAACACACGCTACCTGGCCGATCTCCACTGCACGCATTCTAACGACTTAAAACACGCCTCGTATATATCAAAACACAAGTCACAGAAAAAAAAAATACGTGAATGACAAACAAAACTCGAAAATATAGTTGTTTTAAATAAAATGAGTTTTTCACATAAGCTACAAATCAATATTTTTATCACCCATTATACTTATAAATCAAATTGTTGGAAACATAAACCAATATTTTGGTACAACCCAAATGGAAGTTTTTATATACCAAATTGTTAAGAATATAAAATTGGTAAACAGTTATTTGCAATTACTAACTCCGATTATTTAAACTCAATAAAAAGTACTCTTATGAAACTTTTGACGTTAGTCAACACAAAGATACATTTTTATAAACTAGACGAGTACCCGCGCCTAGCGGCAGCGGTGTCTAGTTTCGACAAAATCTTAGCGGCGATTAAGTTTGTTTCATGAATCAGTATTTTAAGCGTTAGGGAATCCATTTGTGTGTGTGTTTTTAGTGTGAGATGAAATGGTGTGTGTGTGTGAGAGAGATAAGTTTTTCAAAGTTACCAAAGATAATTAGTCATTGACTTTCAACATTCAAGTTTCAACATTCCACTTTCACCTTTGACCATTTTTTTATTTTATGTAGTTAAGATATATAATTCAAAGATCCACTAACTAATTTATTTCTTAAACTGGAACTTATAAACTTCCATATATAAACTACGAACTAACGATATTTTAATATCTTCCGACCACGTCTATTTTCATGACACTTGTGATTATTTTTCGTACCTTGCCTATTAGATACTTTCGTAACGAATACTTGTTTGTCATACATACTTTATACTTACATATACATATATACCCATGCACTTCAAAGAGCCAATACTTACCAACACTTAGAACTGTTCAAAACTTCAACATTGCCACATAAGCAACAATAACATGTAATCATTGGAACTTTTTATTTATTTAAACTCTATCGAGTCTTAAACATAAGTCTGTAAACTAAACTTGCCATACTAATCTAGGTCGCGTGTCGGTGCCATCCACTAATCCTACTAGACTACTGCTGATTTGCTGAGGTGAGTTCTCGTAGCCCCTTTTTCATAATGTTTTCCTTGGGGGGGAAATGGTACTCAAATGATGTTTTAACTGTTTTTATGTTGTGCTAAACTACTTACATGTTTTTGGACAATATGTGCGTTTGATTGAAATATGTGACTTCCTTGTGATGATAAATTGTGTTTCTTGTATGCTAAATCGCTTAACTCCGTTGGGAGCCGAAACAAGTTGATAGTACTATTTAGGGTAGCTCCCTAATATTGGTAACATGTGTGTAACATTATTGGTAGGTTCAGTTGTCGCTAGCACTGTGTTTCACATTCGTATATCTTGCTCACTATTGTCCTACACTATTATGCATAGTTTTGTGGTTTAACTCTTAAACCTACGAGCTCACCAACTTTATGTTGACGTTTTCGAGTATCCATTTTCAGGTGTTAAGAATGAAGTTGCATATAAGGTTGAGTATTGGCCTGGCTTAGCAAACATAAGACAAGACTCTACCGGGTTGTGTTCCCGAGCAGTTATGCATTTGGAAATGCCCCTTTAAGACTTGATCATTGTGAACTTATGTAGTAAGACTTGTATCCACCGTATTATGGATCATTGTAACTTTGAATAGTGTTGTGATGAATGCATTTAGTATTTCTCTATTTTGACACCTTGTGTTCTTGGTTATGAAGTCATACCCCGTAAATGTCATTCCGTTGCGCCATTTTTGGGGTGTGACAAACTATAACTTTGAGCCAATCTGAACCCCATGAAAAACTTGCCTTAGTGTTTTCATGTTATTAATAGCATCCGTAGCAAGTTTCTTAGGACACTCATTAAGAATATGACCAAATACTTTTCAACTTGAGCATCGTGGAGGTGTCCACTCGTACTCAATATGAATAGTGTGCATAGTGTACCCCTCACCCATGAATTTTAGAACAACCACCACAAGGGAATGTTTCAACTCCGCATCAGTTCTTACCTCAATGCGTGCATAACTCGACCTACCCCAAGACTCCATGCACATAGTTGACGTATATAAAAATCTAGCAACAGTGGGATGCCTAATTTAGTTGCAATATCAATTAAACCATCGTCCGTGAATGCAGATAGGAATTTCATGAAGCTTGTCCCAAACCTAAACATTAAACACATCATTCTGCATAATATTCGCATTCGGTGACCACCTTTTTAAGTTTAATGGCATGTTGCGAACTAGCCACAGACCATTCTCAAGCATTGCGTCCATACCATCATTAGAATTAGACTTGAAGAAATTTTATACCGTATTACTAAACCTATCATTAACCACATGAACCGAATCCATCGGAATAGACACATCCCCCTCCCTTTGCCAGCCGATGCTAGCAATGTACGAAAGTTTGCTCTTTTTCTACTCGTTTCATCCTTAAAAAACTGAGCATAAAAATCAGGTACCTTAGTATTTTCAGTTAACACATGGCCTTTAGGATTGGTAGATTCCTTATTAGTATCACACAAAGCACGCCAATCAAGATTTCCACATGGTGCACTACTAGACTTCACTGCTGCCTCACTCAAATTAACATGCCCATAATTGGTTCGACTCCAAGAAACATCCACACTAAAGCTCGCTATTATATAAGAACCGTCCACCGCCAAAATTTATTTCTCCTTTACGCCATTGCCTCTCCCTCTCCCTTTTAAGAGAAGAGTAACCAAAGCAGAATACCAAACGGAAGATAAGATGGATCAGTTAATGTTTTGAAACCCTAAAACAATTTCAGAATAATGAAACCTGAAAAACGGATCAAGAGCCCAAATGAATTAAACTTAACAAACAAGTGATCGGGTAATGGTATATGATTACCACGAGAGTAGGATCATAAACCAATCATAAGAAAGATGAAAGATTAAGCTGAATTGATCAGGTTTTGGAATCGAAGTTTAGGGTTTTGATTTAGTCGCCAAAATCGCCTTAGGGGTGGGAGAGAGTTTGGCTTTAAGTGTCTTTGTCCTTTTCTTCTCACTATCAAAATACATTTAGCACCGATGTCGTCGTTGTTACCTCTTTTAACTTGTTAGAAACTCGCTTTCGTTTTTATGAAGATATTCTAGCCCTCATCAAATCATAGTCGGCATAGTCTTCTAACGAAAGCAAAGATCATAATCATTTACGTCAATGATCAATGGAACTTTGGATTCTTTTTTCTCAAGCAGTGGAGTTGGAGGCTAATTATTGATGTTTTTTATAGATAAAAATCAATAACAGTTGACCAATTCGATATGTTGCCATGTTCTCCATTCCTATACTCTGACTTAATAAACAATGACTAGAAAACCATTGTCGCATATCGGCATCCATGGTTCCTTAAGCCCTTGAGATGGAGGACGTGCCCTGCTTCTTGTGACAAACTGAAACGAACTAAAATTCAAATTTAGTTTAAATAGCCATTATTTAGCACGTTTAAGCATAAATTAAACCTTAAACTTGGCTGAAAGAATATACATACCGGAGCACTTTTTTTCAAATTTCCTAGTAAAGTTAAAAGCTACTAGTATGCACGATTTGCTACATTATGATTTTATACAATGTGAAGAAGCTCTTATTGCTTGAACTGTTATTAAGTTCCAAGAAAGATGATAATTTAGCTTTAAGCCTTTAAGTAGTTCATTATGCAAACGAGTGTCTAGTACCCGCCGCTCCGCGGCGGGGGCGTTCTGGTTCTGCGGTTTGTTGTGTTTGCCTGTTGTTTGCGGTTTTTGAATATGTGGTGCTTATATCTTTTATGGGCTTGGATATGTGGTGTTTTTTTTATGGCTTTGGTGGGCTTTTTAGCCCGTTTCAGTAACGTTTTTTTGGCTACAATAATGGGCCTATCTAGGGTAAAAATTTTAAAAAAATTAGTAGGATCATGTTTAAGTAGGTTAGGTTATGTGGTTAGTTGTATCTGTTCTCATTGTGTATTCCCAGATGACTACGAAACCCAATGTGGAAGAAATCATGGCCGCGTCGGGTTCCAATGATCTCGCCGCTTAAGTTTTGTTTATCGAAGGTGTGAGGATCGTAATTTTGTGACTCGCATGGAGCAGGAGCGTAATCATTTGGTTGGGAAACTTCAAAACGTGAGAGACGACTATTGAGACTCGTAGCTTGGGCCTTCGAATGAAAAGCTGCCGGTTTGGAAGGGTTGGTGGAGCTTGCAGCGTTTGATCGCCGACTATGCTTGCTCTTAATGTTTTGATTGATGCCATTCGTGATGGTATAGCGGAGAAGGAGAAGCAAGTTGTGTGTATGAAGTTGGAAGAAGGGGCTTTGGATGGTTAGTGTCTTTCCGGGGTTGTTTGTTTGGTGTTAGGTGTTTCTAGGTTAATAGTAATGTGTCTTTGTCATTGGGTAGGTAGTTGGTGTAAATTTTTCAGTGTTGTATTAGGTTGGCTAACGTTTGTACTGTCACTGGGTGGGTTGTTGTTTTGGTGTCAATGGCTTATCGAAGTTATGTATAGTGTGTAGGTTGATGGAGCCTTTCTTAGGGTGCAGTTTTCTTATTGTATGGTAGTGCACCTTGTGTAAGGAAGTTATTGTATACTTGACCATGGTAATGGAATATCAGCCTGTTTTGTCTATATACGTTTTGTCGCATTTCTAGATATAGTTGATGATTGTGATTTTCTGTGTGTTGTTTTGTCTGCATTGTGCGTGCATATGAATGCTTTACTTTTATTGTTTGTAGTGGTATACTGACTACTGACATGCTCCCAATTATCTATTAAACTGTGCACGCTTCTTTGGGTGTAAGCTTTTGTATGTTCCTTTTGCATGTACTGTTGCTAGTGGCCTGTGCGTTGTTCCTTTTACTTGGTATAAATCTGTGGCTTGTCTTGTGTTTAGGCCTGAGTAGTTTCGTTTGGTCAGACATTTTTTTTGGCAGTGATGGCGCGTCTTGGTTATTTAGGTGAGTTAAGTTTTGCATGTGATAGCGACTCTCTTCAGGATCAGATGTGTCTTTTTTTTAGAGGGAGGTTCTTGCGGCTCGTGATTGGGAAAGTATGGTTCGTGTTCGCTGCTTTGATATTGCGGCACGCATTAGGTATTTGGATTACCTGATCCAGGAGGTTGTTGAAGAGCGGCGCGATCTGGTGTCGGTTAATTCAGTCACGTTTCTTAGGGAGGTGCGTGCACGCGAGCGTTCTAAGCAGGTGATGTTGCAAGCAGCGTTGCCTGAGGCACATGTTGCTCTTCGTGCGGCGGCCGCGTATATCAACAGGATTCGTGCCTTGTAAGCGTTGACCATGGAGATGTGGTGTGCGTGGAATATGAATTAAAGTGTGGTTGTAGCTGTAGTCAGTGGCTCGCTTAATGGTTTCAGTTTAACCTGTTTGTGTAGTATTTATCAGCTTCTAGTAAGCTGTCGGTGTGTTTGGTTTCTTTTTGGTTGTTGTGGTGTGTCATTTGTGATTCGTGTCTGTTTGTATGTTCTTGAATGTTTCATGTGTGTATACAGTTGAATGTATTGTATGGATACATGGTTGTGAAGTTCGTTAATGACCGCTATATAGATTGAAAATGACACGCTTAGCTGCGTCTTTGTGCAGTCTTTGCAAGGACCCAGAGGGTATGCATACATGGTTTGGTACCTTACACATTACCTATTAGAGACTATTACTGTACATACATAGGAGTTAACAGCCTAATACATCGCCTTACCAAATTTACCTACATTATATTAACGGTGAACAGACCGGTGAGTGGCTCTGTTATCATTCTTTCTTTGATTTCTTCATTACATCGTCCGATTTGTCACCCTCTTGTTCGTGGAAGAGTTGTTTGGCGGATCCCTTAGATGCACTTGTTGCAGTTTCCTTATATTTTTCCTCTGGTTCAGCTGTATGCGGTGGTGGGGTAATGGTCTCTGTCAGTATCACTGTCGGGGTCTCGGGTACAGGTGGTGAAGATGAGCTTCCCTCACCTTCCGCTTCCGGAATTGGTGGAAGCGCTGCGAGATGGGTGGGTGCCGGCGGTGGCTGTGGCTGGTCGTTCCGTTGCAATCGCCAAGGATAAACCTTGCATTTCCGCGGCGGCTTCCCTTGCAAAGTGCAGCTTGAATATGCGCCTTGTTTGTTGTAGATCTCTGATGAGTGCGGGTAGGTCGTACGGATCTGGTTCAGGAATGTAGGTTAGCAATTCACCGCACGGTGGGAACATCGAGTGTGCAGCTGGGCTGAAGCAGGTTACCACCATTGTTCCAGTGTTGTCAGTCAGAGAAGCTCTAAAACAATAGCTGGATAATAGTAATTCCAGGTGTTGGTAAGTTCAGGTCATGTAAAGTAATGCGTATGCGTTTTTAATAGCTTATTTGGGCGGGTGTACCTGTAGTTTGGTGTGGGAGCCCCTCCAGACTGTTGGCAGTGTAAATGTGGCATCCCTTGGTTTATCTTTGTGTGGCATATACGACATTTATTGAAGTACCATCCCCTTCGCCATCTATCCGTGTTATCGAAGGCCGATGGTGAATTGTTGTTGCTGTTGTGAAAAATCATAAGAAAGATTGCATTAATTATTTGTAAAGGTTATTTAATTATGCGTTAGTAAATGTGTTGAATCGCACGGATGGGCCTCTGGGTTAAGGTCTAGGAGTGCAGCAATGGCCATCGGTTGCTGTGATCCCTGTGCTGTTGATGACGTGCCTTCAATTGAGGGTAGCTGCAGTGTTGGGTTGGGGCCTAGGAACCGGGAGCCCTGCCATAACGGCCAAAATGTATGGTCATGTTTTTGTAACTTAAGCAATGGTACCTGCACCCTTTTGTTACGACTTACATTTCCTTATCCTGGTCTGCTTCCGGAATTGCCGGGTTTAGATAATAAGTAGTAGTTGGGGTTGCCGAGAGCTGAGGCCACCGTTCATTCGAGCTCATACATGTTTGCAATACTTAAGTCTAAATACCGTTTGTTTCCAGATTTTACATACCAGCGAATCTTTTGGCCCAAAGATGATGTGACGGCCATTATTACCTATGCTCCAATGTCGTTAGCAAACTCGCCTCAAATCCTGCAGCAGCCTCATTCCAAAGGCTGAATATTATGTCGTTGCCACTGCCACATTTTTGGACTGCCAGCTTTTAAACGCTTGCATATGTGTGTGTATGAGTATGGACATGTCGTTTCGTACTTTAGATTTTGGATTGTTAGGTTTCGGCGGGAAATCTTGTTCGTTGTTGTATTTCGAATTCCCTTAGGTCGAAACATTGCGACAATTCCAATGTAATCTGTATGTACTGGTTAGTGTCGGTGTAAGTATGAATGGACTGTGTTTTCGTTAGTAATGGTTACCTGTGAGTAGAGAGTCCCCGCTCTCTGCATGCAAAGAACCTCGTATACGAAGTTTAAATCGAAATAGTGTTGCGGAAAGCCGGTTTCCGGTATTTCGGTCGCTTTTGTGTACTTGCCAATTAACAATGTCAAGTTTTTATTGATTGTGCGTTGCTTATATCGTCCTTTACGTACCATAGCCCTCTATGCGGTAACAGCGGTTTATCTCGAGCTTTGTTTCAAATAGTTTCATGTCCCATAATTGTACATTAGCTTGAATTGCACCTCCCTGAAATATTTTTTCAACAAATTGTTCGCGATTGGTGAGTCATGTGGATTAACTTGTCTGTAAATATGGGGTGGATTTGATACATCATACCTGTTTGTCAAGGAGTATTTAACATAACCCAGTCGGGTTGGGATCCGTCACATTCCTCGAGGTCCATCGGCGGTATACCTTCACTTTAAGTGGCTTTGCTATGTCTGCTGGCGTGAGACTGACCAGATTAGTTTCGGGTTCCTCGACCATTATACCTTTCCCTTTGTCTTGTTGCTGGGTTTCTGTACTGCTGGCAGATGGTCGAGCTGCTTCGATGATCAGAAGCGGATGAAGGGGTGACCCTTCTACAGCATCGCTGCAGATTAGTCTCTTCGACATGTGTACCTCTTCCTTGCCTTCGTCGCGTGTGTGTTCCTCGCTCTCGGTGGTTTCATCTCTGTATCATCGCTTCGTGGAGTTTTTTCGCATATGTCTCGCACACCAAATAAAAGATCATTGCAATCAGTGTAAAACATATGTATAGAATCATGAATGTGGTACTGGAAGAGCCAAAAAAGAAGCTAATCTAGGGGTGAATGGTCATAATTGTGGATAGTGATCGTGTGATGTGTTTCCTTAAGTAAAATCATATTGCATGTGCATTCCAACATGAATAATGTATGCTTTTTAGAGAAAATGCATGTTCCTCGTTGGCGTTAGCGCTGGCAATGTTGACGTTAACCTGTTGGGTCCTTATCCTATTTAGAAAGTCCCTGTAAACGATATTCTTGGCAACATTATTGGAATGGTTTTCTGTCCCTGCGATGATCATTTTCAGACCCGCCGGTGATGTGGCTCTTGACAAAGCAACGTACAGCTGCCCGTGTCCAAAAATTGGTTCCGGTAAATATATGCCTATTTTCTTGAGTGACTGTCCTTGGCTCTAATTGATCGTCATTGCGTAGCAAACTTTAACTGGAAACTGTTTCCTTTTGAATATGAATGGAAGTTTCTCGTCTTTCATGCTGAGTATTATCCGTGGTAGAAACACCTTCTGGTTCTTCCTTGTACCGGTAATGATCTTTACTTCTAGAACCTTTGTAAGTAGCTGTGTGATGATCATGCGGGTGCCATTGCAAAGGCCTCCGGCTGGGTTCAAGTTGCGTAGTAACATTATAGGGGTGCCTATCTTTAGCTGTAGCTTGTGTGGTGGTAGACCTGTTGGATTTATCGTGTTCAAGTATTCTGTCGGATATAGCAGTTCTCCTGATCCGCCATCATTTCCAGCGGGCACTGCGTGGTCTACACTCTTGTATGTGTGCGTTCTTCCCGGGATCTTCTCTAAGACGGCTGCATTTATGGTATCAGCGGTTTCATTTTTGGGACACACAATAGCCTTTTCTTGGAGGTTATCTGCAGTAGGATGTTGCAACGTCATACTGTCATAGATAAAGTCTATGAGTTGTTCCTTGCCATGTTCGTTATCTGGTAGCCTCAACGTGTCTCCGATTTCTATCCATGATACGTTGTCGGGGTCTCAGAGCGTCAGGGGTCCCTGCATAGCCGTCGCCAATATCAAGTAACCATTTGGAAAATGCAGTTACTTCGTCCTTCTCTGACTGAGACATTCCGGGCCTTTCTAACCTCATATTTCTTTGAAGAACGAATACTTTAAAATGGTGCCATAAGTGTGATTCTGATATCGATGAAGCAATTATCTCACTCTTTGATGCTCCCTTCTTAATTGGTAGTGTTTGCCTAAAATCGCCCCCAAACATGAATGACTTACCCCCAAATGGTTTTTCAGGTTTGTCACAGATATCACGGAGGGTCCTATCCAGTGTTTCGAAACATTTTCGGTCCTTCATCGGCGCCTCATCCCATATTACCGTGTCCTGTCGCTTAAATAGGTTTCCCAATTGGGTGTTTTTTTACGCTACATACGATTCATCCGTCGTAACCAATGGGACCTTGAATCATGAGTGGGCAGTCCTACCTGCTGGCAACAGTAATGAAGCGATCCCCGAAGATGCTACAGCGAGAACGATTTTAGCATCCGACCTTAAGGCGGTTATTATGGCCTTCCACAAAAACGTCTTCCCTGTCCCACCATGGCCGTAGACAAACACCAGTTCTTGACGACCGGTTTCCAAACCGTGCATTATTGTTTCAAATATTTCTTTCTGTTCTCGGTTTAGCTGGGGTATGAGGATGTCCCTTTCTCTAGACAATTCATCGCGATTATAACATTTCTCCTCCATTATGGCTTTGTTGTTTAATATGTTTAGCAGTTCCTTAGAGGGTAATGGAAGGCCGAACTCTTCCAAGGACCTTCCGTGGTGTAATAAACTTGACTGGAGCTCGTATAGCACCCCTGCTTTCAGTTCGGGTTCGTTGACATGTAGTAGGTGTACACCAAAGAGCTCGGATAGCGTTCTTGGTATGTCATCGGACATATGCTTCCAGAACGTGTTCCACAGGCCAGCCGGATCTGTGACATCACAAAAAAGCAGCATCTGCACGAACAATGCCCTGAGCTCCGATGCCGTAGCAGAATAACAGCCTCTTCCAGCTATAAACCATTCCCGATCGCTTTCCAAAGAAACCCATATATTCCTCGCGGCCTGCTTCTATTCGTAGGATATACAATACCATCGACCGTTCTTATATCGAAAGGATGTGCAGCCGTTGATGGCAATGCATGAGTTGATAAAAAGGTCACCAACTTGGGTGCAGCGCACGTAAGCCTCCCAATGGAAGGTTTATTTAGGTATGCTCTTGGAAACCATTCTCTGTCTCTCTTTGACCAAACAAACTCAGCAGGAAACTTTAAGTAGGTTAAATGCCTTCCTACGGTACATGAAGCATTGAAATCTAACCATCCCGCCGCCGTTGTCTTCCGTGAGTGAGGATTATTCAAAGACCGACCGGATCCTATTACCGCCTTGAATGTAACACGCTGCATGTTTTCAAGATGGACGGCAAGTATCCTGACCGCCGTTCCCTAAAATGGATGTCAAAACCAAAGATGCGCCAACATGCTTCGTGTGGACCTATGTACCTTGCGTCGACAAAGTTCTTTATTTCGTCTACCACTTGTGGCACACTGGAAGAAGGCTGTTGTTGCGTTTCGGTTGAGGCACCCAAACCTGTCAGCGGCCTTGTTTTTCTCGTTATTCTTGCGACTTTCTTATCAGTACCCTTCGATATGTATTTGAAAAGGTATTTTATGAGCATGGTCCAACTGCAACACTCAACATTGATATGAGCGTAGAACCGTAAACATAAAAGCAGGTTGTAAGGGACAACGTAGCCATTGTCTAGCTGCATATTCTGTTTTTTTGAATGAAATTCCTTATCCCTTCGCCGGTAGTGTACATAACCTGAATCGTCTATAAATGTGCTGGTACAGTACTCTTTAGGAAAGTGTTTTTTGCATGTTTGCCGATCCTGCATACATGGGGCGTTCGGAAATGGCAAACCACACGGGCCATGCATCATGAGTTCCACAATGACCCTAAACACTTCAGGTTGTGTGTGCTCGTCCGGTAACTCGGCGGAAATGAACCTATCTACATCTGATGGCCTTGTTACTTTCGAAGACGTGTTGTTCCAAAACAGGAAGTGACAATGAGGTAACCCTCGCTTCAAACTCGATCGTATAGCAACTCGCCAAACAAAGCATTGTGTTAGTTTAGTGACGATTGTTGTCAGGTAATAGAAACTGTTAAAAAACAGTTTATTCGATAGTATTCAAAAACACTAACCTGCTGCAATAGTTCCTAGCTCTTTCCTGTCGCGTACAAACTTGACAAATCGTTGAAATTTCCGTTCAAAGACACGATCTACTGCATCAGGCCTGTCTGCAGCACTCAAGTGTGGAAACTGCACCATATATTCTTCTATCTCTGGCCATTTGACGTTGCATGTGAAAGTGACAAAAAATGTCGGGTTTCCATGAACCCTACATATAGCTAACGCGTCGAGATAGTAACTATACATATACCGTGGGCCACCGGTGAACGACGCAGGTAATATGATCCTGGAACCTACATCAGAACCATCGTGATCCCCTCTTGCAACAAAGATCATATAAACCGCTCAAATAGTCTCCCCGTATGTCTGCCTGGTTTTTGCGCACAAAGTCCATTCGATATTGCTCGATAGCACAATAAGCAGTAACAACATATTGCTGGAATAGCCGGCCGGACCGAGTAAGTAATGTATACCGGTCATAGCGGTCATGCAATAAGTACGAATAATAGGCATTCATAGACATCCGTTTGTCACTTTCATTTTCAACGCCCCTGATAGTCCGAAGCTTCAAGTCTTTGTGATATCCCTCTTCACCATAAACAAACAACAACGGAAATTCCAGTGACATGTAGCAAGGATGTAGCTTGTTGATCCTTTGTGGTTCTCCGGAATGCAGCTCGATTATCACATCAAACTCTAACGTTGAGGACCTCGACTCAAAGACTACCCTAGGTTATCTGATGTCGGAAATTCGGCCTCGGGCCGAATCGGAACAAGATAAAGAGACACTTTAAAATCTGGCACTTCTATATCCTGTAACTTATCCCTTGCTGTCCTGAATAGCTGCACTAAGGCGTTGTTGTGATCAAGGAAGTGTATAAGCCCTTCAACAATGTTCCTATCAAACACTCTTTCAGCATCCCTACCAAAGTTAGCCAGCCTGTTGTGAACTTCGTGATCGGTATCATAAATATATAACTGAAGAAACCTGGGATCTTGACCCTCAACAGGACACATACGGCCAATCCTATGGTATATATGACCAGAAACCTTAAAACGCACGCCTCTTCCAAGATAATGGTATCATCTATAGATGCCCCTAACGATGTCATGGCAAACATTTGATTGTAACCACGATATTGGCCAAAAATGCGGTTTTCAAACAGAGAACGTATGTACGCGGATAATCCCGTGGTATAAACAAATAACCTGTCCGGCCATGCAACACCTATTGTACAACGGACCGGATGACCTTGTGGAATGGGCGAGCCGTTCCTCATACCAAAACCGAGCATGGCAGTTTTTGCAAATACAGGCACACGAACCAAACCTCTCATATTCCAACGGCGGACCTATAACATAAGAAAAAGTAGTAAGGAACGGATCTCGTAAAACCCAACCATGATAATGAAGGGCATGAAAAATACCTCGGCCGACGGGACACTCGACATCCGGGGCACGTTATTATAACCCGCCGTGACACATTGTCTCGAGAAGTATTAGATCTACGTAGACGCTCCCCGCACAGACAAAATCCAAATGTCGCTTATAGGCTCGCATCAAGACAAAGCCCGCCAACACTACACATAAAACCACGTGCCTTCAAAAGCAAAGGCATTGTGCCTCCAAAGACGGTTAGCAGACCGCTGGTACCGCCACGCACACTCGCCATAACAGCGCGCTATCACATCCTCGCACTCCGTTGGAAACCAACACGGCTCATGTGTAAGAAGGGGGATATGAGAAGAAAAGCTCGCATACATACAAAGGTGTAAGATAATTAGGAACCAAGCTTCCAATGCATGACACAATTGGACAACCACAGCTCGCATCCAAAGGCTGTTAACTCACAATTATCCTGGGAGTTTGCAGTGTTAGCAAGCTGATCAGGACCTGACAATGGACCAACCAAAGGCACTGAATGTGTTGGATTGGCAGCGTGTCCATGTTCATCAAGCAAACCCCGCGTCACACCTACCATAAAAAGTGACAAATACACCGCAGCATAAGCATATGACAAATGATATTTTAAAAGGACATTGATTAACAATGTAATATGCATACCACGTACGGCGACGAATAGCCGTGGCCGATAGTCACCTCCCGCACCTCACCACATAGAGGCTGCACCAAAATAATGTAATGTACAACCGTCCGCTCACGCACTGTGAAAACCATGTCAAATAATGTTAAAGCTGAAATTTGTCGAAAATAACCTTGACCAACAACAGGTCTTTGCCTTTTCCTGCTTGTTTTGGCAACAACCGCCGGCCATTCATAGACAGAATCAGTATCAGGAATGGGCTCTGTCGCAAGTGGGGTAACCGTTGCAGACTGAAAATCCAAATCCAAAGGTCCGGACGCTACATAAAAGCACAATAAAAGGTTAACGAAACCGAATGTGGCTGTTAATAACATAAAACCACATGCAACATAAGAAAGAAAAGCCACCTGCAACCGAGAACCCAATAGAAGGAGGGTCCAAAAAAACCTGGCCTGCAACAAAACCAACAAATGAACAGTCATTAAAAACTGTAACCTGGCAAAAGCTGATCATAATCAAAAGATAAAGAAAACCGTTACCACAACCATCGAGTCGAGGTTTCTTGGCCAACGCTCCGCTACCTTCCACACCAGTCACACTACGATTACGTTTGCCACCAGAAAACCGAGAATGAGGCTCGACCGAACCACGGCCCTTGTCAACAGTCGCATCGACAACCACAACCCCTACATGAGGACCTATAACCGATGTTCCAACACCATCGACACTATTACCAGTAACGCCAACAGCAGCAGGACATGCATTTTCTATACCATGAGCTGTAGCAGATGTTGCAACACCATCCACCCCATTACCAGGGACACCCACACCCACCCTCAAGTCAACTTTCTTAAAAACGCCTTTTCTCTTGGTTTTCATACTCGTGAAAACAATTAAACTAAACATGCAACAAAAGGAAAAGGAACAAAGGAAACACACAATGGATAAACGTTTGAAAACCATTGGACACGCATGCAAACAACAACATAAGAACGTTAGTATGAGCATAAACAAGGACGTGAAAAAAGGCAAAAAAAACACATCCGACACATGCACATAAACGTGAACAATGGAATGACATATTCCACAGGCATGGCAGCACATAAAATTACGAAAAACATACGAAAGCAAAACATAGCAAACCTAACACTAACAACACATGCTACATGCACATAAAATATCCAAGAAACGAACAGCAACGAAAGCAACAATCAAGATTGGGGATCAGATTCCCTACCTAACACAAGGCACCAAAGTTTCTTCAGTGGGAGGAAAGTATATGAAACGACAAATAAGAATGTATATAACTGGAACCAAAAGCAACAAACCCACAGTTACTGGACCAGGCCCAAGATGGAAAAAAAGGGACAGCCCAAGACACATGCATAATATAAAATAAAGGTGCATAATATAATATAGATAGATTTGGTGACCGCTGCGCCATTATCAACAAACCCACGCATGGACCAGGCCCAAGATGGAAAAAAAAAGGGACAGCCCAAGGCACATGCATAATCTATACTACATAAAAAGAGAAAATGGTCAAATAGTCAATAATTGGAAAAGTGGAATATGTGAAATCTCATGCCATTGAATGCTATGCTGTAATTTTAACGTAAATGAGATGTTGTATCTTTGGAAAGTATTGAATGTCTCATACCATGTCAAACTTGATAACTTTGAAAAATATGACTGATTTCTTCAATCTTCAATCTTAAATCTTCAAAGGCGGGATTTAATTATAATCATTCAAATTGGATTCCTTAATCGCCGCTAAAATTTTGTCGAAACTAGACACCGCTGCCGCTAGGCGCGGGTACTCGTCTAGTATAAAATATAGGTGCATAATATAATATAGATAGATTTGGTCACCGCTGCGCCATTAGGATATATATAAATTAATAATTCAAGATGTTCGATCTTGACATGGTGACTTTGTCACTACATCAAATAGACCATTACAAGTTTTCATTTGATTTATTTGTTGGGCCGATGCCTAAAGTGTGAAAAGTTATGACAAATTGACAAATTGACAAAATCATGTTTTATGGGCCAGTAAAGTGAGCATTATTGGAAAACTTTATCGATGTCTGCATATGACAATTTCCATACACCTTTACTCTACACAATTACACATCCCACCTAGTTGAGAAGTAAATTATATGAGAAAGATAACTGATAAAATTATATATATCCTACTAATCTTATGCTAAATGACATGACGATACACTTTTTTTTAATAGCACTAACATGTACATAATATTGTACGGTAAATCAAACAATTAGAGTCATATTAAGTAATCTCTAGGTTTCTTGATTTGTTAAGAGATAGCAACTGGCCAAATGTTAATAATAGGTAAAATAATTTAATAAATTAACTTGCAAAATGTTATAGTAGGGTTGGATCAGTTGGAAACTCCTCTCATTTAGACACCAAGGTCAAGGGTTCAATCATTACTCAATGCAAAAAAGCCGGAGGTCCTTTCGAAGTAGCCTCTCAACCTTCGGGTAGGGGTAAGACATTATACATCTCACCTTCGGCATAACTCGTGGAAGACGGGATTAGGCAACGTTGATTTTTTTTTTTTAACTTGCAAAATGTTGCAGTCAATCCAAAAGTTAACATCTCTTGTAAAGTATAGCTGGTGATTTGCACATTTTAATTTTTGATTGACACACTTTAACAATACAAGTATAATAAACATCATGTGATATATCTACAATTGTTTACAACTTGATATGATGTGTGCCAATTAAAATTTGGAGCGTGCAAATCACCTCCAATAAAGTATTGATAACTAACAACGCCGACCTGTGTATATGAAAAACTTAGACTAAATCAACGGCTCACCCAAAGAGTGTCCATCCACTTTAAAAAAAACGTGACAGTTTTCATGCAAGTTTCTTTTAACTCAAACCAGTAAGCTAAACATTTGAGATTAATCAACAGTACATTTTAAGCAACAATGTAATTATATTAAACCCAAGTTTAATATAGAAGGACACATTACGTTTCGGTGAAACCAACTGTAATAGATTTAAGAAAGTCGTTACTAAACTTCCAAGAGAACAAGCAATTCAAATGAATCAAATCAGACTTTTGCATCTTCTCAGAAAATACACAGTTGCTTCCTCCAAGTTTACATGATCGAGAACAACCATACATTGGTCCGGTTTTAGCCTTTAACCTATGTTACCTATTTACAAAACCTGCATTTGGAATCATCAAAACGGCTTTCATTATTCAAAAAACAGAAAAAAAAAAAAAAAAAAAAACTGAACTGTGTCTAGTTGGCAAAATTTGGATGATTATTATACTACTTTCTTACTAAATTTTTGGGTAAAAGGTTAAATACCCGGTAAATATTACTTTCTTACTAAATTTATCGCTTACATTTTTGTTTTTAACAAAATTCTTGGGTAAAGGGACAATTCTTATTACTCAAAAAAAAACATTTAAGGATAAAGGATGTGGATGAATCCCGCATCTAAACCTGTAATAGGTGGGAAACTAACACACCAATTGTGCTTCAAACCAAAAATATCATAAGAAAGAAAAACCAAACTTATGAATAACTATTATAAAGACACGAAGTAAGAAACAAATATCTAAACTAACCATGAAGATTAGTAACCATCCCTTTACAATAAGCCCGATGTTACTTAGTTAAACCTTAAGGTCATAAGTGTCATATATAACAACCCGAAATTTCAGACTATTATATTAATAATACAGCTATTTATTTTTATCAGAAAATGTGAATTATTTATTTTCCGTCGTTTACTGATGATTAAAATTTAAAAACTGGAGGTTATGTTGCTTTTCTTGAAGAACGACACCACACGCTTACCGACACCGCATTAGTAATAGTTTAAATTCGATAATTATTTTTCGGAGTCAATAATTTTGTTTTTACCATTATTTTTATAAAAACGTTCCAAAAAATGTATTTCTTGCAATTTTTTATACCAAACTGGAGTACTGCAATTATACTTTAGCTCAACGGGACACGGGTACATAAAATACAATTTATAATAATACTCCTAAAACTGATCACCTCCCCTTGGATACACCACCTCCCCCCCCTCATTTCCGTATCACATATCTGCTTTATCTCCTTTTTATTAAACAAATGAAAGATATATGTTATGACTTCGAGTTACGAACCTGTTTCATATTTGTGGTGACTTTCGGTTCAATTTTGGATTTTGCAAATTGTTAGTATTATGAATAAACTTGTTTAATTAATAAACCTTTTCATCTTTGGGCTTGTGCTTTAATTTATCAAACTTGTTTCATCTTTGGGCTTTTGTCATATTAAGGCTTTCACAAAATTTTATATTTATTTTTTTAATTGTAAATATACCAACTAAATAATACTAGAGACATGTTTTGATGCATCGGGTGCATTTAAGATACATTTAAAAAAAATCTATAATTTTTTCAAAAATTAACACTATAGCGAAAAAATCCATGGGGTGCACGTGCACCCGCGGGCACCCCCTTGGTTCCGTCCCTGGGTGAGATCCAAGGGACAAATCTCAGCCGTCCATTTTCAAGATCAAGATCTCTCCTCCATCCCCCCCTTCCAACTCCGATCAACTTTTCCGATCAGTTCTTCCTTCACAATCACATGTGATTGACAACGTCGCCGCTGCACTTTTCCGGTGACTACTTACGGGCTCCGCCCTTCGGCCTCCTCGATCTCGACCTCAAGGGCTTTTCTAAAGGGGTTGGAGGTTGATCGGATTTGATGGGTGGCGATCCAGAGGTGGTGGTGGTTGCGGTGGTCGCCTCCGGATCTGGTCAGATCTGGAAAACGAGAATCTGGCGGTGGTCGCGGTGGTTATGGTGGTCGCCGGAGATGATGGTGGTGGCGGCGATGGTAGTGGTCGGAGATGATGACGGCGGTGGTGGTGGTTGCCAGCTATTTCAGGTCGTCGGAAAACTGAACGGAAATGGTGGTGACGGGATGGAGGTAGAAGGGAAGGGAAGAGATGAGAGAAAAAATGGATCCAAAGGTTGAGATTAAATCAAATGGATGGTTAGGATTTATCCATTGGATCTCACTCTAAAACTTGTTTTCAAATAAACATTTATCTAAAATGTTAAAATAATGAAATTCTATAATATATATAAAATGGGTTCATCGAATTGCGTGCCCACTCTATACTCTTTAATTTTTTATATTTTTTTTCCGAACTTTCATTACTTTGAAACCTTTGAAACCTGAACTTTGAAACCCAAAAGAGTAAATTACACCGTTCGTCCTTGTGGTTTGCGTTGACCGCAGGGTTTCGTCCTTTGACCAAAAAAGTTGCACCGTTCGTCCTTAAGTGTGAAACGTTATGCACCATTAGTCCCTTGACCAAAAACCGTTAAGTTTGACCGTTAAACTCCCCTCATGTGACTTGCACATGAGGGTAAAAATGTCATTTCATCTACCCTTATATACCATTGATGAGTGTCTAAATACTCATCATTTTTATACTGTTTAGAATGCCAAAAACATCTGAAAACACTCAGAAACACATCAAAATGATAAAAATATCACAAACAAGTGTTTTATATGTTTTAAATGCAAAAACATCAAAATCTGGTGAAAAACGTATCAAGTTTGCATAATTGGCAGTTTTAGTCCCCCAAGTTACAAAAGTTGTCAAAATCAGTCCCTGGTAATTCAAAAACTTGTAAAAAGTCATTTAAGGTCCATGGGATTCAAAAGTTGTCAAAACAAACCCTTCCAAGTTTAAAAATCACAAATTGACAACTTTAGTCCTTTAACTTTGGAAAAATGTCAGAAATAGTCCTTGGTTAATTTAAAAAGTGAAAATTATCAAGTTTTAACCTTGTTCTATTCATATTTGACAAAAATGGTCCTTATGATAAACTTTGGAGAAAATTACAATATTGGTCCCTCAAGTTTCTAACTTGACAATTTTGGTCCCTGGATTTGTAAAAATGGAAATTTTCAACTAAGGTCCTTGTACTAATCTTACTTGGCAGGTTTTACCCTTGTGATAAAGTTTGGAGACTTGTAAAAATCAGACCCTCAACTTTGGCAGAATTGCAAATATGGTCCTTGTTTACTAAACCAAACCAAACGGACCCTATTATTACTATTAGCCCAAATCCAATCCAAACAAGAACCCGGCCCAAATTTTAAAAACGGATAAACCGCCTACACTAGACCCATCTCCCCCACCCTCAGATCTCAAAACCAGAGGTGGTTTTATCACCTCCACCTCACCCTTTCCACCTCATCCACCATTTCCAGCTCATCCCCCCTCCTCTCATTAGCCCACCTTGCATTTAATGCATCCCCACCATTGAACCTTTACTGTTTATCTCACAATCCCTGTTTTCTCTGAAAAATCACCCTAAACCCATGCCTACTTCACAAATTGTCTCCTACACCTCACATAACACTCCAAACTTCTTTAATTAGTTTGAAACTGTCCCAAGCTACCTTATCTCAATTTTGGCGCCAAAAGCAAATTTGATGGCCAAGATTCGTTTGACCACATCAATGGCTGGAAAATGGTGGGAAATGCTCAGAGTGCCAGTGGGACTCTCAAAAGCCTATAAAGAAAGGATGAGAAGGAGAGTAAAGAACCAAGTAGTGTAATTTAGTTTAGTATAGGTCGTTTTAGTGTAATTTTAAATTTCAGTGTGATTTAAAGTTTCCAAGTACCTTTCTAAGCAATCTTAATGTATTATGAATCTTTTGAAGTAATCAATTTCAAACTTTCAGTTCAGTTCTCAAGTTATGCAGTTTTCTATTTATTCAAAAATCTCATTATGTTGAAAGGTTGTTAGCAGTGGTTATTTTGGACTTAGAAGCTCATATAAGCTCCTCATAAAGCTTATCAAAGCTTTTAGATACCTTAAAAGCAGCATTAGTAGCTAAAATCAAAAATTCATAAAAATACCAAAAAATTCAGTGAAATTCAAAAATCACAAGTTTGATGATCAAGAAGCCGATGCAGTTGATCTTTGGATGGGAATGGTTTAGAGAACCTGTGGAGGTTCTATAGGATATGTTCTAAGTCCTTGGTTCTCATATTTCACTTGAAATCACTTGTAAGCTCTTTTGATCCAATTTGGCTTTTTACTGTGCAAATAGTCATTAGTTCAAATCTTTGTTTTTAAATGTTTATTAGTTATAGTTAAGTTAAAATAAGTGATAAAATCAGTAGGTTGTTCTTTTAATTTTGTATTTTGTAAAAATCTTAATTTAACAAGATAAACCGCATAATCATAATTAGTGAGTTGTATGTTGTCATGGCTGTTGTTTGATGTTTATTTAGTGTTAATAAATGATATTATAAGGGCTGCAATGAGTTCCATGGTTTTAATCTGTGATTCTCTTTGAAAAAGTACCAAATCAGTCACATAAAAGGGTGTTTGGTTTCTCTTGTTTCTCTGTGTAACAGGTTGTTGCAGACTTTGTTCTTGATTGCTACATGTCATACTTGGTCTAAAGAACTCAGTTAAACAAGAAAACTAGTCCTTATTTTGTGAAAAGTCAAACTCTCACTTAATCTCATTTATCTTGTTCACTGTTAGGAATTTGGTTTGCTAAAATCATCATATTAGCTCAAAAGTAGTTAACATAGCTCAATATAACTTCATTACACCTTAATATATCATAATCAGTTCATAGAATCAAGTTAAAATTCAGTTTAGTCAACCTTTCATTTCAATCAAAAAGTCAAAAAGCTCCCCTGTGCATCAGTTTTATTATCTGAATCATAAGCTTCTACAGAGCTTATTAGTTGTCAAAAATAAGTGATTTTTGTTTCTTTGGATAGCTAACCTGGTCCTTTTCAAGTTACAAGTTTAAAATTTCCATTTGGAGCTTATTCACCAGGGCTGCAACTGCTTATCAGTTGGTCCCAACTCACTCAGTACACTGAGTCATACTCAGTGGTTTTTCCAGTTTTTCAAAAGCTTCTCACAAGCTCATTATTGAAATCCAAGCTTTGTAATTTAGCATTTTGGAAAGCTTAACTGGTCAACTTTCTTATTACAGTTTTTATTTTTAGTTTCTAGCTTATCTTAGTGCTTAAAAAGTAGCTTATAAGTGCCTAGTGATTCATAACACTGCCCTGTGCACCAGTTGATGCAAGTGCTTATTTGAGTCAGTTTTGTGCTTATTGTTAGCTTATTTGCATTTTCATTTGTTGTATTAGCTTATCATCAGTCCATTAGCTTATTTCTATTGTAAGTTGTGCTTATTCAATAGCTTAAAGCAATTTTGGCTTAAAATCTTTTGCTTAATATCCATTTTTAGCACTGTTGAGATTATTAGCTTATTTCTAAGCTTATTATCAGCCAATATAAGTCACAGTTATAAAAAGTGCTTATCTTTATGGTCTTAACAAGTTTGTAAAAAGAAAAATCGAAAAAAAAATAATTAGCAAAAAGGGGGTAGGCAGGCTCGAACCTGAGACCTCCCCCTTTGTGAGGGTGATAGTGGGTACCTGTATGCCATTGCGCCCTTGGGTCTTTTTCTGTTTTAGTTTGCATAAGATAATCTCTTATATACGTTTATTCCCGTTTAGCTTATTAAGTGTTTTTAGCTTATTACGAGCTTATTCAGTGTAGCTTTTTCAAGTTTTCTAATTTTCATAAATCTATATTAGTATTAAGGATTTTTACAAAAAGTTTCAGATTTTTCACATTAGTTTTAGTATTTTTAATCAATTAATTAGTGTTTTATAGTATTTAAATCATAATAAATAAAATAAAAGTCAAAAAAATATAATTCTTTTTCCTAAAATTTTATTTTATCAAATAGTACGTAAGAAAATTATTTTTACACTCGTAGGCCTTTTATTTCATAAAATTTACGTTTTATCTTATGCGCCCAAATAGCGCCATTTTCGTAAATAACGCTCGTTTCCGTTTTAAATAACGTTTTTAGATATTTTGAGTTTACGTTTTAGTTAAGATAGTTTATTTAAGTTATTTTGTTTTATAAAATAAACGTTCATCGATCTGTAAAAATAGTGATAGCGTTTATTTAATAGATTTTAACTTTTTAATTTCTTTTAATTTGCATTTAAGTCGCTTTAATTTGTAGATCTTTTCTTTAGGTATAATTATCCATTCAAAACCTTCCTGATCACTATCCTTAGTGATCATTCTATCATCTGAAGTTGTTTAACACCAATTCATCCTCCGTGGGATTTAACGACCCGGGAATCCACCAGATTCCTCTGATCTTAAATTGCATTCGTGTTTGAGCAGTTTTAAGCTGATTACGGTCTGCCATTCACAAGTGGCAGGTTTGAGTGATTTAGCTTGACTGTTCAACACGTAATCAAATTTTGGCGCCGCTGCCGGGGAGGCTGTAAGCGTGTTTTAAGCATTTCCAGATCCATTCTTGCACATATACCACCTTTTTGTAAAAAGTTTTTAAAAAAATCAAAAAGTTCATTAACACTTTTCCTAAAGTGTTAACAACACCAAAAATATTTTCATTCTTTCTTTTTATAAAATATTTATCCAAAAAGTCCAAAAATATTCATCTTTACCCTCTTACCCTTTTTGATTCTTTATCCCTTTACCCTCTATCCATTTGATTCTAACTTCTTCTATTCTCATGGAATCTCTCGAGGACGAATTCTGGGACGAAGTTGAAAAACTTCAGACTGTATCACAAATGTCTAGAATTCGTGTTGTTCGTGATGATCCATTGATTCTGCGTAGGGAAATAGAAAGAGAAACTGGGGTGACAAAGGACCAGGTACTTCCCTCTAATAATGGAGGTGCTAAATACGTCCAACCTACGGTTATCCAAAGATCTAACCCCTCGATTGCTCCTAAGTCGTCTAAAATTGATCCTACACTTTCACGATTTACGGTTAAAAGCAAACATGCAGAATGTAGACCGGTGACTAGCAAGAATGACTTGCCTAATCTTCACGTTTCTCAAGAACCAAAACTGGAGACCATAACGGAAGTAGTGGAAATTGCTAGCTCTCAGAGCACACCACTTGTCCCACCTCCGGATTTTTCAAATTGTTCTTTGAGTCTTAATAGTCATTCAGATCACCATGTTGATTTTGTTGATTCTTTGAATGAACGGATTCCTTCTCATAACTCTCAAATAGAATCGTTTATTCCTTGTGTCGGTTGTGGTGAGCCTCTTTTTGGTTCACCATGTCGCTGGTGTACGTGTGTACAGTGTGGTAATGATATTCTTAACGGGAGTTGTTTGTTTTGTGGTTCGAGGAATTCATTTGATTATGATCCTAATCCGAACTCATTTAACGACCCCTCAAATTTTTCTAACTACCCACCACAGCCCGACATATCTTCATATAATCAACAATACTGCTGTGAATTTTGTGGAGGTCCTCACCAAGGATCTGAGTGTCAATCAGAAAACATGTTTGTCTATGAACAGTTTTCCAGTGATGCTCAGGACTTTGGTTATGACCAATATCCATATGATTCACCAACCCAGGCTCAACAGTTTTACTGTTGTGAGAACTGTGGAGGTCCCCATTTCAGTTCTGATTGTCAAACAGGGAATCCATTTCCTTGTGACAATTTTGACACATCATTTCAAGACCAACCTCCACAGTACCAAATGATTCAAGCAACTCCTCATGAAACTACGACAGACTTTTTACTGAAGGGTCTGGAGTTATTAAAAGAACTTAAGGAGGAGTCTGCTATGTCATTTCAAAACTCTCATGAGAAATCCATGGAAGTTTTGTTAGCTGAAGAGCAGGCTGCTAAAATAAATTCCCAAATTGCTTTTGAAAAAGCTATTAAGGAATCAATTGCACAAGAGAAAGCAGCCAGATCTAGCTCTCAATTCAGTTTTATTCCTGATGATAGTGATGATGAAGATACACTTGAAGATTCATCAGATTCATCAGTGGATATCCCAGCAGTTGAGATTCATTCTCAAGCAACTGCTATCACACCCGAAACTCCCACTCACTCTCTGAACATGGGGGATGAGCTTCTTGACACTGTTCCTGAAAAGGAATCTGACAAATTTATAAAGTCTAGTGTTGAGGACCTTGTCCCAATCCCAAGAGAGTCACAGGGAACTTTTGACCATATGTGTGATATCTCTTCCCCTCTTGAGTGTTCAAAAGATCATTTTGAGTCTTTCTCCGATTTTAACGATGATTGTAAATCTTATGGAGACATTGAGAATGTTGAAGCATCACTTTCACATTGTGATGTTGATCCTCTTTTTGAGGAGTTTACTGATGAACTCATTCCACTTTCATCGGAAAGTGATGATAGTCTCTTTGATTTCAAAGCCGATCTTGGAGAGACTGAAGTCTCCTTTATAATGATCATTCACTCACTTCTCACCCTAAATTCAATAGAGAATGTTAATCACCTTGTTCCCGAAACATTCAAAGCTACTTTCACCAATCCTCTATTTGAATTTGAATCTGAATTCACTTGGATTTCTAACAATCCAATCTTTGATGAGGATAGTGATGAGCTCACAATGGAACAAGGGTTCACAAATTCACTTCATGTGAATGATTCTCTTTACGAGGAGTTCTCCTTTGAACTCACTCATATCATATCTCTACCAGAGTATGATAACTTCCACTTTGATCTAGACATAAATGATCTTTATATTCTGGAGGGAAATATTCTCAGCCATGAGAACTTGCTTGATATCAAAATCCCATCCCTCCCACCCCGAATATGTCTTGATCAAATGAGCTTAAATGATGAAATTCATGATCCAGAAATCATGAATTCTCCTATGGATGAAGATGAGTTAGTCATGATTTGTATCATGATTTTCCTTCTTTTCTTCATATATTCTCGTCACTTCTCCCGTTCTTCACTCCTTCGGGAATGAAGACATTATCTTTGACCCAGGCATTTCCATGTACCATTTGTAAGCCGGGTCTGTCTCAGTATCTCATCGGTGTGGAACTTTCACGTACTTCAATGTTTATACAAACATCTTGAATGAAAGTCCGATGGAGATTGTCTCTTCCACTTACTTCCCCATGAACAAATTAATTCGGGGTCGAGTCAAGCTAGTGACTCGGGAATCAAAAACATTAGCATGAACCACATGGGTTTTCACCCGATGTACCATCCTAGGGGAGATGCCCCACATGTTTCAAAAAAAAAAAAAAAAAAAAAAAAAAGTGAATGAAAATTGTAAATATTAAAAAAGAGAATAATTGTTGTGTTTCCACACTTTGAATATTGAGGACAATATTCATTTCTAAGTGTGGGGGGGAAATTCTGGCGAATTTGATCATAAATGTACCCTTTTAGTCCCTTTTTCCCCAAAATGGCCAAATTTTAAAAATTTTTATTTAGTGGAAGTACTATGTACTAAACACAGCAAATGGTAATCAGTCCACCATGTCTAACCCACATAAGGATTGGCTAATCCAGGAGCAAACGGCTCTTGGTAAAGATATCTCAAATCCGTTTATGGCTTGCAATTTGCCCAAAATTGTATGGTTTTCAGCTCACCATATCCTTAAAAGTGAAGAGTTGGCTAGCCCGCAAGGTTATGGCTTGTGGTAAAGGCAGTGGAAAATCCATAATTGGTATTCAGCTCACCAAAGATAATTCTGATAATTTATCTAAGAGTTGGCTAGTCCAGAAGGGTACGGCTTCTGGTAAAGACAAAATCAAATCCGTTGAAAGCTGGTGATTTGCTCAAAATCATTTGGTTATCGTTGTACCAAGGTTCTTACTTGAACTAAAACAATTGGCTACTCCAGAAGTAATGGCTTTTGGTAAAGAGATAAAATCCATTAACTTTTCATAAATCATTGCTAGGGACTAGCAATATCTTAGTGTGGGGGATTGATGAGTGTCTAAATACTCATCATTTTTATACTGTTTAGAATGCCAAAAACATCTGAAAACACTCAGAAACACATCAAAATGATAAAAATATCACAAACACGTGTTTTATATGTTTTAAATGCAAAAACATCAAAATCTGGTGAAAAACGTATCAAGTTTGCATAATTGGCAGTTTTAGTCCCCAAGTTACAAAAGTTGTCAAAATCAGTCCCTGGTAATTCAAAAACTTGTAAAAGTCATTTAAGGTCCATGGGATTCAAAAGTTGTCAAAACAAACCCTTCCAAGTTTAAAAATCACAAATTGACAACTTTAGTCCTTTAACTTTGGAAAAATGTCAAAAATAGTCCTTGGTTAATTTAAAAAGTGAAAATTATCAAGTTTTAACCTTGTTCTATTCATATTTGACAAAAATGGTCCTTATGATAAACTTTGGAGAAAATTACAATATTGGTCCCTCAAGTTTCTAACTTGACAATTTTGGTCCCTGGATTTGTAAAAATGGAAATTTTCAACTAAGGTCCTTGTACTAATCTTACTTGGCAGGTTTTACCCTTGTGATAAAGTTTGGAGACTTGTAAAAATCAGACCCTCAACTTTGGCAGAATTGCAAATATGGTCCTTGTTTACTAAACCAAACCAAACGGACCCTATTATTACTATTAGCCCAAATCCAATCCGAAACAAGAACCCGCCCAAATTTTAAAACGGATAAACCGCCTACATGTAGACCCATCTCCCCACCCCTGTATCTCAAAACCAGAGGTGGTTTTATCACCTCCACCTCACCCTTTCCACCTCATCCACCATTTCCAGCTCATCCCCCCTCCTCTCATTAGCCCACCTTGCATTTAATGCATCCCCACCATTGAACCTTTACTGTTTATCTCACAATCTCTGTTTTCTCTGAAAAATCACCCTAAACCCATGCCTACTTCACAAATTGTCTCCTACACCTCACATAACACTCCAAACTTCTTTAATTAGTTTGAAACTGTCCCAAGCTACCTTATCTCAATTTTGGCGCCAAAAGCAAATTTGATGGCCAAGATTCGTTTGACCACATCAATGGTTTGGAAAATGGTGGGAAATGCTCGAGTGCCATGGGACTCTCAAAAGCCTATAAAGAAAGGATGAGAAGGAGAGTAAAGAACCAAGTAGTGTAATTTAGTTTAGTATAGGTCGTTTTAGTGTAATTTTAAATTTCAGTGTGATTTAAAGTTTCCAAGTACCTTTCTAAGCAATCTTAATGTATTATGAATCTTTTGAAGTAATCAATTTCAAACTTTCAGTTCAGTTCTCAAGTTATGCAGTTTTCTATTTATTCAAAAATCTCATTATGTTGAAAGGTTGTTAGCAGTGATTATTTTGGACTTAGAAGCTCATATAAGCTCCTCATAAAGCTTATCAAAGCTTTTAGATACCTTAAAAGCAGCATTAGTAGCTAAAATCAAAAATTCATAAAAATACCAAAAAATTCAGTGAAATTCAAAAATCACAAGTTTGATGATCAAGAAGCTGATGCAGTTTGATCTTTGGATGGGAATGGTTTAGAGAACCTGTGGAGGTTCTATAGGATATGTTCTAAGTCCTTGGTTCTCATATTTCACTTGAAATCACTTGTAAGCTCTTTTGATCCAATTTGGCTTTTTACTGTGCAAATAGTCATTAGTTCAAATCTTTGTTTTTAAATGTTTATTAGTTATAGTTAAGTTAAAATAAGTGATAAAATCAGTAGATTGTTCTTTTAATTTTGTATTTTGTAAAAATCTTAATTTAACAGTATAAACTGCATAATCATAATTAGTGAGTTGTATGTTGTCATGGCTGTTGTTTGATGTTTATTTAGTGTTAATAAATGATATTATAAGGGCTGCAATGAGTTCCATGGTTTTAATCTGTGATTCTCTTTGAAAAAGTACCAAATCAGTCACATAAAAGGGTGTTTGGTTTCTCTTGTTTCTCTGTGTAACAGGTTGTTGCAGACTTTGTTCTTGATTGCTACATGTCATACTTGGTCTAAAGAACTCAGTTAAACAAGAAAACTAGTCCTTATTTTGTGAAAAGTCAAACTCTCACTTAATCTCATTTATCTTGTTCACTGTTAGGAATTTGGTTTGCTAAAATCATCATATTAGCTCAAAAGTAGTTAACATAGCTCAATATAACTTCATTACACCTTAATATATCATAATCAGTTCATAGAATCAAGTTAAAATTCAGTTTAGTCAACCTTTCATTTCAATCAAAAAGTCAAAAAGCTCCCCTGTGCATCAGTTTTATTATCTGAATCATAAGCTTCTACAGAGCTTATTAGTTGTCAAAAATAAGTGATTTTTGTTTCTTTGGATAGCTAACCTGGTCCTTTTCAAGTTACAAGTTTAAAATTTCCATTTGGAGCTTATTCACCAGGGCTGCAACTGCTTATCAGTTGGTCCCAACTCACTCAGTACACTGAGTCATACTCAGTGGTTTTTCCAGTTTTTCAAAAGCTTCTCACAAGCTCATTATTGAAATCCAAGCTTTGTAATTTAGCATTTTGGAAAGCTTAACTGGTCAACTTTCTTATTACAGTTTTTATTTTTAGTTTCTAGCTTATCTTAGTGCTTAAAAAGTAGCTTATAAGTGCCTAGTGATTCATAACACTGCCCTGTGCACCAGTTGATGCAAGTGCTTATTTGAGTCAGTTTTGTGCTTATTGTTAGCTTATTTGCATTTTCATTTGTTGTATTAGCTTATCATCAGTCCATTAGCTTATTTCTATTGTAAGTTGTGCTTATTCAATAGCTTAAAGCAATTTTGGCTTAAAATCTTTTGCTTAATATCCATTTTTAGCACTGTTGAGATTATTAGCTTATTTCTAAGCTTATTATCAGTTTTCAATATAAGTCACAGTTATAAAAAGTGCTTATCTTTATGGTCTTAACAAGTTTGTAAAAAGAAAAATCGAAAAAAAAATAATTAGCAAAAAGGGGGTAGGCAGGCTCGAACCTGAGACCTCCCCCTTTGTGAGGGTGATAGTGGGTACCTGTATGCCATTGCGCCCTTGGGTCTTTTTCTGTTTTAGTTTGCATAAGATAATCTCTTATATACGTTTATTCCCGTTTAGCTTATTAAGTGTTTTTAGCTTATTACGAGCTTATTCAGTGTAGCTTTTTCAAGTTTTCTAATTTTCATAAATCTATATTAGTATTAAGGATTTTTACAAAAAGTTTCAGATTTTTCACATTAGTTTTAGTATTTTTAATCAATTAATTAGTGTTTTATAGTATTTAAATCATAATAAATAAAATAAAAGTCAAAAAAATATAATTCTTTTTCCTAAAATTTTATTTTATCAAATAGTACGTAAGAAAATTATTTTTACACTCGTAGGCCTTTTATTTCATAAAATTTACGTTTTATCTTGCGCTCCAGCGCCATTTTCGTAAATAACGCTCGTTTCCGTTTTAAATAACGTTTTTAGATATTTTGAGTTTACGTTTTAGTTAAGATAGTTTATTTAAGTTATTTTGTTTTATAAAATAAACGTTCATCGATCTGTAAAAATAGTGATAGCGTTTATTTAATAGATTTTAACTTTTTAATTTCTTTTAATTTGCATTTAAGTCGCTTTAATTTGTAGATCTTTTCTTTAGGTATAATTATCCATTCAAAACCTTCCTGATCACTATCCTTAGTGATCATTCTATCATCTGAAGTTGTTTAACACCAATTCATCCTCCGTGGGACTTAACGACCCGGGAATCCACTGTATTCTCCTGATCTTAAATTGCATTCGTGTTTGAGCAGTTTTAAGCTGATTACGGTCTGCCATTCACAAGTGGCAGGTTTGAGTGATTTAGCTTGACTGTTCAACACGTAATCAACCATCACACTCATATTTTACATCCTTTCACTCTCTCACTAACAAACACACACACCTCTCCCATCTCCCTCTAGACCTCGCCGCCGGCGACTATTTCGGTCACCGGATGCCGGCCACGCGTCGCCGGAATTTACACCACCTACCCCATCGTGTAGATCGTGACCCCGTGATTCTTTTGACGTGACATACGCGCCGTGGACCCCAACCACGCGCCCAAGATCTGAGTTTTCGAGTGGTTTTGTTTTTATTTTTGTAGGTAAATGATATATCGGTGGGTTTCAACATAAAATGGTTTTATAGATTTTCGCAACTAAAAATGGTTTATAAAAGTGGTATCATCGGGTCGGGAGAAATTTTGGTTCGGTTTATGTTTTGTCGTGGTTCTTGGTTGTGTAACGAGACCACCACCACACGGTGGTGGGGCTCGGTGTTAACTGTTGGTGCGATTACACGATGGTTTGCTACATTCTCATCCTTTTATTTTTCTTTTATCAGTGCGTTCAGTGTGGCTTAAGTATTTTAATCTTTTAGCCTCTTTGGTTTAAGTCGAATTGTGTGTCCGCTGTGATTTTGAATATATTGAACATCTTGTTGCTATTTTCGTTTTAGATTATGGGTTACTAAAGCTTCTCTTGTATGGGTTTTTATGGTGTAGGTAACAGTTGATGATAGTGGTGGTTGACGGTGGAAGGTGGTGAAGGTATTGGTTGGTAGTGATGTTCTTGAACATGAAGAATGAGATAAAGATCTAAACGAACACAAGTAACAAAAAGAATATTAAAGAAGACATTTTGTTGATACAAAAGTTTTCAGATATGATTTCCATCCAAAAACACAAAAGTTTAAAGAAGACATGTGTACAATGATCTTTTTAAAAATAAAAAAAATACAGTGACTAAACTAGATATTTAATGAAAGTATAATGACCTCCTAGTCCAATAACCCCTCTGTCTTTTATATATAAAATGACGAATTTACCCTCATGTGCAAGTCACATGAGGGGAGTTTAACGGTCAAACTTAACGGTTTTTGGTCAAGGGACTAATGGCGCATAACGTTTCACACTTAAGGACGAACGGCGCAACTTTTTTGGTCAAAGGACGAAAGGCTGCGGTCAACGCAAACCACAAGGACGAACGGTGTAATTTACTCTTTTTTTTATATTAGTTATCAGTTGAGCATTACTTTTTTTATATTTATTTTGAACTTTGAATTTTTTTTTATTTATTATTATTATTATTTTATTTCTTTTATTTTTAGTTTTTTAATATCCATTTATCTATTTATTTTTCATTTTTCCCCTCAACTTTACATGGTTTTTATTCAAATACTTCAATCCATATTTTACCTCTTTTCTCTAAATCAAGAAGTGTCGAAGTGTCGACACTTCTTTGCGATATGGTGTAAAATATTACACTCTTATGATTCATTTTCTTTTCGTTCACTTTATTTCATTAGTATGGATTACCATCTCATGATCCATTTTCTTTCTCGCTTTTCAAACTTTTAAAACTTTTTATTTTATTCTTTAATATGTTGGTAAATTTTTTTAACCATATTATTTTCTTATTTACGGTTGGTTAGGTTATTTTCTTATGCTTATTACACTTCATTATTTTTTTAGCAAAATCTTATGAATATAGATTTGTGTGAAATAAATTAGTGTTACAAATTTATTAATAGATTATCATATATGCTTATTTCATTCATTGTTGTATCGTTTAATGCTACAAATGTAGTATTTGATAAAATTCATATATAGAAAGAACGTAATTTAACTGAATTTTGGCAAATTATCTATGAGAGCAATATTTCATGGACTGAAATATTGACAAAAAAATAAAATAAAATTGACATTTAAAATGATGTATATAATGGTTCTGATAACAACTTTTTAATTTTATATATTAGGCTAGACGCATCCCAAGGTTGCCAAATCGGTTGCAAAACCAAAATAGGGAGGTTCAACCGATGTGGAGATCGGTTGCCTCGAATGTGAGCTTCGTTCGATACATCGGTCGTTGGACCAAAAAACACAACATCGGTTCCTTCGACACCCGATGTTAAAACTTGTTTTCCTACTTTCCAAAGCAACATTTAATACAAATTCCTTGGGTCGTCGACTGGGGCATCCGGGTTGTCCCAGGTCGCTGGAGAGAGAAAGCTGACGTGGCGCAGGTTGTCCCAGGTCGTCCCAGGTCGCGACTGGGAACAGCCTTACCATACACAATAAACTCTATGTCTCCCGGGGCACCGCCCAGGTGACATACCTCGTTTTCTTTAAAAACAAAAGATAATGATATGGCAATTAACTTTAATGAGTTTTTGAAAAGTGAGTCATTTTCATGGCCTACTTTCCACCCACTCTTTCGTCACCCACTCTTTCGTCAAGAATTCCTTGCTTTTGTAAGAAAAGCAGGTTACAATAATTTAGGAGCAACGTATTTTTCGGAAAGCCTTATTTGTTGTTGAAAATCAAAAGCAAATCCGGAAAAAAATCAAATACGAATGGCAGAAGAAATCACAATGGGAGCTGATCTCATGGTTGCAGCAGTTGTAGTTATACTTACAACAACAATAATATTACTAGTGATGATGTTTAGGGCGGTGGTGTTTTCTCGTGCATCAACTGCCGCTCCCTCATCAGACACATCATCAGTAATCGCATCTTCGTCTTCCGGGTCGTCATGGAAATATGATGTGTTTCTTAGTTTCAGAGGCGAAGATACTCGCAAGACTTTTGTAGATCATCTCTACTCTGCTCTTCAACACCACAACATACACACTTACAAGGACGATGTAACACTTGACCGAGGTGATACCATCGGTCCATCTCTCTTGAAGGCTATCCGAGAATCGCATATTGCCCTCATCGTATTCTCCAAAAACTATGCCGATTCTTCATGGTGTTTGGATGAACTTGCATATATTATGAAATGCAAAGAGGACGAGATGGGCAAAATCGTTATCCCCATATTTTACGACGTGGATCCCTCTGATGTTAGAAAACAGAAAGGCCAATTTCGTAAAGCTTTTTATAAACATAATAACTCGGCTAACAAGAACAGAGTCAAATCATGGAGAAAAGCACTCGGAGATGCAAGTAACATTGCTGGATGGGAACCCAAGCTTGTAGCCAACGGGTAATCATTTTTTCATTTCATTTGTTTGTATGGTTAAGTTGTTTTTACAACGGTGTAAATCATACATGTCTATGCAGGCATGAAGCAAAATGTATTAAAGAGATTGTTAGTACGGTTTTAGACAAATTAATGCCATCCTTAGATTCGGTCGTTGAAGATGAAAACCTTGTTGGAATGGGAACTCGATTGCAGGATTTGAAATCCCAGTTAGAAATCGGGTCAAGGGGTGTGCACATGGTTGGGATATGGGGTGTTGGGGGTGGTGGTAAGACCACTCTTGCAACTTCTCTTTTCATTGAAATATCTGGTAATTTTGATGGTTGTTGCTTTCATGGCAATATTCGAGAGGAATCCAACAAACATGGTTTAAAAAATCTGCAAGAAAAAATTCTATCAACTATTTTTGACAAAGAAATAAAAGTGCAGAGTGTTGATATAGGAAAACACACGATTAAACGTATGTTATGCCGTAGAAATGTGTTGATTGTTCTTGATGATGTCGATGACCTTGAGCAACTGGAGGCGCTAGCCGGATCACCTGATTGGTTTGGTGATGGGAGCCGGATAATAATCACAACCAGGGATGAACATTTGCTAACAACTCACAGGGTAGACAAGGTCTATCCGGTGAGATTATTATCACATGATGAGGCTATGCGTCTCTTTAAAAGGCATGCATATTGTGAAAATAACCCTGTAGAAGATTATGATAAGCTTTCTTTTCGTGTGATTTCTTATGTTAATGGGCTCCCGTTAGCACTTAAAATCTTAGGGTCTTTTCTTTATGGCAAAGACAAGAATGAGTGGATCAGTGCCTTGGATAAGTTAAGAGATATACCAAACCGTAAGGTCACAGATCAACTTAAAATAAGTTACGATGGACTTGAGCAAGACGAGAAACAGATATTCTTAGATGTTGCATGTTTCTTTAGGGGGGAGAGCAAAGACCACGCGATGGCAATACTTGATGCTTGCGGATTTCACCCTCATATAGGGATAAAGGTGTTGATACAAAAGGCTCTCATAACCATTTCTTCGGATGGTAGATTTGATATGCACGATTTGCTTCAAGAAATGGGACACCACATTGTTAGAGGGGAACATCCCAACAATCTCGAAAAACATAGCAGGCTTTGGCGATGTAGAGAAATTAGTGACATGTGTTCCTGGAATGCAACAATGGTAAAGGTTATGCTATTTTTGAAAGATGTTCACTGAATGATACACAGACACCTACATACTAATAAGATACTCCAACTTAATCATTGCATCCATTTTCCCTTTATAGCAGGAAAATCATAAGATTGAAGCCGTACAATATATTAATTTTGATCCTCAATCACCAAGCTGCATTATGCTCCTTTCAAACTTGAAGAAACTAAGATTCCTTGATGTGACGATTTGGGGTGACAGCTGCTGTGATGAAGGGCCTACTTTTCTTTCAAATGAGTTGAAGTATATGAAATGGAATAGGTATCCTCCAAGTCCTTTTCCTGAAAGTTTCCAACCAAGGAAGCTTGTTGTTCTAAAGATAGATGGAACCTTGCAAAGAGAACTTTGGAAGGGTTATAAGGTAAATCATCTGTTCCTTTGGTTTACATATATAATTAGTGGATCCCGAGTGACTAACTTACACCTTAATGTTTTCTTAGATATGTAAATATAGCTGTTAAGATGGTGAGATTATACACTATAAATATTTAGAAATTAAGCATGTGAATAAGTTCATTTGGCATCTAAATTGTAATGCTATCTGTAAACCAAAAAGTCATCTGTTTAACCACTATCCCCTGTTTTAAAAAATAAGACTCACTTGAACCATGGACCACAAGATATGTATATGAGATGTTATTCCATGTATCTTCCATATGTTTTTAATTCTGACTTGTTTGTGCATCAGTATATGCCGTGTTTGAAAGAGCTCAAACTCATAGATGCGAATGCACTATTTAGGACACCTGATATTGGAGGGCTTTCATGTCTAAAGAAGTTGATAATCAGACAATGTGAAAGTTTAGAAGAGATTGATCCATCACTTGGAAATCATGCAAGTCTTGTTTACGTATCTGTAAGTTCTTGTAAAAAGCTTACAAGGTTTCCATCCATTGTTCGGATGGAAAAACTGGAGATTCTTGAAATTTCAAGTTGCCAAGCTCTTCTCGAGTTTCCAAAGATTGAAGCAAACATGGATAGATTGGCAAACTTGACTTTAGAATATGTTGGGATAGAAGTTCTCCCTTCATCAGTTGGAAGATATTGTACCAACCTTATTTCGCTAAGGTTGTACGGTTGTTCAAAGTTAAAGAGCATAGAAGCTGCAACTTTCATGCCTTAAAA
>OU343225.1:3732232-3819065 GCA_910596185.1 Chrysanthemum makinoi | reverse complement strand
CCCATGACAATCTAAACTCCTAGCTAAAACCGAATATAATTTTTTTTCTCCCTATAAAAAGTTGTGGGCAAACTTTAAATGCATTATGCATGTGGCCGGTGACAAACCCCCTGTCCAAACAGTGATCGGCGTGAAATGGACTCCACCTAATTTTAGGTCATGAAGTATAATTTATCGTATGAAAGTGTTATCTTATACGTGTAAAATCTGATAATTTTCTTTTTTTCTTTTTTACATCACAAAAGTTGCACCATAAAGAAAGAAGTCAGCAAAAAAGAAAAAAAATAAAATTCAGATTTTACACTTATAAGATAACACTTTCATACAGTAAATTATACTTGGTGACCTAAAATTAGGCGGAGTCCATTTCACACCAATCACTGTTTGGACAGGTGGTTTGTCACCATATGAGATGTATTTAGGGCGTGCTTGGTCAAGGGTTTAAGGGGGGTGGGGAATGGGTAAGGTATTCAAAAGGGCCCACATCACTCATAATATGGTGCTTGGTTGGGGAGGGGTAAGGTATTGATTACCCCGTAATGGGTAATGAACCATTATAGAATAAATTGGGGGGTAAGGGATTGATTACCCACCTCACTCATTCCTTTGCATTCCTTTCCCTTTCCTTTTCCCTTTACCTTTCCCCACTTTAAACCAAGCGGACCCTTAGTTTTTTAGAGTACCAATTTTCGCAACATTTATAACAATAGTTTAAACTTTAAAGAGCGTGCATTTAGGGTTCTCTAGATCTTCAAAAATGCATGCAGTGAGGTTATTCTAAAGTTGTATGCTTTTCATTCTTCAAGACTAATTCTGGTAATTCCGGGAAAATAAATTTATGGATATGTTATGTCACTTTGCCTAAATTGGTAATGCATATGTGTTGTAGTCAAAAGCCCAATTTACAATCATGTATTAACATTTGGTACATCTACAAACTTGATATCTTTCTATTAGTCCATGTACTTAATCCCAACTGATCCATCATATCCATCACCCCATATTAAGTCCTATAGCTAAGACTTTTGGTTTAGATTCATTTTTAAATAATTTTAATGATGCAAATAAGTTTTGTGTGCAACTAAAGCACTAAATGAACAAATATATTGCAACCTTTTTTACATAGTTATATATTATACTCCGTATCTTTTGTATTCTTTTCGAACTTTCCTGTGTCTTTTAAAATCTTTTGGCCCCCTTGAAAAGAATTCTTGGCTACGCCACTGTTAAAAAGTATTCTCCGTTCTCGGTGCTCCTTGGTTTTATTGGCTCGGCCTTTCTGTGCAGCACTTTTTTAGAATGATATGTTTCTGACTCAACCGAACCCAAGAAACATATATACTTGCTAACATTCGTTTTTACCATAGGTTGAAGAGAGACATATATCACCGGATATGTTTGAGGAACCAGAATTGGATCCTACCAAGTAATATTATCGGTCTCTATTATTTCCTAGTATGCATAAATAAATATGTATTGAAGTATAAACATATCAAATTAAGTTGCAGAACAATGAAGCAGGGAATCCTGAATGTGAAAGTTCTTAGAGCAATGGATCTGAAGACTAAAAGTGGTTCGGGTGCTTGTGACCCTTACGTAATGTTGAGAGTAACTGAAGGTTGGCCTTCCTTCAAGAAAACAACTGTGAAACTTAATAACTTGAATCCTAAATGGTATGAAGAATTCAATTTAGCTGTTAAACATGTTGATGAAGAATCTCTGGAAATCTTCGTTCACAACGGGGAAAAGGTACAATTTAGGGACATGATAGTATACTTTCAAAAGACCGTAAAGGACCATGATGGTTATTCTCGAACAACGAGAGTATTAATTTTTAGAAGCCAAGGAAATGATAGCATATATTTATTTTGTAGACCGATGAGCGTCATCATGAATGTCTAGGGAAGAATATTGTTCGATTGAAAGATATTACACCTGAAGAGTCAAAGACTGTAATTGTTGATCTCCTTTTGCTCAACGGCAAATACGTGGAGGAGTTGCCTGGGACAGTCTTGATCGAAATGGTGTACAAACCATTCCCACTTCAACAAATCCCTACAGGTCTTTATGATGAAGGTACACTCAAGGTTATAATCCACAAAGGCGGAAAATTTAAACTAAAAAATCACACGAATCTATTAGTTCGTGTGCTTTACCATGGTGAAGAAAGAAAAACGGAGGTTTGTTTTAGAATTGTCATTAATTTTAGTGGTTATATAATTTGTTTCTAGAGCTGCGTTTCTTAACTTTTATTTTTTGTTTGGGACTACTTTTTCAGTCTGAGAAGAATAACCAGTCTCCAGAATGGGGATCGGTATTTGTGTTCAGCTTAGAAAAGCCACCTATTAACGAAATATTGCTTATGGAAGTCATTAGTACTTCTTGGAAGGTTCCGGAGGTACAACGTTAACTTATCCTTAACCTTCACTACAAGATTTAATTAAGGTTTCTAACATGAATGCATCATTTGTTTCATCAGGAATCTCTGGGATATGTAAATATAAACCTTACGGATGTTGGGAACGATAATGATCATATCAACAAACTCTACGACCTTATCGATTCTACGAATGGTCAGCTTCATGTGGAGTTGCAATGGATAACCTCACACTAGATTTCTATTCTCGAATTTTCATTAAAACAGTTTTTAATTATCTGAATGAAGCACATATGGTATTTTCAGAAGAATTTTGGGAACCAATGTCTCATCAGTCATACGGTGATCGGTGATTAAAAAACGGTCATTAACTGATCACGTAGCTAGTCATAATCAGATGTCAGGTTTAGGCTAGAAATAAGCAACCACATGGGTATTTGTTGAATGTGTTGTGAGTTCCATATAGACAAGAAATGGGATAATGGTAGAAATTATTCAGTAGGTTATGTCATTTGTATGAAAGTTGATGGTATAAAAAATGCAATAAACGAGAATTTTAACCCACGTGTTGTGGTGGTGCGTTTGTACTATACAATAGTATTGTATAAGTTGGAAGATTTAATATTTCTAAATTAAGATCAGCTTCGATGCGGCTCAAACCACGGCTCGTCGCACTGGTCCCATTTTCAAATTAATCTCTCTTCAAAAAAATTGAAGAGATGGTGATAAATGCAGTATATGTAGTAGAGTATATAGATATAGATGTGTATAATATGTATAAAATCTAATAATTTATCAACTGTGAATTCGCATCTTCACATCATTTGCCTTCAAAAAACTAAAGAATATATAAAATCGCAAAAGATGGTACTGAGGCTATATGCTACATCTTGGACATTTGAAAAATATAAACACAAAATATAAGCACTCGTGTACCGTAGTTCTAAAAACTTTTAAAGATAATCGAAAAGTTACATCGAAAAGAGTTATTAGCTACATCTTGAACAATATAAAAATTCCCAAGCACAAGCGTAATTACAAAATATAAGCAATAACCATATATCTGTAAGTACGATCAGTGGCGGATCTAGGATGAAACCTAAGGTGGTTCCCTTTTTAGTCAAGACGACAAACTAAATTGGTTAGTATAAGTCAATGGGTCGGGTTAAATTATGTCTTTGTGGGTACAATATAACACAAGTAGTTAATACACTAACATACCTTTTGGCTAATGGCATGTGAGTGACTATCAACCAAAACGTTGTGAATTCAAGTATCATTCTAGGCATGTTTGAGACGATGTAAGCTAATATGTGGTTTACATATTGTAAATAGTTTGACTCGTTAATGTTTACGATACAATTCTTTTGCTAAAACTGAATTAACAAGATGTATAAAATGTGTTATCGTATTGATAAAACGTAGAAAATGTAATCAAATCTACGAAAGTTGTTTTATTTTGAGTTATATGGAGTTATTAACAAAATAGTTGTGACTATTAACTTTCTGAAAATTAAGTATATGTTCGAAACTTTTAAAAGATAACATTGATCATTGGGAACATAAACAATTGCATCACCCACCCACAAACAATAAATAAAGAAATGAGTCTAGTGTGTTGCTATTTTCAGATGCACAAAAAAAAGTTGCTAATTCCAAAAACTAAAAACTAAAGTAAACTTTATGGTATTAGTAAATTGCTAAGTCCCGAATAAGAGTAAGAGTTTACTTTTGCTGCAATATCAAGAAAAAAACTTTCGCCCTACTGACTTCTTCATCTTCTTCGCTAATTCCGGCAGTAACATCGGGCCTCCTACTGAATCTCTATTACTTTTTTCATTTCTTTCTTTCTTCTTTCAATTTAAGAGACCCAAGGTGGTTCCTCTGTAATTTCTAAGGTAGGTCCTAAGAATATTTTTATATCGCTTCTAACAGAATTTTCCGGCCAAGGTGGTTCCCGGGAACCACCTGCCACACGCATGGGTCCGCCTCTGAGTACGATGTTGTTGGTTATGCTCTTAATCATAGTCGATAATTTGTACGGCCGGAAATACGTGAGCCTATTGGGGCATACACGTATACACTGAAGAATATGTATTTATTAATATAAGTAATATATTAAACGTTATATATTAATTATATTATGTCACGAAATGTTTAAAGGGCCAAGGAGGAAAAAGAATTATTTGCTTGTAGTTTAAGTTAAGTAATTAATATCTAATGTATATATTAATTATTTTATGGACTTAAACGCAAAGCTAGAATATTCTAGTAAGGGAGGAGAGTGTCGAGTTTTAGAACTTGAGGAGGTGTTAAACTCAAACTTAGGGAACAAGTTTTGAGACTATATATACACTCCTCCGGTGCATAACAAAATCGACAATTATATATAACCTAATATATAATTTATCTGCTAAGTGAATAAAGTATTCTACTCTTCTTCCTACCTTTGTTGACTTTTCAAACGGCAAGATCATTAAACCAAGTTGTTTGGTTTTATTATTTTGACGCAAGAAAACAAGTGTCTAACTTGTTTTTCCGTTTAATCATTCGTGATGTGGTACTAGCATACGCATATTCTTGTGACGTGTATGTCTGCTTTGATAGAGATAACCTACTTTGGTTATTAGTGTTTCGATCCTTGTTAGATTCAAGATCCGGTGTTTATCTATTTTTCAATAGATTCGAGGTTAGTATTTTATGTGTTTTAATTATGTGTTTTAATTCATAACATTAAATATAGATCCATCCGCTGCGTACTCGTGGTATTGATGGTTTAATCAATATGAATTCCCTACAGTGGCATCACGAGCCATCTCGTTTGGTGTTATGGGTTACACATAGAGTCGCTTGCTACGCTAATTAAACACATATATTAATTGTTATGACAATAAATGCATTATTGTCATTTAATTAAATCTTGATCTTGTTTAATATTAATGGTTAATAAAAGAAGTTAGGAAAAATTAAAAGATATTGTACTATGGATTCTTCTTTTTCTTTTTCCGATCTTAAGGCTTACGCGGTCATGATCTATGACGCCTCGGGTCCACTTGGTACCTAGCTCGAAAACCTTGTGGGAGCCTTAGATTCTCCAATTGGGGAAGACTCATTCTTGAGTTTTGGAGCATTACTTGTTACTGTTTTCCATTAGAGTCTGTCTTCACCTCTACCCCTTCTTCTGTCTGTTTTAATTGCTTATATGTTTTATTCCTTGTGACTTGTTTACATATATGCTTTTGATTATGGAAATAAAAACAGACTAATTACTTATATTGAAACTTGTTTTTAATTAAATCGTGGGTTCCATCAAGCTATTGAGGGTGTGGATCATTACTCGAAGCTACCAGGATATAGCTTGCTGGATATCGTGAGATTTAATTATTGTCTGTTAAAATACACACTTAATTCCTTGTGACCGGTTATGTGTTATGTGTAAAACTTTTTTTTTTACACTTAAACGGACTATAAACTATCGAAATTTGATTTGATTAAATCATTGGTTCGATCATGCTATTGAGGGTGTGGATCATTACTCGAAGCTACCAGGATATAACATGATGGATATCGTTTGATTTAATAAACTTTAACTATAAGATACCTAAAGTTTTGTACTCTTATCAATGATCTTTTGGTTAACACCAAGATCTAGGGTTTTGCATGGCCTTTTCCCGCCCCACTACATGTTTCGGCATTTGTGGGAATTATTGGAAGAACTTGGGTCTTTTGACTCATGTAGAGTACAATATAGGGTTCTTGACCATTCTTTTCTCGTGATATTAGTACACCTAAATAAGTTGAAAAATTGTTTTTTGCAAACTTGTGCTACAAAGATGTTTGCATGCTTCTTTGTACACAATTTTTGATACATGGTTTTGTCAAAAATTATGTGATACCCTATTTGAAATTTAAGTCTATGCCATCCAAGTTCGAGAACACTTGCACTTGCCTTTTGCTTTTCGTGGGACGTGAGTGAATTGCAACCCAAGGTGTTTATTCTCTGGCGTGAGACCTAGAGTTATTTGCACATGTTCTCTAATTGGACGACTTAATCGAGTCAAGCGGGTGAGATCCTTGATCCCGAGGCATAAACATGCATGACACTAGCAGCTTGTACTCTAGTGCCATAAGTCTCATAAATCTAAGAATTGCACTTGTAATGTAATTGTCGCACGCCGCCTACCTCTTGTACCCACAAGACTTACCAGAGTAGTAAGCACTACCGTGATGAGTGGGAGTTCAAGGGGGTCTTAGTCTTTTAGTAAATTAATTGTTTTATTTGTTAAAACATGGGTAGTTAATTTTTAAAAGAATTAATTATCGAAAATACTAAAATCTTGAACTTTGTTTTATTGTAGATGGAAGCAAATCAAACCGTCAACAATTCGATCTTCAGGTCTTTCCTTGAAAAGGAAAAACTTACTGGAACTAACTTCTCGACCTGGTATCGGAATTTGAGGATCGTCCTCACAGCCGAGGATAAGTTAACATATGTGGAGCATCCCATACCTGCCACTCCTGTTCCTCCAACTCCTGATCAGCAGGTTCCTGCTGATGTCCTTGCTGCTCACGCCCAATGGGTTAAAGCATCCAAGGACATAGGCTGTCTTATGCTCATAAGCATGACTCCAGAACTTCAAAAGAATATGGAGCACTTTGATGCATATAACATGCTTAAGGAATTGAAGACCATGTTTGCTCAACAAGCAGAACAGGAACTCCTTGAGACTGTGCAGGCCTTTCATGCATGTAAGAATGAGGAGGGTCAATCTGTTAGCACCTATGTTTTGAAAATGAAGGGCTATCTAGATAGACCGAACGCCTTGGTCACCCCATGTCATCTGGCCTTGCAGTGAGCATGATTCTTACCTCTTTGAACAAGGACTTTGCCGGATTCAGCAGAACTATAATATGCAATGCATGGGGAAGACAGTGAATGAAGTACATGCAATGCTTAAGCTGCACGAACAAGGGCTTCCTAAAGAGATGCTGCCCCTGCTGTACTTGCTATAAGAGCAGGAAGGATCCAAAAGAACAATAAAACAAAAGCCGCATAATGGTGCTCAGGGCAAGAATCGTGGCAATGGCAAGGCTAAGCTTGCTTATGCCCCCAAGGCCAAGATTCCCCCTCCACCTAAAAAGGAGCATCCTGCTAAGGAAACTGAGTGTCATCATTGTCATCAGATTGGACATTGGAGGAGGAATTGTCCTACCTATTTAGCCGAGTTTATGCAGAAGAAGTGCAATGTGGGTAGCAATGCTAGCACATCAGGTATCTTCGTCATAGAACTTTATACTTTTCCTCATAAATCTTGGGTATATGACACTGGTTGTGGTACTCACATCTGTAATACTACTCAGGGTCTCAGGGGAAGTAGGAAACTGAAGCCCGGAGCTTTAAGCCTGTACGTGGGGAATGGAAACCGTGCAGCCGTTGAAGCTATAGGAACTTTTGATTTGTCACTTCCTAGTGGTTTAATAATTTGTTTAGACAATTGTCATTATGCTCCTAGTATTACTAGGGGTATTGTTTCAGTTTCACTTTTGAAAGACAAGGGTTTTACTCATTGTTTTACGGATATTGGTATTTCCGTTTCAATGAATAACTTGTTTTATTTTAATGTTGTTTCTAGGAATGGTATTTTTGAAATTGATATGCATGATTCTGTTTCAAATGATTGTTTTATGTATTCTGTTAATAGTAAGAGAGCCAAGTACTTGGCATCTACATTCTTGTGGCATTGCCGACTTGGGCACATCAACAAGAGACGCATTGAGAAGCTACAACATGATGGGCTTCTTAAATAAAATGACCTTGAGTCTTTTGATAAGTGTGAATCTTGTGTGTTTGGGAAGATGGCGAAAAAGCCTTTTTCGCATAAAACGGAGAAAGCTACAGATCTGCTTGGACTCATACATACTGATGTATGTGGCCCTTTTAGAATTATGTCAAAACAAGGATACATCTATTTCTTAACTTTCACTGACGACTTTAGTCGATATGGTTATGTTTACCTGCTTAAACATAAACATGAAGTTTTTGAAACTTTTAAAGTATTTCAAAGTGAAGTTGAGAATCAACTTGGAAAGACCATAAAAGCTTTACGGTCTGACCGTGGAGGCGAATATATGAGTCAAGAGTTTATTGATAATCTTAAGAAGTGTGGGATTGTCTCACAACTCTCTTCTCCACGTACACCACAACATAATGGTGTATCTGAGAGAAGGAATCGAACCCTGCTTGACATGGTAAGATCTATGATGAGTCAAACAACTCTACCAATGTCCTTTTGGGATTATGCTCTTGAGTCTTCTGCACGCATTCTCAATATGGTTCCATCAAAGAAGGTTGAAAAGACACCATATGAACTATGGCATGGGAAAGTCCCTAATTTGTCTTACTTAAAGGTCTGGGGTTGTGAGGCATTCGTGAAACGTGACACGCCTGACAAACTTGAACCAAGATCTATTAAGTGTGTCTTTGTAGGATACCTAAAGGAAACAATGGGTTACTACTTCTACTATCCACCTGAGCACAAGGTATTTGTTGCTAGGTTTGCTGAGTTTTTTGAGAATCGTCTCATCTCACAAGAGGCAAGTAGGAGGATCCTAGAACTTGATGAAATTCAAGAAGATACTCATCCTTCTGAAAATACTAGCCAACTTCCTGAGATGGTTGAACATGAAAGTGTTGAACCAGAAAGTGAAGTCATTCCTGTTCGTAGGTCCTCAAGGACAATACGTGCACCTAATCGAATGTGTTTGTACGTCGATTCAGAGGAGCATGAGTTAGGGGATCTTAATGCGCCTGCTAACTATAAAGCTGCATTAGCATATCGTGAATCTGAAAAATGGCTTAAGGCTATGAACGAGGAAATGAAATCCATGAGAGACAATGAAGTCTGGATTGAAGTTGACCTCCCTCCTAACGCTAAAACCGTTGGTAGCAAGTGGCTCTTCAAGAAGAAAACTGACTTGGATGGAAAGGTACACACCTATAAAGCTCGTCTTGTGGCAAAAGGTTATACTCAAACCTACGGTGTAGATTATGAGGAAACCTTCTCGCCTGTCGCAGACATAAAAGCTATTAGGATTCTTTTAGCCATAGCAGGGTACTATGACTATGAGATTTGGCAAATGGATGTCAAAACTGCCTTCTTAAATGGTCACTTAACCGAAGAGGTTTACATGGACCAACCTGAAGGATTTGTCAATCCACGATATCCTAACCGTGTATGCAAGCTACAACGATCCATTTATGGATTAAAGCAAGCATCTAGGCAATGGAATAAAAGGTTTGATGATGAGATCAAGAAGTATGGTTTCACTCAAAACCTTGATGAGCCATGTGTATACCGTAAGGCTAGTAGGAGTAATGTAGCATTCCTAATCTTATATGTTGATGACATATTGATCATGGGAAACAACATTCCAATGTTACAAGCTATTAAAGCCTATATTGGAAATTGTTTTTCTATGAAGGATTTAGGTGAAGCTGCATATATTCTAGGAATCAAGATCTACAGAGATAGATCTAAGCGGTTGATTGGACTTTGTCAAAGTGCATACATTGAGAAAATCTTAAAAAGATTTAATATGGAAAATTCCAAGCGTGGAACTACCCCAATGCAAGTAAAACTTGAGTTGAGAAAATCTCAAGGACCCTCAACACCTGCAGAGGTGGAACGCATGAAGAGGATTCCTTATGCCTCGGTTGTAGGATCTTTCATGTATGCGTGAGGTGCACTAGACCTGACGTTGCGTTCGCATAGAACTTAGCAAGTCGATTTCAAGTAGATCCAGGTGAGAGTCACAGGGCTGCTGTGAGGAACATATTGAAGTATCTCAGATATACTAAAGATATGTTTCTTGTTTACGGTGGAGACCCAAACAGAGAGCTTAGAGTTACCTGTTATATTGATGCTGGGTGGCAGACCGACAAGGATGACACCAAGTCGCAAACCGGATACGTTTTCGTTCTAAACGGAGGCGCAGTAGTCTGGAAGAGTGCCAAGCAAAGCATCACTGCGATGTCTTCTACAGAGGCTGAATACACTGCTGGTTCAGAAGCTGCAATGGAAGCTATTTGGATAAGGAAGTTTATTGATGAGCTTGGAGTAGTCCCCACCAATAAAGAACCTATGGAAATGCTATGTGACAACACTGAGCATTAACCATTGCCAACGAGCCGAGCTCAAAAGGCGCCAAGCATTACAAAAGGAAGATTCACTATCTCCGTAAGGTTATCGCAGATAATGAAGTAGTACTTAACAAAGTTCACACAGATGACAAATTAGCTGATCCATTTAAGGCGTTTTGAACAAGCATGTTGAGCATGCTAGTGGTATTGGACTTCGCCTCAGTTAGTAGTCTCATGTAAATCTGTTTTGATTTTAGTATTTGGATAATGGGATATGTAAAACATTTATTATTTTGATGATTAATATACATGGTACTTGAGTTATTCATTCATATATTAATTGTGTCCTATATTTGCATGTTTAGTCCTTAAGTAGTTTATTACTTTAAATTGTCCATTGTCGATCAATGATATGGGAGTATCGTTGAATTAAGGCAAATGCGAGAGATTGGTTATATTCTATGAAAACTAAGGATGTGTCCGCCAAACTCACATGTTATCCACATGCTATGGATATTGGATTTCCCCAAACCTACGAGTCATCACTTTATGGATCGGCGTCATTAAGTGATTTTCGCAAATGGTTATTTTATTTGTCCTCTGACTTGAGATGCAAGCAGGTCTTGCATGTGTGGATCTTTCTTCTTGACTATAGTCAAACGCTATCCTGAACAAGGTGGTTATAAAGGCTATTCTCAAAAGTTGGTTGAAGCGCATGAATGACACGTGTAGTCAAAATAGAATTTGTTCCTCCACTTGTCTTCTGGAGTATGATACTACTGGGCCCCTCGCTGAATTAATCAGATGTTTGCATGGCCGTGCCCAAAGTGTAAATCAAGATGATTCTTGTTTTACGTTTGGTAATCTTGATTAATTTCTAAAACGAGAAACAGAATAATTGGACAATATGGAATGACTTTGATCCATATCCATAGTTCAACAAGTATCTGAAACAAAAGGATAATTTAAAATTGTAAACCATTTACCTAGTTGTTTTATGAAACCACACTCAGGTATTTCTGGGAGCAATGTGGTGTTGCTAGACGCTTAACATTGTTAGTATGAATTATCTGGTTATGACTTATCGCAAGTGGGAGCTGTTGGTTATGCTCTTAATCATAGTCGATAATTTGTACGGCCGGAAATACGTGAGCCTATTGGGGCATACACGTATACACCGAAGAATATGTATTTATTAATATAAGTAATATATTAAACGTTATATATTAATTATATTATGTCACGAAAAGTTTAAAGGGCCAAGGAGGAAAAAGAATTATTTGCTTGTAGTTTAAGTTAAGTAATTAATATCTAATGTATATATTAATTATTTTATGGACTTAAACGCAAAGCTAGAATATTCTAGTAAGGGAGGAGAGTGTCGAGTTTTAGAACTTGAGGAGGTGTTAAACTCAAACTTAGGGAACAAGTTTTGAGACTATACATACACTCCGCTATTGTTCTTGAGAAATGACCCGGTCTAGCCCATTCCTCGAATGAAGTTTTTATGTGATCCCTATCTACCAAAATTTTTACTTCTGGTTCCGGCGAACGAATAATCATTGAGTCCTCCTCTTTCCGGACAACACATACAAAGAGACCCGCCAACAGTCAAATTAACAAAATCGACAATTATATATAACCTAATATATAATTTATCTGCTAAGTGAATAAAGTATTCTACTCTTCTTCCTACCTTTGTTGACTTTTCAAACGGCAAGATCATTAAACCAAGTTGTTTGGTTTTATTATTTTGACGCAAGAAAACAAGTGTCTAACTTGTTTTTCCGTTTAATCATTCGTGATGTGGTACTAGCATACGCATATTCTTGTGACGTGTATGTATGCTTTGATAGAGATAACCTACTTTGGTTATTAGTGTTTCGATCCTTGTTAGATTCAAGATCCGGTGTTTATCTATTTTTCAATAGATTCGAGGTTAGTATTTTATGTGTTTTAATTATGTGTTTTAATTCATAACATTAAATATAGATTCATCCGATGCGTACTCGTGGTATTGATGGTTTAATCAATATGAATTCCCAACAGATGCGACATATATATTGGAAAAATAAAAAGGCGGATGAATGAGTCGTGCTCGCAAACATAATAAGTTGCTTTGCCAAAATAGTTCAACTTTAATTTTATGAATTCTTATCTGTGACAAAAAGCCATAGACCTTCTAAGAACCCAAAGTTCAAAAGATCATTGAGATAAATGATAATAAAAATGATGATGATCACAACGACAATGAGCATGGTGACTGTGATCTAATGAAAATATCATACTAAAAAAGAAAACATGATTCATATCAAATAGATAGAGTTGATAGTGATGATTGTTTTTTTTGAACTTAATATATATATATATATATATATATATATATATATATATATATATATATATATATATAAATGAGGCTACTAGCAAGGCGCTACAAGCAAGAAATTTACAGACTAGACACGAACAACATGAACTAGACTCTACCTGAGGCTTTAACTGTGAGGCCTACAAAAGGGATGAAAAAACTCTAGCCAATTACAAAAAACCCGAGACTAGAGAAAAGTCCCCACTCACGGAGGCCGAGCCACCGGTTTTCACTCTGGAGTGTTTTTGATGAAGACCCAAACAAGCCCCAAGGAAAAACGACAAAAAACAAACGAAGAAGCTAATGTCCCAAATAGAAAACAAAAGCTTGCAACACCAACAAACAACTATCATGAACCCGCAGGCAACAAAGGATTTTTCAGCCATTCAACCCAATTACTCAACATTCGACCTCTGTGAGAAAGCCAAGAAAATGACGAGGCGCGGATATTATCAAAGATATCTCCTTTCTTCATCGGATGAGCGCAAAAAATGATGCTGTTACGATATCTCCATATCCACACAAAAAAAGCCGCAAATATAACATATAAACGTCGGAACTTGTCTTTAGGAGCATGCCACACACAAATCCAAGTTTTCCAAGTATCGTAAGACGCAAATGGAGGAAAAGAAAAATCACACCATTTACGAACAAGAGACCATAACTCCTTAACTAAATTGCAATCAAAGAAAATGTGATCATCGGATTCTACATTACCATTGCAGGAGGAGCACGATATTCTAGGAATTTCAATACCACGAGACGAAAGGTTTAACCGATGAGGTAACCGGTCCAAAGATAACCTCCATAAGAAAATATTCACTTTACGCGGAAGAATATTATCCCAGGAAATCGACGGTAATATGGAGGGAAGGAGTTTTGAATCAATAAGACGACGAGAACTCCTAACAGAAAAAATGCCATCATCATCCAACGACCAAATGCATGTATGACCAATTCCAATGCCATTGACCATTGACGATACGATCGATGATTAAACAGTCTTTGTCTTGATCTAATCTATAAAGCCTGTTGTACCGAGTAAGAAGAGGAGAATCACCAATCCAAATATCTTTCCAAAAACGAATACGGGTGCCACATCCCACCTTGAAACGAAAAGAATTAAGAGGGATGATATCTTTCGAATGCAGAAAATTAGAAGTACCAACAATCTTAGACCAGGTGCCATTAAATTTACAACCTTGATTGTCCAAACCGCCTTCTTGAACATACAACGCCTTAATAATTTTAACCCAAAGAGTGTTCGGGGAAGAGAACATCCTCCAACGCCATTTTTTAAAAAGAGCAAAATTGAAATCCTTTAAGCTACCAATATTCAAACCACCTTTTTCGAAGGAAGAGAGAACATGAGGCCATTTAACCCACGCAATGTTCTTGGAATCTTGAGAACCACCCCAAAAGAATCTAGAACGAAGTCTTTCCAAAGAATTCAAAATAATTTCAGGAGCCTTAAAAATTGAAAGATAGTATATGCCAAGACTACTTAAAACAGCTTTGATGAGAGTGAGACGCCCTCCAATGGATGGTAGTGATGATTCTAACGGTAATGGAAAAAAGACAATATCGGTGATAAAATGGACAAAAGAGAATGCATTGAAAGAATTTTCATCAAATTCTTTCACCACATCATTTTCTGTTACCCATCTTTCTTTGGGTAAATTCGTTTTATCAGTGATATTCGTTTTCTCATAATCTAAATCAGAACAACTATAAAATAATGGTCGTTGATCTTTTTTTGGGTAAAGTGTTTCTTCGATAAATATATTGCTCCAAAAATCATTAAAATACATAGGATGAGGGTCGATCTCACATCTCAGCCCATTATAGGAAACACAAATGCATATATTATGCTTCAAACAAAAGGTATCATAATAGAGACAAACCTATCTTATGAATCTACCAAAATAAAATGCCAAAGACAAAACTAAAACTACTTCTTAGCTCTACCATGGATACGGATTTCCCACACGTCACAGAAAGTAAATTATTCTTCATTTAAATCATCATAACCTACATGATTATCATACTCCCAGAGACTTACATCATTATTTCCTCCACCAGCACGATTCAGGTTAGCCATATATCGAGTCATATCATCATCAATATCATCGACTTCGTCACTATTCGAATCTTCCCCTTGCATTTTCATAGTAGCACTGATCGATGTCACATTAGCCTCTTTTTTCAGAGGAAGCGGTTTCCCATTATCACCCAATAGTACTAGCTTCCCATCAAGTATTTGACTTTCTAGATTATTAATCTTTTCAACTAGAGATATAGTACTTGGACTGCCAAATGAATCAATAGATGCACTCGCATGTTTATCTCTGTTCCCATTACCTTCCTCTTGACTCTTTTCATTCAAGCTGGAGGTTTTACGACCTTGCCTTCCTCCTCATCTACCATAGAGCTCAACACATAAAACGGGTTCGATGTAGAAGGAACTGTATTATCATTTTTATCATTAGTTTCCTTCGGTTTTCTTGATGCCTTAGGTTTTGAAATGAACTATATAACAACCCACAATTTTCCAGGTCATTACTCAACCTTAAAACTCAAAGTAATTTTTCTTTTGTTGAAGTTACATCTTTCTTTTGCGTATAAGTAAACAACACGAATTGAGAACCCGACACCGCACGTGTACCGACACTGCGTTAGTAATGGTTTATTTCGATAATTATTATTCGGATCCAATAATTTTGTCTTTATATTATTTTTACAAAAACGTTTCCGAAAATATATTTTCACTTTTTAGGCAAACAGAGATATCGCGAATTGGCTCTAGCTTAACGAAACACGGGTTACACTTAATACACTATTTAGTACTAATAATAATAATAAAACAAAAAATATACATTTCCCTACCCAAACCTTAATATCACCGCCCCACTCACACCACAGTACCACACATAAAATATCTTTTTGGGCTAATAACCTATTAAAACACTATACTTGTCACAAATATCAGTTCGACATAGCGAACTAAAAAAATAGCTCTTTTAGACATTAAACTTGACATTTTTGTCTTCCTTTAAGTATTATGACCAAATTATGACAATTTTACCTTTCGAAAAATATTTCAAAAAAAAAAAAAAAATCGAAAAAAAAAAATTCATAAATTTTGAAAAAAAAAATTGGAAAAAAAATTTTGAGAAAAAAAGTATTTCGAAAAAAATTTAAAAAGGGTAAAATGGTCATAATTTGGTCATAATACTTAAAGAAGACAAAAATGTCAAGTTTAATGTCTAAAAAAGCTATTTTTTTAGTTTGGTACCTCGAACTGATATTTGTTACAACTATAGTGCTCTAAAACGCCTATCTTTTTTTCTTCGGTTCCCTCAGTGAACACCTTTGTCAGATTCTTTTTCCTTCTTTTCTCTCTTGTCGATTCATCTCTCATTCCCAAACAATAATCAGAGGTTAATGGTTAAAGCAACCGAAGTCATATCACCATCTACTTTACCTCTTCCCAAGGATCCATCACGAGAAGACTTTTAATACAAAGACCCGTGAGAATTTTGCTCAATCCGTCCCTTCGTGAAGCTCGATATGAGAAAGGATGGTCAAGCCTTGCCTCTTTTTCTTCTTTTATTGATGCTCGAATCACAGGGATCGCACTCACACACAAAATCAATTTCAACACAAAAATTGTTTTCTTAAAAGCCTTATTGAAGCTCGGGTGTGGTTCGTGTGTTGAGCTGGTGTTCGAGTTTTTATTTGCTCTTCATCTTCCTTCGATTGAATCATCTCATATCTCGTTGTAAGGATTTTGTTTATTTACTTTGTGTATCATGTTACTAGTGTGTTAATAAATGTGGATTGGGTTGCATATGATTTTTATGTTATAAGTTATTGTACCGGTCGACCCGCATTTTTCTATTTGTGATTGATGGTTGTCGAATAAATCTTGTGTGCATTTTATTGAATCATCAAGCTACTAATAACAAACTAAGAAGCTAGAAATTTAAGTGTTGGCTCATGAAAGGGAAAGTCTTTGTCTTTTTTTCTTAGCTAATTTTTTTGGATTTCGTATGGAGTAAAGTTTATGGGGTCTGATTTTGTTCTACTTAAGGGTGTCGTGACCACGTTGATGTTGGTTTAATGGACAATAAATTAATAGACGTGTGTTAGGATCGAACTCGAGAGCACGGGATTGAACACTTTACGTATGAGAATTAAAGTTAATAATTAAATGTAATACTACCTCCGTCCCATATTAATTGTCCTGTTTTGATTTTTTAAGTCTTTCTTTTTTAACTTTGACATTAAATATTTTTATTTATGTTATATAATATTTAATAAAAATTACACCAATAAAAAATACGTTTAAAACTCAATCTATTCATATATTTTGCATCAAGTATTATATAACACAATTAAAAGTATTTAATGTTAAAGTTAGAAATGAAAGACCTAGAAAATTCAAAGTAGACAGTTAATATGGGATGGAAGGAGTAGTTATATTTATTTATTAATTAAATGAAATAACATAACGGACGTTAAGTAATTAGTGTAATGGACTAACGGTCGTTAAATATAATTGGAAGGTTCCGGAATTCTTTGTGGGATACCTCATCCGATCGGCCACAAGAAAAGGAAACCCAATCCATCTACAACTCAAACTTGTTCACCAAGTTTGTTTGGGTATAAATACAAAAACCAAGGGTATTTGTAATTTATCTCTTGTACTCATAAGCTAAACCTAAAACTTGTTTTGTGTGTGTTTTGCTTTAAATGATCGTATACCCTATCCAAGGGATCGATCCACATCTTTTCCAACTCAAAATTGTTTTGTATAATTAAAACTAGCATTCCTTTAATTCGGTATAGTACGTGTGTACAAGAAAGTGGTACTAACACATTATTGTTAGTATTCTTGAATTGAATTACAAAACGGTAAGAGGTAATTCTTATAATCCTATAAACCCTAATTAGGGTTCATCCAATTGCTAGTTTTGTGGAATTGATTCTTGTTCTGTTAAAATCAAGAAAGGTACGCATATTCTTGTTTATGTTAATTAATTATTTGTTAATCTTTCCTATACGCTTCCGCATGTGTACTTGATGTTTATTGTTTATATTTATGATTAGTCATGTTATATAATTCCAACAGTGGTTTAATGAGTAATTAATTACTAAACGCGTAAAAAACGAATAATTGAATGTTGTTTGATATGGTTAATCTAGGGTTTTGAATTATTTTTTTTGGGGTCGATTTGTTTTTTTTAGGCGTACCCCATAATTTTTTCTTTAGTCGACTCACTTAAATTTTTTTTAGGGTTTGAAAATTGTTTGCTAACCTTATCGAAACCTAGACTTAATATATATAAGTTACGTGATTAATTCATGAATAATAGTTATGTGACATGAGATTATTATATGCGATCTTGTGACTATTTGTATAATTGTTATGATATATCCATGATAATACATGCATGTTTATCATGGATAGTTGCTTGTATATTGTTTAATTGTTAAGATATATTTATCACATGTTTATTTACGATAAATCTTGAATTGGGGAAAACTCCAATTATATACATTAATGAATCAATTATGTTCAATTTGGTATATCATTAATTATGGGTTTACGCAATTGATTCGTCAATTTATGTGGCTCACTTTCAATTGGGAGAGTGAAAGCTCTAATTAATATATACATTAATTTAACCTAGCAATTGATTATTAATAGGGTTTTATCGAATAAGTTGCATGTGGCTACTTGTTTACACGTATTAAATTGTTTATTATGTGCGCATTGTTTTTAGTTGTTTATTTTTTTATTTGTTTATTATGTTAGACAGTTTTAAGCAAAGGGTAATTTTGAATAGAAAAATAATACGGACTAAACAATGGTGAAATTTGATTTGTTTTTTAAGAGTTAAGTTTTTAATAGTTTAATTGATTGGTGATTCTATACTAAATGGTTAGAACAGCTCACCCACTAGAACAAACTATAAAAGGGTTAATAAAGAAGTGCGCATAGTGACATTGAAAGGATGTCTAAGGTTATGCTTTTGCGCTTACCTGGTCCTCTGCCCCCTGTGAGTTCGATTGGAGCTACTTAGTAAGCCATAAATGTACAAACTCATCTTAAGGGTGAATTAGTTTTAATTCTATGCGCCACTTCGGTGGTAATTACCCGAAACACTAAGTGTTTACACTTATGCAAAAGTACGGTATAATGGACGATAATTAACGCTAAATTCCTTGACTGGTGAACCCAATACCTCAATCAAAACTTTGATAATTTGATCTTTATGAATTGGTAATAAAAAGTTTTTTATTAAATTTATGCTACAAGATGAATGCATGACATCTTTGTACATATTTGATTTGACCACATAAAATCAAAACTAGTACCCTTATGTGGCATCTAATTAAAAGAAACACTTGAAGTTGCAATTTACGTTATGACAGTACTTGGCGAGATTGTGATGGACAGGTAAATCTCTATGTAAAGTCAGACCTTACATGGACATATTTGTAGTTCTTTAAGTTAGACACTTAAGTTGAGTAGGAAGTGAGACCTGGACTCAAGACATAAGATGGGATGAAACATGTTTATATTTGCAATAGCATTGGAAAATATAAATCCCATAATGATCTAGGAATTGGAAATTGTTTGCCAATTATTGTTCGATAGATTACCCTATTATATGCTTTCGTTACTAACAGATCAACTGATGTAATGAACCTATGATAATTTGGATCCTAGTTTTCGAGAAAATTCTATGGTTATATGAATATAACCTTGGATATTTTATTTTCTTAAAAAGTTTAATTATCGAAAATACTAAAAATTAAATTTTGAAAAATTCTTTAAATGGATTAATGCAACATTAAACCGTAAACCTAGGTTATTCCTGTATTGGTAAATTGATCTACACCTGTAAGGGTTTTTGGTAGAGTCAACTTTGCTAAATGAATAAACCTAGTCCTCTTTTCATAAGAAAGAGTGAAATTCAATCCTATTCCTTTAAATGAATGAAGAAAGGTATGATAGGACAATTAGAATTGTCTAAATTCTAAATACATAACTCGTAAACAAATTTTAATAGTTAAGAAAATTGCATATTTTCTGAGTTATTAAATTAGAAGCTAGACTAATTACTGTATAATTGGTAAAAGACTAACTAGCATATTTCATCTAGTTGTTTTGTTTTGACCATTTAAAAGTACTACTTACAATCGTAGGAATAGTAGAACTATTAAGAAAGAAATTGCATGCCCAATTTTTCAAGTTAATAGCATTGATGGATAGTTCATCATCTACATAGTAGAATACACTCTTTTAGTACATAAGTAATTGTTATGTATGGACTTTCTCAAAAGTGTATGGAAGTAAATAGAACACTATTTTCTTTCACTGGTTAAATGAAACACTTACAATATTGTCAAATCCAGTGGGAGTATTGTTCTTATTACTGAATAAGGAGTTAATGTAATGATCTCTAATTCAGTGGGAGTTGCAAGCTTTGTCATCTTGGTAGTCACCCAGATTATCTCTAAAATGTCTTAAGATAATTACTTACCACTCGTAGACACTTATGTTTTCAATGATAGTCATGTACGTTTTCTTATTAGACAATGAAGTGGTTCTACATCTACTAGTTATGCTAATATCAATGACACAATCATATTAGTCACATAAACAAACATATGTCGTGTTGTTTATCTGCTATATGACGTTGTTCCATGCACAAATGGGAGAAATCTATATTGTGTGCAAGGTACAACATATAGGTATATGATTTAATGGGTTCTCTTGACTGCAAGGTAAAAGACTAACATTCTAATATAACTTGTACATATCTAATTCAAGAAACACTTGGTGTTACAATTTATGTCATGTCAGAACTTAGCGAGATTGCAACAACAAAGTAAATCTCCATGTGAAGTCAGACCTTGCATGGACATATTTGCAGTTTCTAAATTAGACAAGTATTTAGAACATGTGTCAAAATGATATATAAGACTACTTCAGATTAAATATTTATGTATTATAGAATGACATAAATAAATGAAGTAATCTAATATTACTTCAATTTGTTTATTTATATTTTTTGGAATGACTTAAATAAAAAATAATGTAGTCTTACATTATTGTGAAGTAAATAAATTAACTTGAAATTACTATTGAAACCAAGAGTTGTGTTCATAATTACTTTAGTTAAACATGTTTATGATTCATTGTAAAGACATAAACATAAAGTCTTTTAAGACTTATAATAAAGTAAGACGTTAACTTGTTATGTTTTTTAATTAAGACATATACAAGAAGTCATTGAGTTGATCAATGATTTATAACGTTAAATGGGATTATAACAGTTTATGTTTTCTTGATGAGACATGGATATGAAGTGACTTGGTTAAAAAGTACTTGTGTTATAAAGCATGCAATTGGCTTGGAAAGTTTATTATACCATTAAGTTGACTTAGTTGGTAAATAGGTAAGTCAAAAGGAATATGTTTATCTTATATATTGTTAGATTATCTTACAATATTAATTCTAATGAATACCATGTTTAGTTAGGAGAATCAAACTCTATTTGATTTGTTTGATTCAAGATAACCATAACTTCTTTCTTTAAAAGTAACAAGGTTAGAAAATTGAGAATGGATTGAATATACTCAATATGACTCCAACCTAGAAGATTAATAAAACACCATTTTATTATGGAATGTGATGAATCACATTAAGTTTTAAAATTGAAGATTCTGATTTTGTTAAACTACTTATGAATAGGTTATTAACAAACTAAAGTCAGGAATTATCAATGTGTATTTGTAATGTCCCAAAAAGAGAACAATGTAGTTTTGCTCTAATTGCTAAGTATATATAGATAGTCTATATATTATAAAAGGCAAGTGGGAGTTTTTTTATCTTGCAAGATAAAATTACAAGATACATAATCTTCTTAAATACACTAGTAAATATCATGATGAGGCTAGATATAAAATGTTAACCTCAAGATGATGGAATTTTCATTCATAGATTTACAAGGATATCTCATATATTTGACTTATATGCTGAGAAACATGAGTTACAGGATTATAGTAAACCTGATAATGATTATGATGGATTACCAAATATTGAATTGGGAAAATTACTCATACTATGAATGTTAAAGATGCTGTCCATAAAGATAATCAATTTTGGAAATTTGATTTATCTTAATAGTTAGACTAGAGAATGAAGATGGGTTTCTTTAAAGAGATGAAAAACCCTAGTGGTTTGAATTTCTATGTAGAAATCATATGGACAAAATAGTACACATATTTAATGCGTTTTTATGACAAGATTATTAATCATACTTAAACATTTAATTGTGATTGAATATTCTTTTCTAAACACATTAAATATATAAAGATGATAATTGTCATACTTGTTTTCATTAATATGAAATATGACGATGGAATATCAAAACTCTTTCTTGAGAAATTACTTGTGCGAGGACGTAAGTAATTGAAAGGTTTTTTGAATTCATATAATCTTTGAAAGTGTACGAAGTGCAATAATTCATGAATGGATAAATGCATGCATCTATAAAATTATTCTTATGTTTAATTATTAAATCATAGTTTTGATTTATAATTGAAATAAGATAAATTTTAAGTATTCCTGAAAGCTAGTGAGAGTATTATGTTAAGGTTTTAAATCTTATGTGTTGTATAACATATATGAAGTAACATTCCTTGTAAGCTAAATGTTAAGTCTTAGATTGGAATGAAACTTCACTTGTAAGATTTAAGAATTAAAACATACAACCTTGAAATATATGTTTATTATCAATAAACATGTGCAGTAAAATAAATGATTCTAATAAAACATGATCTATCATTTGGGAAATGGATAAATATCTTTTGACAAGATAGAACATGAATGAAGTCTAAGTTTGACCTGTAGATTCATTATGTACATCATGTTGTGTATTTAAAATTGTTATATCATTCTTAAATAAGAAGTGATTTGACAACATTGATATCTAATTAAAAGTTATTAGATAACTTGTGTAATGAATATTCTAATAGAATTACATCCTCAGCCTAGAATTCCTCCTAGATTCTCTGGATGAACAATATGTCAATTGTTGTGCAAATTGTCATCAGCTTCAAACTTGATAGTTTGGAAGACATCAAACATTACACAATAAGATATTAAAGTTTATGGAGTTTTAATGAGCATATTGTTGTTTGTATACAATGATGCTGGTTTAATTGAGATGACACTCAATACTAGTCATGGTAGGATTTCATCCTTGTTAATGGTCATGTGAACTAGTTGTGCTACTAAAAGAGCACAATTGCATCATACATTAAAAGAATAAGAATACTTTAAACTTTAAAATGTTTGAAAGTTTAATTGTCGTAAATTGCTGGTAGAGGATGTCACACAATTTATGAATTATTATGTGGATTGGTGAATGCACACATACAAGAACTTCACTAATTGAATTCTTGAAATAAGTATTCTCAAAATTACGATAGATCAAGTTGGTTGATTTATGCCTTGTCAACAAGTATGATTGTCATTACTTGAGGCATAATTCATCAACTGGAATTTTCATGTATTGATCTATTTGGTATTTGGATAAGGGATGTTAAACGATTGCTAATTTGCTATAATAAATCAAATACTTGGTATGATTGATTTTATAATATATTGTATCCTATATTTGCATGTTTAATCCGTGAATAAATTTATTTATTCTAAATTGTCCGTTGTCAATTAATGATATGAGAGTATCATTAAACTAAGACAAATCTGAGAGATATGGTAGAATATACTTGAAAGTATATTGATGAGAATGCATACCAATTTCAGATAATATTCAATGAATTGAATATATGACTTATCCCAACTACATGATTTTACTTTATGGATATTGTTATTAAGTAAATCATGAATAGTTATCCTCAGACTTGAGATGCCAGATAAGTGTCATGAATGTAGTGCACTTCTGTGGAACAACTTAACGCTATACGTAACTGGTAGTCATAAGGTTTGTTTCCTGTAGAGTTGCAAAGTTCATGGGTTATTCTTGTAGTCAAGATAGAATTTGTTCATTCAAATTTATTTTGAAGTTTAATACTGCTGGGCCCCTCGTAGGGTTGACAAGATGTTTGTGTGGCCACACCAAAAATCTCCCCTAAATATGTTTAGAAGATTTGGTAATCTTGCTCAATCACTTATAACGAGAAACAGAATAGTTGAATAAAGAATGATTTAATTCCATATCTTTATTTAACATGGTATTAGAAACAAAAGGATAATAATAATGTGAAATCATTAAAAGGTTTTCCAGGAGCCTTGCTCGAGTTGTACTAGAGGCATCGAAGTGTTGTTAGACGCTAACCGATGTGATCACTCTATTAAGATATGTCCAAGTGGGAGCTGTTGGTTTAATGGACAATAAATTAATAGACGTGTGTTAGGATCGAACTCGAGACCACGGGATTGCACACTTTACGTATGAGAATTAAAGTTAATAATTAAATGTAATAGTTATATTTATTTATTAATTAAATGAAATAACATAACGGACGTTAAGTAATTAGTGTAATGGACTAACGGTCGTTAAATATAATTGGAAAAGGACTAAGTTGTAAATAATGGGAAGGTTCTGGAATTCCTTGTGGGATACCTCATCCGATTGGCCACAAGAAAAGGAAACCCAATCCATCTACAATTCAAACTTGTTCACCAGGTTTGTTTGGGTATAAATACAAAACCAAGAGTGTTTCTAATTTATCTCTTATACTCATAAGCTAAACCTAAAACTTGTTTTGTGTGTGTTTTGCTTCAAACGATCGTATACCCTATCCAAAGGATCGATCCACATCTTTTCCAACTCAAAATTGTTTTGTTTAATTAAAACTAGCATTCCTTTAATTCGGTATAGTACGTGTGTACAAGAAAGTGGTACTAACACATTATTGTTAGTATTCTTGGATTGAATTACAAAACGGTAAAGGGTAATTCTTATAATCCTATAAAACCTAATTAGGGTTCATCCAATTGCTAGTTTTGTGGAATTGATTCTTGTTCGGCTAGAATCAAGAAAGGTACGCATATTCTTGTTTATGTTAATTAATTATTTGTTAATCTTTCCTATACGCTTCCGCATGTGTACTTGATGTTTATTGTTTATATTTATGATTAGTCATGTTATATAATTCCAACAGTTGAGTCGTTTGTCAAGACCCACTGTTGACAGTGGGGTTATTCTGATTTTGCTCCTTCCTCCTAAAATTTTGGGTCTTGGTTTGGAATTAATTTTATTTTGGAAGTTGGCGTTGATTGTTTTTGCCATACTTTGAATCTCAAAAACATGGTAAATTAAATGGTCTTTGGTATGAACTTAGAATTGATTTGGTATGCGCTGTGGTTGAACCAGTGTGTGAGTCGAACCTCAATAATGGGTATCTTTTGGGTTTATCATTTCGCCTTCTATATAGTCAATAAGAAATCCTAAAAAGCCAAGTAAACTAAATATGTTTTGGGTTGGAGTAATTTGGAACTAGAATAAATTTGGTTGTGTTTGTGTAATAGTGTTGCCGAGTGGCTGTTGGGCCGAGCCCAACCCATAGCCTGATCGCGGGCCCATTAAGCTTAACATAAAGGTTACATTTCGCTTGTTTTTGTGTCTTCTTGAGTCATTCCATATTTCGCCTTGTTCGACCTAAGGGTGAGCATCGGTCCGGGACCGGACCGACAAGACCGAAGACCGAATTAAGGTAAAAACCAGGACCGAGACCGAGACCGAGACCACATGTGGTCGGTCCGGTCTCGGGTCTCGGTCGGTCTGTCGGTCGGACCGGACCGTTTGGAGTCTACTAAGGCCAAAATAGTCGGTTTGTGGTCCGGACCGACCGGACCGAGGACCGAATTAGCCCAAATGCATAGACTGAGGACCGGACCGAATGTGGTTGGTCCGGTCCGGTCCGGTCTCGGTCGGTCCGTTGGTCGGTCCGGTCTGTTCGGGTCGTTTGCTCACCCCTAGTTCGACCCGTCACACACGACACCACCCACGAGATAGCTTAAACACACGACCCGTCGATCTCCACTCGTACGCATTCTACGACTTAAAACACGTCTCGTATTATATCAAAAACACAAGTCACAGAACAAAAATAAATAAGTGAATGACAAACAAAACTCGAAAATATAGTTGTTTTAAATAAAATGAGTTTTTCACATAAGCTACAAATCAATATTTTTATCACCCATTATACTTATCTTTACTACATAAAATAGAAAAATGGTCAAAGGTGAAAGTGAAAATTGAAAGTTGAAAGTTGAAAGTCAAAGGTGAGAGAAATGTATAATGTAATTAATACTCTTATTAAAACACCTCATTACTTAAAAGTACATTGATTTATTCATATTGTACAACCAACTAAAAGCATATCATCAAATTAAATACAAACAATTAAAACACCTTATACTAAAAATTATAATAAAATTTTCACAATATACAATTTAAATAAGCTACAACAAAATCCATAATATAAAATAATTAAACACACTAATTAATGTTATTTTTAAAACACCCTAAAATGAAAAGTACGTGTTATTATACACAGTATACAAATTAATAAAATACACAAAGTTTCATACAAGCTAACAATTTGATGGTACATATAGTTTCGAAAACCGGACCAGACCAACGGGTCAACCGGGAACCGGTTTCGCCACCGGTTCGACTAACCAATAATAGTCATCCGAAAATGAACCAGAGAGAACCCGTTGAAACCGATACAAACTGGTAAATCAGGCCTCATTGAGAACTATTTCTTCAGTTAATCGTCACAGGGTACACACGTATACTATATATAAAGGAAAAAACAAAAAGTGAAAAGTTGAAACTAAAAATAGAAATGTTGAAAACATATATTTCAAAAGGAAACTATTAATACACATCGAAAACCGGGTTGACCCAGGACGCTTCAAACCCCGACAGGTTGACCCGGTTTAATTTCACCCGTGTTCAACCCAACCCGTCAGATTGACCCGGTTTAAATTGATCTGTTTTTCGACCAAAACGGTTCAACCAGTTGAACAACCCGGGTTTCAAAACATTATGTTTAATACCCAAATCTTCAAACTTTTATTATTTTTCATTTATAACCCATAAACATTTTTTATCACTAAACGATCTGTCGCTATAAAATCTCGTTGCTATGCACGGGTACTTGTCTTTAACTATATGTATATATAATTACCATTAAAAATTCAAACTAATATTAAATGTAAACATATTCGGCATATTAAATGTTGGAAAGTCACTACAACTTTTTTTTTTTTTTACATGTATCCATGTTTTTGAAACTTAAAAAGTGAGTAATGTTAAATTTCTAAAATTTATTTCAAACTAAAATTTCTACATAAATACGTTAAATTAAAATCACAAAACATTATATCGATTTATTATATAGTCACAGGGTTCATTTTTTTTTCTTGTTCTTGCGCATTAAACACATTAAATAAAAATTTGTTTTCAAATATTGCTATAATAATGGTGATTGATTGGTGCTTTAATCATTGATTGTTCCGGCGCATTAATTTCAAAGTTATACAAAGTTTTCTGAAATAATTTGGTCAAAATACATTATACAACCGTGTATATACTTTTGTTAAGTTTCTTAGGTTTGAAGTTTTTTTTGATTGAGTCAAATACCATGCCTTGATGGATGATAACTACAAAGTTAAGCCAATCAAAGAGTTCGGTCAAAGAGGATTCAACACCTCATATGCCGTGTACTAAGAAATTTTACACGGCGAGTAACGTGCATTGTTAGTTATCCCATAATTGATATAATGTTTTATTTTCAGTTTCAATAAATATTTTTATATGTTCTTTGATACATGTTAAGAATTTTTGCTTCAGTTGAATTATCGCATGTTACGAAACACTTACCACAATATCGCATATTGTTAATTATCTGCCGCTAGAAACCGCTGCCGCTAGGTGCGGGTACTCGTCTAGTATAAATAAAATTGTTGGAAACATAAACCAATATTTTGGTACAACTTAAATGGAAGTTTTTATATACCAAATTGTTAAGAATATAAAATTGGTAAACAGTTATTTGCAATTACTAATTCCGATTATTTAAACTCAATAAAAAGTACTCTTATGAAACTTTTGACGTTAGTCACCACAAGCATACATTTTTATAAATATATAATTCAACATCCACTAACTAATTTATTTCTTAAACTGGAACTTATAAACTTCCATCTATAAACTACGAACTAACGATATTTTAATATCTTCCGACCACGTCTATTTTCATGACACTTGTGATTATTTTTCGTACCTTGCCTATCGGATACTTTCGTAACGAATACTTGTTTGTCATACATACTTTATACTTATATATACATATATACCCATGCACTTCGAAGAGTCAATACTTACCAACACTTAGAACTATTCAAAACTGTAACATTGCCACATAAGCAACAATAACATGTAATCATTGGAACTTTTTATTTATTTAAACTCTATCGAGTCTTAAACATAAGTCTGTAAACTAAACTTGCCATACTAATCTAGGTCGCGTGTCGGTGCCATCCACTAATCCTACTTGACTACTGCTTTAGACTGCTGATTTGCTGAGGTGAGTTCTCGTAGCCCCTTTTTCATAATGTTTTCCTTGTGGGGAAATGGTACTCAAATGATGTTTTAACTGTTTTTATGTTGTGCTAAACTATTTACATGTTTTTGGACAATATGTGCGTTTGATTGAAATATGTGACTTCCTTGTGATGATAAATTGTGTTTCTTGTATGCGCAACTGTTTAACTCCATTGGGAGCCGAAACACGTTGATAGTACTATCTGGGGTAGCTCCCCACTATTGGTAACATATGTGTAACATTATTGGTAGGTTCAGTTGTTGCTAGCACTGTGTTTCACATTCGTATATCTTGTTTGTTGGGATTTTAGAACAAGTTAATCAGTAACCTCTACGAGTACGCAGCGGACAAGGATCTAGTTAATGCAATTATGTTAAGCACGTATTTAATAAACAAATAATTAATACAATATTAATTAATTAAAAGAGATATAGAAAAGCTAACCTTGTTTGGCAATTGATCTCTATTAACGGAACAAGAAACCAACACGAAACCTTAAGTATCTAAAATAGATACCTCGAAGAGTATCACACACAAACCCGATTAACGTATACGTTCGATATTGCTAGTCGAGAACGTAATTAAAACCAATCAACAAGTGATACCACTTGAATATAACACGAACAAGAAAACCTCCAAGAACTACTCTTGTATTCTGTCCGAGATCACCACAAACAGCCAAAGAATCTGTTTCTCTTTACCCGATATCGAACAAGATATGTCCGATATATACACCCTTGTTTTGTCCGAGATCATGCAAATGAGCAGAACCAGAATTCATGTTAAATACATGTTCGACCAGGAACTTAATAAACAAGAATTGCAAAACAATTGAAACTCAATACTTCTTGGATCAATAAATAGATGCAAGTTTGGAGTTTAATAACAAAGCAACTAGAATCCAAATCTGTTAGAAGTAAACCGATTGGTTAGAAGTGCTACTTGATGAATCGATCACATGGGTAAGTTTAGGGATTATATTTTAGTCGTATATTGCATGCATGTGAGGAAAGGTATCTTTTCTTTTATAGCCAAAGTAACCAACTCTTTATTTTGATCATTGCTTGGTCAACAAGCCAAGAACCCAAACAAACCTCCCTTGCCCGATCAGTGATAGACATCAAGGCCCAAGGCTAGTCCATCCAATCCGACCCAAGTTCACTTAAACAAGCTGTCCATGGGTCATGCAAATCGGGTCAAGTTTCATGCATGTATATCGAGTATATATTCAAGTTATATTATGTTCGACACGTACAATCGTGTTTATCGTGTGTGCCCCCATCGGCTCATACACTTCTAGTCGTTTATGTGTGTTTATAACTCCCACAAACCAACATTGTTCACTATTGTCCTACACTACTATGCACAGTTTTGTGGTTTAACTCTTAAACCTACGAGCTCACCAACTTTATGTTGACGTTTTCGAGTATCCATTTTCAGGTGTTAAGAATGAAGTTGCATAGAAGGTTGAGTATTGGCCTGGCTTAGCAGACATAAGACAAGACTCTACCGGGCTGTGTTCCCGAGCAGTTATGCATTTGGAAATGCCCCCTTAAGACTTGATCATTGTGAACTTATGTAGTAAGAATTGTATCCACCGTATTATGGATCATTGTAACTTTGACTAGTGTTGTGATGAATGCATTTAGTATTTCTCTATTTTGACAACTTGTGTTCTTGGTTATGAAGTCATACCCGGTAAATGCCATTCCGTTGCGCCATTTTTTGGGTGTGAAAAACTATGACTTTGAGCCAATATGAACCCATGAACAACTTGCCTTAGTTTTTTCATGTTATTAATAGCATCCGTAGCAAATTTCTTAGGACATTCATTAAGAATATGACCAAATAGTTTTCAACTTGAGCATCGTGGAGGTGTCCACTCGTACTCAATATGAATAGTGTGCATAGTGTACCCCTCACCCATGAATTTTAGAACAGCCACCACAAAGGAATGTTTCAACTCCGCATCAGTTCTTACCTCAATCATGGTGCGTGCATAACTCGACCTACCCCAAGACTCCATGCAAATAGTGGACGTATATAAAAATCTAGCAACAATTGGGTGCCTAATTTAGTTGCAATATCAATTAAACCATCGTCCGTGAATGCAGATAGGAATTTCATGAAGCTTGTCCCAAACCTAAACATTAAACACATCATTCTTCATAATATTCGCATTCGGTGACCACCTTTTTAAGTTTAATGGCATGTTGCGAATTAGCCACAGACCATTCTCAAGCATTGTGTCCATACCATCATTAGAATTAAACTTGAAGAAAAAAATGCATTAGAATTCATCATCGCTTTAACAAGTCTAGACTTTCTCCAAGTATTCTTAACAAAGTTTCAATAACCGGGTACGCCACATGTTTACCCAAAAAGAAATTGTATATTGTATTACTAAACCTATCATTAACCACATGAACCGAATCCATCGGAATAGACACATCCCCCCCCTTTGCCAGCCGGTGCTAGCAATGTACGAAAGTTTGCTCTTTTTCTACTCGTTTCATCCTTAAAAAACTGAGCATAAAAATCAGGTACCTTAGTATTTTCAGTTAACACATGGCCTTTAGGATCGGTAGATTCCTTATTAGTATCACACAAAGCACGCCCATCAAGATTTCCACATGGTGCACTACTAGACTTCACTGCTGCCTCACTCAAATTAACATGCCCATATTGGTTCGACTCCAAGAAACATCCACACTAAAGCTCGCTATCATATAAGAACCGTCCACCGCCAAAATTTATTTCTCCTTTACGCCATTGCCTCTCCCTCTCCCTTTTAAGAGAAGAGTACCCCAAGCAAAATACCAAACGGAAGATAAGATGGATCAGTTAATGGTTTGAAACCCTAAAACAATTTCAGAATAATGAAACCTGAAAAACGGATCAAGAGCCCAAATGAATTAAACTTAACAAACAAGTGATCGGGTAATGGTACATGATTACCCCGAGAGTAGGATCATACACCAATCATAAGAAAGATGAAAGATTAAGCTGAATTGATAAGGTTTTGGAATCGAAGTTTTGGGTTTTGATTTAGTCACCAAAATCGCCTTAGGGGTGGGAGAGAGTTTGGCTTAAAGTGTCTTTGTCCTTTTCTTCTCACTATCAAAATACATTTAGCACCAATGTCATCGTTGTTACCTCTTTTAACTTGTTAGAAACTCGCTTTCGTTTTTATGAAGATATTCTAGCCCTCATCAAAACATAGTCGGCGTAGTCTTCGGCAGAACGAGCAGCATCATAATCATTTACGTCAATGATCAATGGAACTTTGGATTCTTTTTTCTAAAGCAGTGGAGTTGGAGGCTAATTATTGATGTTTTTTATAGATAAAAATCAATAACAGTTGACCAATTCGATATGTTGCCATGTTCTCCGTTCCTATACTCTGACTTAATAAACAATGAGTAGAAAACCATTGTCGCATATCGGCATCCATGGTTCCTTAAGCCCTTGAGATGGAGGACGTGCCCTGCTTCTTGTGACGAACTGAAACTAACTAAAATTCAAATTTAGTTTAAATAGCCATTATTTAGCACGTTTAAGCATAAATTAAACCTTAAACTTGGCTGAAAGAATATACATACCGGAGCACTTTTTTTCAAATTTCCTAGTAAAGTTAAAAGCTACTAGTATGCACGATTTGTTACATTATGATTTTATACAGTGTGAAGAAGCTCTTATTGCTTGAACTATTATTAAGTTCCAAGAAAGATGATAATTTAGCTTTAAGCCTTTAAGTAGTTCATTATGCAAATTAATTGAAGATGTTCAATCTTGACATGGTGACGTTGTCACTACATCAAATAGACCATTACAAGTTTTCATTTGATTTATTTGTTGGGCCGATGCCTAAAGTGTGAAAAGTTATGACAAATTGACAAAAGCATGTTTTATGGGCCAGTTGAGTGAGCATTATTGGAAAACTTTATCGATGTCCGCATATGACAATTTCCATACACCTTTACTCTACACATCCCACCTAGTTGATAAGTAAATTATATGAGAAAGATAACTGATAAAATTATATATATCCTACTAAACTTATGTCAAATGATATGACGATACACTTTTTTTAAATAGCCCTAACACGTACATAATATTATACGGTAAATCAAAACAATGCGGATGTGATCTAGATCATAGTGCATGCTTGGCGGTTTACTCTTAATTAGAGTCATATTAGCTGTTAGAAACTCGAAGGCCTTTTAGGATTATATTTGATGAAGAGGTTGTAAGTGAAATTTTGGAAGAGAGGAATACTTATGAAAGGTTTGGAATATTATTGATTGCTTATGTTTTTCTTGATTTGCTTCATTACAAATGCATCACACCACCTATTTATACTACTCCATGGAAGATTCTAGAACTCAAATACTTCCATGGATTCTACAACGATCTAGATACTTCCATCTAGATAATCTTAACTAGATATTTCCTAAGATCAATCTAGATCTTTATAGTAGTTATTATCTACTACAATATTCTAAACATTTCTATAGATACTATTCTACTAGTTTCTAGAAGCTTCCATACCATTCCAGGACTTTCTAGAAGTGTTTTCTATATGGGCTAGGGCTAAATAAAGTTTACGATCCAACACCCCCCTTTAAACTTGATTTACCGACTCCAAGCATCATTCGTTGTCTTGAAAAATCTTTCTCGTTGATCGGCTTGGTGAGGATATCTGCAACTTGTTTTTCGGACCTCGTATGTATCACTTGGACATCTTTCCTTCCGATGCACTCTCGAATAAAGTGATAACGAGTGTTGATATGCTTACTTCGATCATGATATACTGGATTTTTAGCTAAGTCAATGGCCGACTTGTTATCCACATAGATCTGAGTCGCATCTTCTTGTTCCATGTGTAGCTCCTTTAGCATACTTCTAAGCCAAATTGCGTGACATACACATGATATTGCAGCTACGTACTCCACTTCACAACTAGACAAAGTAACAATAGGTTGCTTCTTTGAAGACCATGTAAAAGCATTGTTACCTAGGAAGAATATGAATCCTGTTGTACTTCTTCCATCGTCTTTGTCTCCAGCCCAGTCACTGTCGCTATATCCAACCAGCTTGAAGTCTTCACTTGTTGAATAAAACATTCCGTAGTCTACGGTACCTTTGATATAACGGAGGATCCTCTTTGCAATCTCCAAATGCTTTGTCGTAGGCTCTTCCATGAAACGACTAATTAAACCAACCGCAAAGAGTATGTCAGGTCTTGTACATGTCAAATAGCGCAAACTTCCAACGAGACTCTTGAATTGAGTTGAGTCTACCGCTTCTCCTCCGTCAAGCTTAGAAGGCTTTTCCTTATGTTCTATGGGGGTGCCAACGGGATTGCACTTATCCATGCCAAACTTCTTTAATATCTCCTTGGCGTATCCTTCTTGACTTATGAAAATTCCATCATCCGTCTGTTTCACCTCAATGCCAAGATAATAAGACATAAGTCCTATGTCTGTCATCTCGAACTCTTTCGTCATTGACTTCTTGAGCTCATCGATCATACTCTGAGAGTTTCCTGTAAAGATCAAATCATCCACGTACAAGCATACGAGCAGTATACTTCCATTTGCAAATTTCACGTAAAGTGCATATTCACTTAGGCATTTAGTAAAACCATGTTCTTGGAAATACTTGTCAATTCTAGTATTCCAAGCACGTGGTGCCTGCTTTAGACCATATAAGGCCTTCTTCAACCTTAGAACTTTACCTTCTTGCCCTTTGGCAACATATCCCTCTGGTTGCTCCACATAAACTTCTTCTTCAAGAAGTCCATTTAGAAATGCAGACTTTACATCCATTTGGTGGATTTTCCACCTATATTGAGCAGCAATAGCAATAATCATTCTAATAGTTTCTAAGCGAGCAACAGGAGCAAATACCTCTTCGTAGTCGATACCATGCTTCTGCTTGTAACCTTTTGCCACAAGTCTTGTCTTGTACTTTTCCACTTCGCCTTTGGCGTTTTTCTTGGTCTTGTATACCCACTTGACTCCAATAGCCTTTTGGCCTTTCGGAAGGGTCGTCAACTCCCACGTATCATTCTTCACTATTGACTTTATCTCCTCGTCCATGGCTTGTCTCCATTTCTTGCTTTTCATAGCCTCCTCAAAAACTAAAGGTTCACAATCAACGTATAAACAAGTAAGGGGTATTTCGTTAGTTACCTCGTAGAGCTCCTGCAAACTTCTTGTCTTCGGTTCTCCTTCACTTGAACTTGAAGGTGATTCTTGGGTTGGAGTTGCACTTTGAGGTTGTTGGACTTCTTCACTTGATTCACCCGTCTCTTCTTCATCAGTCATAGGAAGAAAGTCATACCTTTCATTTTCCTTGATGCTCCAATCCCATGTCTCTTCTTCATCGAAATCCACGTCTCTACTCACTACCACCTTCCTTGTGATTGGATTATATAGCTTATAACCTTTCGACTGCTTGTTGTAGCCAACAAACACATGCTTCTCACTTCGATCATCAAGCTTTAATCGCCTTTGGCTAGGAACGTGGACATATGCTATGCTTCCGAATACCCTTAGGTGAGAGACGGTAGGCTTCATCCCATTCCATGCTTCTTGTGGAGTCTTGTTATCTAAACTCTTTGACGGACACCGGTTCAATAGATATACTGCACAATCAACCGCCTCGGCCCAAAACTCCTTTGGCATCTTCTTACTTTTCAACATGCTTCGGACCATATTGAAAATGGTTATATTCTTTCTCTAAACCACTCCATTTTGTTGTGGGGAGTAAGGAGCCGTTAGAAATCTCCGGATCCCATTATCCTCACAAAATTTGTTAAATTCTTTTGATAAAAATTCTCCACCTCTATCGGATCTCATTGATTTAATTTTTAAACCTTTCTCTTTTTCAACCATAGTTTTAAATGTTTTAAAAGTTTCAAAAGCTTGGGATTTTTCTTTTAGAAAATATACCCAAGTTTTTTCTTGAAAAGTCATCAATAAAGAGCATAAAGTAAAGATTCTTACAATAAGAGGGTGGAGTAATGGGACCACACAAATCCGTGTAAATTAGATGTAAAGGCTCCTTAGCTCTTGATGTCGTTTCTTTCGGGAACGAACTCCCAGCATGCTTCCCAAGAAGGCATCCTTCACACAGTTGATTGGGATGATCAATTTGATCTAACCCTTTCACCATTCCCTTTGAGGATAATAACTTTAAGTCACCAAAGTTTAAGTGCCCGTATCTCATGTGCCAAAGCCACGAATGATCCTTCAAACAACTCTTTAAGCACTTAGCTTCATCACGTTGAATGTTTAGAAGGAACATTCGGTTTTTGGTCATAGGCACTTTTGCTATGAGCTTTCCTTCGGGATTCCTTATTGTAGCACTACGATCCTTGAAATGAATATCGTAATTTTTCTCTAAAAGTTGTCCCACGCTTAAAATATTACTTTTAAGATTGGGCAAATTGTATACGTCCGAAATATATTGGTGACTTCCATCTTTAGCTCGGATAAGTATCTTACCTTTTCCTTTCACCGGTGCCTTTGATTCGTCTCCAAAGGTGACGTTACCTTTACTTTTCTCCATCTCCACGAACAAGTCTTCTTCACCAGTCATATGGTTACTTGCAGCGGAATCTATATGCCATGGCTCTATCCTTTCTTCTTGTTCGTCATGTCTTGCCATTAGCAAGGTAAGCTCATCTTCGTCTTCTACCTCCACAAGATTAGCTTTTTCTTCCACTTGTCTTGAGCTAGTACACTCACTGGCATAATGACCATATTTACGACAGTTGTGACATTGTGTTTGGGGCTTACCTCCTCTTTGAGATTGAAAGCCTCTCCCACGACCTCTTCGATATGAAGACCATTGGTTTTCATCTTCTTTGTTGACATCTTCTCTTCCTCTTCCTCATCCTCGGCCTTGGAAACCACCACGACCTCGAAAAATACCGCGTCCTCGTCCTTGCTCCTTTCCTTGTAGAAAGCTCTTTTCTCTTTCTTTGAAAGAGACCTTTGAGTATAGAGCTTGCTTCAAGGGTTCTTTCCCCCTTCTTTTCTTCAACTTCTCTTCATGGGCTTGTAAAGATCCCATGAGTTGATCAATGGTCATTGAGTCTATGTCTTTTGACTCCTCTATGGCCACGACAATGTAATCAAAGCTAGGGGCAAAGAACGAAGAATCTTTTCTATCACCCTTGTGTCACTCAAGCTTTCACCATTTCTCTTCATTTCATTTGAAATGGTCAAGACACGAGTGAAATAATCCGAAATGGTTTCGGATTCCTCCATTTGGAGTTTTTCGAACTCTCCTCTAAGAGTTTGAAGACGTACCTTTTTCACCTTGTCGATTCCTTTGAAAGCATTTTGAAGGATCTCCCACGCTTCCTTGGAAGTAGTTGCATTTGCAACTTTTTCAAACATCGCATCATCAAGACATTGATAGATGAGTGTAAGAGCACTTTGATCCTTCTTTCTTGCCTTTTGCAACTCCACCTTTTGGGCGGCATTCATGGAACTTTCATCATCTACTTTCTCAACACCTTTCTCTACCATCTCCCATACATCATGTGAACCTAGTAACGCCTTCATTCGAATGCACCAACTACCATAGTTGTCTTTGGTAAGACGGGGAAATTGGAACAAGTTCATCATGCTTGACATCGTGATCTTCTAGCTCTTGATACCAATTTGTTAGAAACTCGAAGGCCTTTTAGGCTTATATTTGATGAAGAGGTTGTAGGTGAAATTTTGGAAGAGAGGAATACTTATGAAAGGTTTGGAATATTATTGATTGCTTATGTTTTTCTTGATTTGCTTCATTACAAATGCATCACACCACCTATTTATACTACTCCATGGAAGATTCTAGAACTCATATACTTCCATGGATTCTACAACGATCTAAATACTTCCATCTAGATAATCTTAACTAGATATTTCCTAAGATCAATCTAGATCTTTATAGTAGTTATCATCTACTACAATATTCTAAACATTTCTATAGATACTATTCTACTAGTTTCTAGAAGCTTCCATACCATTCCAGGGCTTTCTAGAAGTGTTTTCTATATGGGCTAGGGCTAAATCAAGTTTACGATCCAACATTAGCAACTGGCAAAATGTCAATAATCGGTAAATTAACTTCAGAAATTAACTTGAAAAATGTTGCAGACAATCCAAAAGTTAACATCTCTTGTAAAGTATTGATCCAAATACAATATATGAAAAACTTAGACTGAATCAATGGCTCACTCAATAAGTGTCCATCCGCTTTGAAGAACGTATCAGTTTTCATGCAAGTTTCTTTAATTCACGCCAGTAAGCTACATTGTAAGCAACAACGTAATCATATTAAACCAAAGTTTAATGCAGAAGAACAGTTTACATTTCGATGACGTTAAACCTACTTTAGTAGATTCATGGAAAGTTCGTTGTCACAAACTTCGAAGAATACAAGCATTTTAAATTAATTGAATCAGAGCTTTGCATCTTCTCAGCAAATACACAGTTGCTTCCTCCAAGTTTACAAAGCAAAAACAAAAAGTTTTGAATTATTGAAAATTGACATGAGAACAAACAACTAACCTATTTACAAAACCTCATTTGGAATTATCGAAATGGCTTTCATTATTCTTAAAAGAAGGAAAACAACTAACGGTCTGGCTGGCAAAATTTGGATGCTTATAGTTGTGGATATATATGAATACAAAATAATGGGCACTTTGCTAGAGTCGACCCGGTCGGGTTATGGTCAATTCGGGTTGAGGTTAAAAAGAACATACCCGAACCTGACCTTATTTAGAACTAGGGTTAGTCGGGTTCGGTCAAATCGGGTAAGGTCAATTTCGATTCGAGTCAGCCCGAATATATGTAAAATGATTAAAAAATTTGCTTACTTCGATATATTTACATTGTAGAAGTGTTAGCCGGTTTGGGTTGGTCGTGCTCAGGTCAATTCGCGATGATGCTAAAAAAACGTACCTGAACCCGACCTTATTTAAAACTCAAGTTAGTCGGGTTAACTAGAATAAGCTTAATCGAATTGTCAGGTTCGAGTCAGGTCGGCCTTTGACACCCCTAGTCGCTGGTATATATATTTTGTTAAATCCATCCCCCTTAAAAGTTCACATAGACTTTAAAGTCAATGGATTTTGTTTTCACGAATTAGATAGAAGTCTTTTGATTCTTGTCTACACATGAAGTTGAAACCTAAATTAAACAAAGAATAAAACTTTAATCTTACATACTGGTACCCATCAATCCGTGTACCATAATGGTACCCATCAATCCTATCCAACAAAAGTTTAATGCCTGTGAAATACCTCCACCCAATACCCAACCATGCTGCGGAACAGGTTCGAACTCGCGTCCTTTGTTGGATCAAGACATCACATGGCTGTGCCCAGGCTTCTAAGGTAGCTGGTGGCCAACTGCGCTAGGCGTTTAGCATACATGACTTATAATACTTGCATGTTTTGTAATAAAATTTCAATTACTAACAAAATTGTTCATTAACTAAAAAGCTACTACACTAGTGGATTGTGCGAAGATCTTATAAGTGTAAAGAGATAGAATGGCAACAATGGTTAAGGGACCATATACAGTCGTATGTAGTGAAGGTTTCTGTGATGGTTTGCTTTCTGGTTCTATGTGGCCTGCGTGTCTGTTCAGTGGGGCCTGCAGTTTGGCTCTCAGTGGTACTGATATGGCCTACATTTTGGTTTCTACTGCAATGTGGATGATATCCTCTTGTGTGTATGTGCAATATGAATGGCCATTGTTTCATGGGAGACATTGGTCTCTTGTGGGCCTTACATTTATGGTTGCACTTGACAGCTCGGGTGTTTTTTGCCTTAACAATATTAAATAGTATTGTGTGAGATCTATAGTTTTTGGGATTGATTTGCATATTTTGTATATTGATCGGGATATTTCAATTTTGCCTGAATTACTTGTATAGTTTTAAACAGTTTGCTTTAATTGTTTGTATTTTGAGTGTGCGAATCTATACTATATTATAAAGCATTTGAGACTTTCTATTAAAGGAAGTTTTAAAATTTTAAGACAAAAAACATTACTATAAAAGGAAAAGTAGAAAATGAATATAAAATCTGAAAATTTAAGTATCATTAAAACCATATGTAACCGCCCTCTAATAATGATACATTTTAAAGGAATTGTTTATAAAAAAAACTCACTATAGTTAAACCACAAATTTAATGCTAAAATTAAAAAAATAAAAATGTTTACCATTTACACTATTAATAATTTAGACTATCTACTTTTGAAAAACATTTATCTACTACTTTATAATAAGGAAGTTTAAAATAAAAAACATTTGCTCGCCACAAAAATAGTTATTGGGTACCCACCGCCGCATTGCACGGGTACCCTTCTAGTAACTTTTTAAAGTGTGCAAATCATTAGCCATAGTTTTTAGTTTGATCTTTTTTTTTTAATTGAGGAGGGATTCTTTGTATTACATATATATATATATATATATTTTCCGTTTTGAGGTCTTTTATAAATTATTGCTTTTTAAAAAAAATAACTTAGTGATTTGAAAAGTGAATCTTTTAATTTTGTTTAATTTATTTTTCTGTTACGAATGACATTTTAATTACTTTGAAGTATCTTTGATGATATGACTTCCAGATTCCAAGTATCACATGCCACCCCGCGGTACGTATAAATCCTAATACAAGGAAACGTCACATGAGCTACTAGACGAATAAGTGCATTTTCTTGTAGAAAATAAACCTTCTTAACCGTCACCAAGTTCTTCCAAGCAACATCACAATCAAAGTTTAAGACGTTTTGTTTTGTTCTTTTTGAAATCCTTTAATTCTCCCATTGGTCACTCTGGTATTTTATAATTAAGTTTAATTTGAACTTTCATGGCTGAATATATATAAAATGTAGAAACATTAAAATTACAGGTTCCACATATAAGACATACATTGATAAGATTATCACAGAACATCCACTACTAGAAAAAGAACTGTCCACACGACAGTTTTTCAGACAACACTGTTGTAAGAAAAAGCCTCCAAAAAAAAAAAAAAAAAAAAAAACCATTGACCGAGACTTTATTGCGTTGAAATTTTTGCCAAAAATTTTCCGACGACATATCCTCAGGAGAAAAATTGGTCAAATTTGACTTTTACCTTACCTCTAAATTCTATTGAATATTTTGGCTGTATTATTTTCCGCCAAAGTTTTACCAATGACATTTCCTTGGGAAATAGTTTGACCAAAATGTTGACCGAGCTTAGTTCGATTAGTGGTAATTACGAGTGGGGATGACGTGGCATTTATATTTCCCGACGACATGTCCTCGGGAAATAGTTTGACCAAATTGTTGACTAAGTTTTGCATTTGTTAGTGTTAATTACGGGTAGGGATGATGTGACATTTATATTTTCCGACGACATGTCTTGAGGAAAAAGTTTGCCAAAATTATTGACCGAGATTAGCATTTGATTAGTTGTAATTACGGGTGGGGATGATGAGAAATTTTTATTTCTCGAGGAAGCTTATAAAAATGTTGACCAAGCTTAGCGTCAAACCGAACGTTGTTAAACCATAAAGTCATGCCATTTGTCATTTCCGAAGTTTCAAGGTGGTTCAGAAGCTTTCGAAACTGCTATTAAGTTTTGTTGCGCTATCAAAATCGAGCTTAATTCGTCTATTGTTGTTACACTACGTTGCGCGGTGTTAAACCAACAAAGATGTAAAATACATACGAATTACATTACAAATCGACAAACGTTCAAACATTAAACCGTATGAATTACATTACAGATTGATAAAAGTTCAAACATTAAAATATGATTTACATTATAAATCGATAAAATTTTAAACATTAAAGCATACGAATTACTGCAAACCAAATTTTCCCAGGTCATTATAAAGCTCGTGAAGTAGTGCATTTTAATCAAGTGTGTGGTTTTCGGGATGCATATACATTTCTAGTGTTGCCTCAAGTACCTTTATCTTTTCAGTCAGGAACTTGCAGTTTAAGCACTCTGCATTTGCAAAACTCGATGTTGAAGGTCCTGCGGAATAACTTAGAGGTGTTGAAGGTCCTGCAGAATAACTTGGAGGTGTTGAAGATCCTGCAGAATAACATGGAGGCGTTGAAAATCTAGGAGAACCGGCCAGTAGACGGAGTCCATCATCCTCCCATAAAATAAAATTACATCCATAATCGGTTAGCCGAGGCTGTTAAAGAGTAAAGAAAATTATTTTTAACAACTAACCAAATTATCTATATATTACAAAAATAAAAAACATGTAATTGTTCACCTTTGATAAAGGATAAAGGACATACATAGTATAGTTTACCACCGGTGTAACATTGATGTGATTCTCGCAGAACTACATTTTCTCATCCACAAGGACACGCAAAAGCATCATATGGTGCCATCTTCATAATACCAGTGTGTATGTTGGTTGTTGGGATGATAAGAGTGAGTAATGTGTTGGTGGTTGTGAGGATACGAGAGTAATGTTTTGTGAGGATAAGAGTTAGATATGCTTTTACGGAAAAAATAAGAGCTTTTGGCGGGAAGTTTTGGTGCCAATTTTGTGACAATAAAAATTAACATGGTGTCAATAAAGTGGCAAGAAATTTTGGCACCAAACTTGTTGTATAATGATATCATATCGACTCGTCTGTTCAACATCTTATGTATAACGGTATCATCTCGACTCATCTATTTAACATATTATGATTGCTTAACATCTTATGTATATCCATATTATCTCGACTCATCTGTTTAACATCTTATGTATATACATAACATCTCGGCTCATCCGTTTAACATTATGTATATCCATATCATCTAGACTCATCCGTTTAACATCTTATACATAAACATGACACACCCCATGGGCTTTCTATGGGCCTCGTTTGGATTGGATTGGGTTAGATTACAACTTAACTAAATAGATAAGCTTATCATAACTACTTACCTATTAGATTAGTCCAATCCGTGAGCCCGTGAACTAAAACATTACATATTCTATAACAAGATACAAAGTTCCTAATTCGAGAATGGCCATCACTTCATTTAATGCTAACAATCTCCCCCTAAGGGGTGGCCATTCAAAAGATTCTTCTCTGTGATAAGGTCATATGTCTTCTTGGTATTTGAACTTGATGTGTCTTCATAGAATAGTCTTAATTCTCTGTTCCATCATGCTTAGTGATCTTTAATTAGTCTTTTGATTGTTCTTGTCTTCAATTCACATCTTCAATGATTTCTTGTATCGTCTTCTCCACCCTACTCATACGTCTTGAAAAGACATTAAACTTCATACTTATATCTTTCTCACTTGATACATGAACTTTGTTCTTAACTTTTTGATTAGATCTTTTACTTTGATGTAAATCTTTGTCTTTAACTTGATCTCTTAGTCTTGAACTTTCTTGATTCGAGCTTGTTGAGGATGAAATTTATAATTATGAGTATGTGGAGGTGAAGATGTTTGATGTATATGGTGTGTTTAAATGGCAGCTTTCATCTGTACCTAGAAAACATATAAATTGATTTATATGTTAGTCCCAGGCGTTTAGTGTTTAGATATCTCAAACGGATACATCTGAAGTCGCTAGCAACACTCTTCGAATACTGTTGGACCTTATATTTGTCAACTCTATCACACTAACACTACTATGAAGCTCGGAAATGGTGACTTGAATATGTATATGGGGCATATGATATTATAGTGAAAGATGAAATATGAAGAGGTTTATTCCATGAAAAACGCACATTACACACTCAAGCACACATACCAAATGGCGTGGTATGTACCTTTTATACATATGACATAAAAGGCTTATGGGCTTTGATGGACTTTGTTTATTTTGTGGATTGGGCTTACATTATAACTTGACTAAACATAACATAACTAATAACAAGTTAGCTTGGCCCAATCCACGAGCCCATTGACTATTCTAATACAATATCTAACACACGTTACAAAGTTCCTAAACGTGAATGACCATCACTTCTATTAATTATTATTAAGGCTAACAATCTCCCCCTAAGGGGTGGTCATTCAAATGATGCTCCACTTGATTAGGTCTTTACTTTCCTTGAGCTTGAACTTTGCGTGTAGATATAAAATAGTATTGATTCATTTTTCCTTCATGCTTTATGATCAGATAATGGTGTTGTCTGCCTTTCATCAACTTCTTTATGGTAGGGGTCTCCACGTCTTTCTCCGCCATGCTCACACTTCTTTTTGACTTTGAATTTCCAATGATGAAGTTCTCTAGTCTTTAAACTTTGTAGATTCTTTGACATTGACGAAGAATCATTCTGACTTTGTGTTGCCTTTGATTTTGATGAGAGCTTCATTTGTGATGTTGTTGGTATGAGCATGTGGAGAATGCGCACGATACCTTCCTCCCGCGAGCATCCATCAGCAGCAGCTTCCCAGGTACAGTCACGAACACCAATTGATCATTGTAATCATTTCTTAACGAATTGATTACTACAATTGTTCTACTGATGAATGTCTTGATTCCATTCACCTTGGTCGGGCGAATCAGCCGTCCGAATCCCATAAAGGACAGTTGGCATTACATAGATTAAATTCAAGTAATGACCCACATCTTCAGGATTTGATTCGTGAAAGGAATCTCCTTAGCGGGATTTCCAGCACTTACAAGTTCGAATGTCGAGGGTGTTAACAACATATTGTGAAAACACATCTCTAATTCTAGCAAAGGCTGTTCCTGAAACCGGAGGCCCTCAAGAAGGCTAACACGACATACCGAAGTACATCTACAATTCAGGTGAGTCGCTGAGGTACACCGAAGCATCACCTCATGACTGTAGACCGTTTGAGACACACTAAGCGTAACCCATAAAGAATTACCGAAGTGACCTGCTATCAGGGCTGCTTGATGTTGACCCTGGCAGGAATTTCCATTCAATCACTAAGGTTCACAATTGTAAATCCTCTCATAAATGTTCTGGCAGATTGCTAAGATCTACGTAGGACTCTAGAATGTATTACTTGTGTCCTTATTGATGAACAACAAGCGATGAAATGTTTAATGTTCCTAAGAGATCTTTTGATGAATCTCGTGGCTCTAGACTCAATCAGTGCACTTTTGGTTTTCCTAAGCGGAGACTAGGGAAAGGGTCTGCTTCTTCAATACCAATGATCTCTAAGAGAAAGTCGATAGATTATGTAGGGTTCCCAGTGAGAATGAAACAAATCCTTTTAAGAGGAATTGAGTGGCTAGAAGGTTAGGTGCAGTGCGTCACTGGGTCCATGACGTCTTTGTCTTCAATACCAGTATCATCTAAGTGACAACCAGTAGCATATGAATTGAACCCAGTTTCTGCCCTAAGGTTGATTATGGAGGGCTATTTCTTTTCACCCTTTTTCTTTACTTTTCTTTTTAATTCTTCAACCCCTTCTTTCTCCTTTCTCACATTTCTCCTTTTTTTTATCATACCTAAGGACTTCTAATACTAACTATGGGTATTGTCCTTGGGTAGATTCCTCCGGCTCTGGCGGATCATAGGATGGATTTTCCTATCCTTAGTCACCTTATAACTCCATGACTGTCCTATTATTGCCATAAAACCTTTTCTTGAAAATCTATCAAAGTTTTTATGAATGAAAACATATTTGTCACACTTCGAGAGTTTTGAATTTTCCCAGAAATACTCCCCCTTTACATGTGCTTATATTGTTTTAACTTAAATCTGCATAGTGAGGATAGAGTTCGCACTTTTGAATTGATCGACTTTAAATGAACAAGACCCATTCTAGACACGTTTACATCACTAGTGAACTAGCTTGAAATTGTTACCTGTCCTGGTCAAGTCCATAGAAAGTTTCTCGAGATGGTACATTTCCTGAGTTTGATTTCTCGTCAATTCGTTGGTTACGACTGAGTCGAGCTCTTTTGAGATTCAAACACCAATCATTAAACATTTTCCGTCTTCTCCCCCTCAAAAATAGCATATTCGGGATATTTTTTATATCAACGGATTAAACAACATTTTAGAATCTTTTGGGGAGACAAACGGATTTGATTTTAGCATGAAATTGGAACATTTTGGTTTTATACTCCCCCTTTTCTTTTAAAGCATAAACAATAAAAGGGTTTTAGAGAGAGTTATCTTGAGCACAAAATATTTTGAAAGATTTTGAAAAATCTTTTTGAACAATCTTGAAATGGTGCTCAAGATGATGATGATTTCTCACCAGTTTTAAATGTAGTGCACTGAAGCGTACACTAGATTTTCTTTTGAAATACGAGTTTTGATTTGAAATAATCAAAAGTCATCATTTTTAGTCCGGGTTTCGTACTGAAGTATACAAAAGCCATTTTTGAAGAAATTTTTGATAGAAACGACATGTTTTAGAAAACGTTTATACAACTCTCGCTCAAGCATCTGTACATGTCTGTATCATTGTTGAATGACATTTCTAGAAACGTACAGAAGATCGATTATACGAGAGACATGTCATGAGAAGAATATTTTTGGATTTTTTATTTTATATTGTTTTTGCATTTTTTGAAAGTTTTATATTTTTATATTTTGCTTTTGTTGGTTTTTCAAATTTTGTATTTTGTTTTTCAAATATATTTACATCGAAGCTTTTTGGAAATCATTTTCAAGAAGATTCGAGAAGACGTTTTAACTCCTCAGGGGTTAGGCTTCGCATTCCAATTCTTCGAACTAAATCGTCAAACCTTTCTTTTGGAAGGGCTTTAGTAAATAGATCGGCGAGTTGGTAATCTGTCTTCATGAAAAATAATTCTACAGTACCTTCCTCGACGTGATCTTTTATGAAGTGGTAGCGGACTATTATATGCTTAGTCTTTGAGTGATGAACATGATTTCATGATATGGCTATGGCACTTTTCGAGTCACGATACATAGGTATTTTATCGAAAGTAAAGCCATAATCTGTTAGTTGTGTCCTCATCAATAGAACTTGAGCACAACACGCAGATAGAGACACATATTCTGCTTCAGCGGTTGATAGGGCAGTGCAATCTTGTTTCTTTGAAGACCAGCTGACTAACTTTTCACCCAAAAATTGTGCTCCTCCTGATGCACTTTTTGCCGTAACTTGATCACCTGCGTGGTCCGCATCTGAAAACGCTATTAGATCAAATCCGGATTCCTTCGGATGCCAAAGTCCCATGTGAACGGATGTCTTTAGGTAGCGAAAGATCCGTTTAACCTCTTTGAGGTGAAGTTCGGTAGGCTTTGCCTGAAACCGTGCTAGTAAGCAAACAACAAATTGAATATCAGGTCGACTAGCAGTGAGGTACATGAGAGAACCAATCATGCTCCGATATTTCTTCGGATAGATGGGTTTCCCAAATAAATCCGCTCCAATTTTTGGTGAAGTTACCATTGGTGTTTCAACCGAATCACAATTATCCATACCATGTTTTTTCAAAATCTCAATTGTATATTTAGCTTGATTAATAAAAATTCCACGAGTGGATTGATGTATTTGTAAACCAAGAAAAAACTTTAGTTCCCCCATCATGGACATTTCAAATTTACTTTTCATGAGATTTTCAAAATGTGTTGAAAGATTCGGTTTCGTGGACCCAAAAATGATGTCGTCCACGTAAATATGAACAATCAAAATGTCATTGTTATATTTTCGAGTAAATAAGGTAGGATCAACTGTTCCTTTGGTGAAATTATTTTTGATCAAGAAAGAGGACAGTTCGTCATACCACGCTCTCGGAGCTTGTTTCAAACCATAAATTGCCTTTTTGAGTTTGTAGACGTAGTCTGGATGTTCCATGTCTATGAAGCCTTCTGGCTGACTCACGTACACTTCTTCTTTCAGAGTTCCATTCAAGAACGCAGTCTTAATGTCCATGTGATAAACCGTGATGTTTTTGTGAGCTGCATAGGCTAAGAAAATCCTGACTGCTTCAAGTCTGGCTACCGGCGTGAATGACTCTTCAAAGTCTATTCCTTCTTCCTGTCTATATCCTTTGGCCATAAGACGAGCTTTGTTGCAAATGACATTCATTTCTTCATCCTTTTTGTTCTTCCATAACCATTTGAGATCAATGACACGAATATCAATTGGTCTTGGAACTAGATCCCATGAGTCATGTAGACGGTATTGGATAAGTTCCTCCTACATCGCTTCTATCCATGCTGGTTTTGCCATTGCCTCGAGAATGTTCTTCGGCTCTATATTGCTAGTTGAGCAAAGGTAAATGCACAAGTCGCAGTCTGTGGCAAGTTGGCGTCTCGTCTGGATTGGCCTTGAAGGTTCACCAATAACTTGTTCAATTGGATGGTCTTTTGTCCACTTCAGAGTAGAAGGATACCATAGATTAAATGTATTTGAGTTAGATGGTTCTCGTAAGTTTGAAGATGATTCAGCTGATTCCGTAGCGAACGGGTTTTCGAATACGTCTTCATCTAACGTTGCATCGTTTTGGTTTTGCGTTGGTTCTTCTTGAAATGATATATTTTGGTTTTGCTCATCAACTGTTGGTAGAACGGTTTCAAGAATTGGAGTTGTTGGAGTAGATGTTGATGGAGTTGGAGCGTTGGATTCGACTGTGGTAGATGCATCTTCTGTTGGTGGCGGTGGTTGATGATGTTGAGTGGGTGCAGCGGAATGAACGTTTGATGCATTTGTCGAAGTTCCACCATAGTATTCATCGAACATTAACTCGAAGAAATTCTCCCATTCTTGTTCTGAAGGTGTGTCAAACGAAGTTGATGGAGCACTTTGAGGTACGAGTCCTGAACTGATGTGTCTAGAAGTTTGCTGGTTAGGTACGGGTCCTAATCTGTTTTGATTAGAAGCCATTGGATTAAGCGCGGGTTCTAGAGTGAGTTTCTCAGAAGCCATTGGATTAAGCACGAGTTCTAGAGTGAGTCTCTCAGAATCCATTGGATTAAGCGCGGGTTCTAGAGCGAGTCTCTCAGAAGCCATTTGTGAAAGTTCATCAAAATTCACATTCATCGTCTCCATTATCCGTCTAGTTCTTTTGTTATATACCCTAAATGCCCTCGAGTTATCTGACTATCCAATGAAGATTCCAATATCACCTTTAGCTTTCAGTTTTTCTAGATCTTCTCTGTAATTCATTGGATAGCATAGAGCACCAAACACGTGAAGGTAAGAGATGTCAGTTTTTCTGTTGTTCACTAGTTCATAGGGGGTTTTATTGAATCTTGGATGGATTAGGGATCGGTTCTGAGTGAAACAAGCAGTGGCAACAACATCAGCCCATAAAAATAACAGTGCATTAGAATGGATTAGCATTGTGCGAGCAGCTTCCACAAGAGTTCTATTTCTTCTTTCAACTACCCTATTTTGCTGTGGAGTTCTAACAACTAATGTCTGGTGAGTGATTCCAACATCTTCAAAATAAGTTCTTAACTCTTCATTTGTAAATTCTGTGCCGTTGTCTGTTCTTACAATCCTTACTGGGGCTTAAAGAAGTACTTGAATACGCTTCAGAAAGGTGATGATGATGCCCGGTGCTTCGTATTTTGACCTCAGAAACTTAACCCATGTATATCTTGAATAATCATCGACGATAACAAGAATATACTTTTTCCCATTAATGCTTTCAACTCTCATTGGGCCACATAAGTCCATGTGCAACATATGTAACTTTGCTTTCGAACTGGGTACCAATTTGGGTTTATATGATGCTCTTTTGCTTTTACCTTGTTCGCATGATGGACATAAGTGATCCTTGGTGTATTTGAACTTTGGAAGTCCGTTGACAATGTTGTCTTTGGCAAGTTTGTTGATCGTGTCAAAATTGAGATGAGATAACCTTCTATGCCACAACCAGGACTTTGTTACAGATGCTCGTGTCATAAGACATATTTATAAACTTATCAAACCAAAAAGTTTATTTCTTTATTAGCTTTTATATTACCAAATAGCTAATAAAGCTTGTGCTTTTAATAACTAATTAGTTTTATAAAAGCTAGAAAAGCTCTAAACTTTAGTGATAAGCAAGCTTATAAAACCCTTAAGCTCCACGCCTTAGCAATGAATGAACAAGCTTAAAAATCACAACTTTAACAAAGGTTAGGACAAATAAGCAATAATATGAATCAAATAAGCTATGAAAAAGCTTATTGATTTAGAAAGTACTAAATTTTAATGGAGTTAAGCTAAGAAAAAGCTTAAAGATTAAAACTTTTTGGGTTTTTATAAAGTATTTTGCAAAATAAAGATTAGATCTATGTTTATAAAAGGTTTTAAGCAAAGTAGTAAAAGAGAGCTTATAAAATAAGCTAGATCTAAATAAGACACGATAAGCTAATAAGCTAACATGACTTATTAGATAAGAAAAGTAAAAGAAAATAAAGAAAAAAGAGAGTAGAAATAAGCTTCAAATAACTTCAAATAAATTCATCATTTTCATTAAGAAATAAGCTAAAAAGTTGATTACAATAAGTTTTTGAAATAAGCTAAAACAATAAGCTACTAAAACTATTCTACTCCTACACCTACTCTAGAAAAAATAAAACTAAAAACTGTGTGTAAATATTAATGTGTTGCTCTCTGTCCTTGGATCTGGTGAGGACTTGAATTTATAGCACATCAATAATATCTCGAATGTTCCATCATGCTCCTCGTACACCCATAATCTAAAGGACACGTGTATCGCTTGAATGGCTGGATCATTTTAATACCATGTGCGAGAGAAGTAGAGTAATCAGCAGGCAACAAAAATTCACGCGCCCAAGGATAATTATTTATGGGAAAGTGGGATCACTCGCTGCACATGTTGCAAGAATTTGCAATTGCAATTGCAATTTCATATCACATTCAGTGTTAGCAATCACATGTTGGGCTATATCATTAATTGATTGGGCTTGCAGCTGGACTTGGGCTTCTTGGCGCTGTTGGGCCTTGCTGGGATAATGGATTTCGCAGCTGGGCTTCAAGGATTTGCAAGTGTTGGCCTGCTATAATAAATAATAAAAATTATATGTCACTAGTGGGATTTGAACCCTTGACCTCTTGCTTAGAAAGAATGCACCCAACCACTAGACCAAGACCCTTTTTGTGTTAATTCTTTGCATTTAATTCTTTTTAATGCTCTTTTACTTGATCCAAATTTTAGCCATTATCTTAAAAAAAATAATCTTCATTCGAGCTCCGTTTGATCTTTCAACTTTTCTTCTCTTCCTTGATGCTCCAATAAAATAGCCACTTGACTCGATATTTCGTGCTCTTTCCAATGATGTGCTCGGATAATTTTTCCGACTTCGTTTGAACCTCGAAAAACATGAAAATGTCGTTGAAACTCATCCGAAAATTACTGTTTTTGCTTTGTTTTCAAACCCTTGTACCTGCAAGACATAATAACACATATCCAACATATTTGCAATATAATTTGACATATTTCATGGTTATTAGTCCGATTTAGCATATTTTTAGATATAAAATGATGTGTATTTTTGCACTCATCAGTGATGAAGAGGCCATTTGATTTATGTCGATAGCATACAAGTTTGTATCAAGATTCCTATTTAATAGATCAGTGCCATCCAAGTGTCTAACGAAGCATGAATTTCTCCTAAATGCAACCTCTAAATCTGCATCACAAAACTGCCTCGACTGAAAACAAATTGTGTCCCAACCCTTCGACATAGTAAACCCGAGTGATCAAATAATTTCCAAAAGGTAGATCTCCATAACCCATGATAGCTGCTACATGATCATTTCCAAAACGGACGGTTCCCATGAATTTCCAGACAAAATTGATCAGCAGCTTCAGATTCCCAGTCATGTGCTTGGAGCAACCCGAGTCGACGATCCAAAGACATATTTCGATAACCTGCCAAATACAGAAGAAGAAGTTTTTGGAAACCGTTTTGATTTTGGTTCCTTTGGGTTAGAGGTAAAATCCTGACCACACTCATAGAAGTTTTCTACTGGGTGTAGTGGTTTATCACTCATTCTACCATTTTGGAGTGTGAAAAGTCTACCCGTTGGTTTCCAAAGATCATTCCTAAAGTAAACGCTATGCTTTCTATCAGTAGTGTAAGACCTAAAGCTTGCAACTATTCTTCCTAATGATTTAGCATAAGTTCATTTTGGAACGTTCTTCTGGACAGGCTTAACATTCTGATTCTTAGCAGATTTCATAGGTTCATTACATTCAGATGAAATGTCTTTCTTATTACAAAGCGGTAAATTCCTAGGGTGTTCTTCTACTTTCTTTTCTTTATTCAAGCTACTACTCTTAGAGGCAGGCGAGACTCTATTGTTCCTTGTATTGCTCTTAGGCTTTAGTCTGCTGCTCCTAGAGGTGCTTTCTAGTCCTGTAGAAGGTAAGACACACACATTAGGATTCACATTTTTATCAAGAGAAGTGGTTTCAGCTTTCCTAGTCTTTTTAGAGTGCTTGTCTAAACTTATGTCGTTTGTTCCATATGTTTTAGATGTGGAGGCAAACGCATTAGTGGTACTCATCTTAAAAAGGCCAGGTGCTAAAACTTTTGTTTTCTCCCCTTTTCATTTTCAACAATCTTATCTTTTAGCTTAGGCAAGGCAGGTGGAGTGACTGGTTTTGACAAATCATTTTTCTCATTGACTTTTGGAGGAGGCAGAGAAATAGACATTTTAGGTTTGAAAACTGGTTCGGGAATATTTGCTTTATCCTCAGTCAATGGTTTTGCAATCTTAGTATCCACAGCCTTTCCTTTTTGACATTCTAGCTGAGACCTCAAGAGATCATTTTGCTCTTTCATGTCCTTGTAGGCACGCTCATACGAAAGTTTGTCATACTTGCATTCCTCGGTTTTTCGATCAAGTTGTTTAAAATATGAGACATTTTCTTTTTCAAGTTTTTCAAGAGCTTTTTCATATTTTGAAACAATGGCGGAGGTCTCAGACTGGACTCTTTCATGGTCTTCAAAAAAATATGTTTGTAAAACAATGGACATAATATCGGTACACAGAACATCTTCGAAGAGAGACTCATTCAAATTTTCCAAAACTTTGATGCGTTCAAAACTTTCATTAGCTTTCTTTACCAGGGATTTATGGTCCTTGACAAAGTCACATGTTTCTTCTAAAAATGCTTGTTCAAAATGTATTACCGTCGCACTGATGTTATTTAGCGGAGTGGCAATCTGAGTTTCAAAAACCTTTTTCATTTCATCATCAAAACTAGAAAACCAATTGTTAGTACTGATGTTTATTTTTGATTTAACAATTTGTTGAAGTTGCCCAATTCTAGTCTTAACTTCATCTAAAATGCTTCTAGCATCACTTGTGTTAAAAGGATTGTTTGAAGACATTTGTTCTATGTTCAAAAGAGATTTGGAAACAACTACGGGTTCTGAAACTGATTTTGACTCTTTGTTTGAAACACGTGGTGTGATGGAAAATTTTGACATTTCTTTTTGAGGGACAAAATTAATTCCAGACATTTTATTCCATTTGTTGTAATCAATTTGTTTGATTTCTGGATTCTTTTGTTTCATTTTTGATCTAATCTCATCAGCTAGTTCTAATGTTTCATGAGAATCACAAACATTTATGGGTTCATGCAAAGGTTTTCCATTATTCAACACATTCTGATTTTTCTGAGCTTTCTTGAGTGCACAAGGAGATTTGTTACCAAGAGCCATTTTTTGCGTTGTATGATAATATGGATTAGTTTGATTCATTAACATATTGGTTGTTTTAGCTGAATGACCCGTTGTAACAAGCAAATTTTCCAATTTGTTGATTTTATCATTTTTCTCAAGAATTTCATTAAGAAGAGAATCTTCTCGTTTTGAAAAGTCTGCAATCAACTGTTTCTTCTCTTTTTCAAGATCAGAAAAAGTTTATTTTTGTTTAGAAAGTTTTTTTGAAGATCAAAAATTACCTCTTAGATATAGGATTTCACAAACACACTAAACCATAACCATGTGGGGCGTACAAAGAGTTTAGAGAGAGAAAGTTCTAGTGAGAGAAAGGAAGAGAGTTGGGAACTATGTGAAACCAAGAAAAATGGTATTGAAGCTCCAACCCTCTACCTTGGGAGGTAGAGGGTATTTATAGTTTCTTACAAAAAAACGCCACCTACGGGCTGTGGATCAGGCATACAGTAGGTAAAGACCAGTCGGTCCTCCACGGTGTTACTTAACTAAATACTACTTAACATAAAATAACTATGACTACGAGCTCTCTAACGATTACATATACTCGAGGTGACCGACTCTTTAATACCTGGAATTTCTAATTCCTAACAATCTCCCCCTAAAGGAGGTCACCTCAAACACACATTGAATTTACATTGAATACAAACGGATATTACATTGAGATTGTTCTTGGCTTCTTGTCCATGATCTTTGTTCTGTAGCTCGTAGTCTTTGATTCTTCATTATTGCATGTTTGGATAATCTGAGTGGAGGTCTTTAACTGATCTACGTGATACTGAGTTTTGAGCCAGCTTTGAGATCATCAGCCACATTAAATCTCAGACTCTTCCTTTATGGTGTTGGTAGTTGTGACTTTTGGACCGACATGCTCACATTCTGGATCATGATTTATTCTTATCAGAGTAGCGGAAGCTTATGTTGATTCATAATATTGGCAGCAGCGTAGCAGAAGCATGGAGTGAAAATATCAGAGTCATTGATGCACCAATCATGATTTCTTTAGATATGAATGTGTTGTGTGAGCATGCTGCTATGGATTGACTGCTCCATTCTGATCAGCTGCAAACGTCGGGGTGTACCTGCATAAGACAGTTAGCAATAAAGCGCACGAAAGTGTCTTTGATCACTTTCGATGAATTGAGGTACACGGCCCACGGTTCCCCGTTGATCATTACAAGTACTGCCTGTGATCAGGTATAATTCTGAAGAATTTCCTTGACAGGGTTTCGCAGCTGCTCTAGCCGTTCTCAAACCGGAGCGTCTCAAAGAAGACAACACAGAGTGAGTGAACCAGCGAATAGAGATTAACTGATTGATGAAAAAAGATTCGAAAAACAATCGTGTATCGCTCAATAGAAATTTTTTTTGCAATACAACGAAGTTTTAGTGAAAAATCATTTATCAATCATAAACACCTTTTGATTTGAAATAATTGTACACAGTCGATGTGCTAGAGAAAAGTGTTTTTAAACACAACAACCGGTTTTTCAAAGGCATCCGTCAATCCATTTTCTTGGACCTGGATTGATTCAATTTTGAATCGCTCCACTGATGAGGTCCATATGACACAATCAAGTCTTGGCAATACCACAAGGATAGTGTGTAGGACTCATAAGATATAATCTCACCTTCCACATTGTGTGAAATAGCGAGTCTTCAAGAAATAAGTGTCCTAAAGAGATTTATTGATGATCTCGTGGCTCTAGGCTCAATTTGTGCACTTTTGGTTTCCTGTGCCGGAGACTAGGGAGAGGGTCTCCTTCTTCAATATCAACAATCTCTAAGATAGAGTCGATAGATTATGTAGGTTCCCCGTGAGAATGAAACAAGCCTTTTTAAGAGGAACTTGAGTAGCTTGGGAAGTTAGTGCAGTGCGTCACTGGGTCCATGACGTCTTGTCTTCAATACCAGTGTTAACTTAGTAACCAGCAGTAGCATATGAATTGAACCCGATTTCTGCCCTAAGGTTGAATAAATGGAGGGCTATTTCTTTTCACCCTTTTTCTCATTCAATTCTTTTTCATTCTTCAACCCCTTCAGTGCTTACCGAGACTTCATGACTAGAACCTTGTTGGGTTTATTCCAGTACTAGCTCAGTCTCAGTCTGCACTCTTCCCATATTCTCATTTTTCTCCTTTTTTCATCATACCTAAGGACTTCTACACTATCTAGTGGATTGTCCCTGGGTAGATCCCTCCGGTTCTGGCGGATCATGGGACCTCAACCTAACCTTATCATCCTTATATCACCATACATAAAGTAAAGTTGGTCGGTCTTTTTGGTATCGTTCATCTGCCATAGGAACCAATTGAAAACCATTTGAAAATCAATCAAGATACTTGTGATATAGAATCAAAGCATTTTGTATCTTAATTGTTTTGATAATTTTAGAAATTCTCCCCCTCAACATATGCATAATATTTTAGAAATTGTTTTAGCACATGGAGGCAAGAGATCTTTGAAATCGTTAGATTGAGAATGAAAGGTCCAATCTTTTGATTAACATTTTCTAAAATGATCATCATCACTTCCCAATCAATTTGAGTAAATAAAACATTTTGAGGAAGGATGAGGTTTTCAAAAGTTTGCTCCCCCTCAATATGTACCTCGAATTTTGAAAGAATTTTGCACATATTAGAGGAACCTGCATTTAGTGACAATTCAATCACGTTTAAAGTAGATGCTCCCCCTCAACATGTGCATGAGAAAATTGAAATCGTTTGTCACATGCGGGGAGGATAGCTTGTACAACCTTATAAAACCTTTTATCGAATTATCAGTATAAATCTAATTTAAATTACAAATTCTCCCCCGATCAAAATTATCAAATCATTTATGAATCGTGATCTCAGTAGATTTAAATTGTTTTTGAAAGCTTTTTAAGGAGAATTGTGACTTGATTTTGAAAAACGTTTTAACTGATAAGGATCGAATTTTGAGACTTTAGACTCCAAAGATTTAAACATGCATGATTATCTTTTGAAAACAATTGCATGACAACTAACTTTTTGAATAAAAAAATCATTCTCCCCCTCAATCAATGACATAGGTTGTTGATTGACAGATATATATTTTGACAAATAAGTCCAGATGATTTTCAAAACTTGAGTCCGAGTTTTTGTACAAAGCAATTAGTTTTCAGCAGATAAATGTTTATAGAATCAGAGCATGAGATTTGAAAAACAAGATAAAGCATGACTCTGTTCTTTCTTTTAAACACGGGTTACTGCCTGAAATGACAATAAAGCACCATTTTTCTTCGCCTCATTTTTTTTTTTTTTTTTTTTTTTTTTTTTTTTTTTTTTATAAAAAAAACTATGTACATTCGATGAACATCTAAAGACCCGTGACATTCTTTGAATATCAACACAAAGTCCGTAGATTATATCGAAACGAGAAAAACATGACAAAATGACTATATTTTTTGAGGAATTTTCGAATTTTTCACATTTTTATGGATTTTGAAGGTTTTATAATTTTGTATTTTGCTTTTTGAAAAAAAATATATACAGAGAGATAGATGAAGAAAGACCTTCACTCCTCGTCTTCCTCCTGAAGATGTTTGAGTGTTTCTAGTTGAAGGCTTTTCAAGCCAAGTCGTGGAAGAATAAACTCAAAACGTTCTCTTGGAAGAGCTTTGGTGAAGATGTCTGCTAACTGGTATTCGGTCCTCTCAAAATAGAGTTGCACCACACCTTTTTCCACTTGTTCCCTGATGAAATGATGTCGAATGTCGATATGCTTTGCTCTTGAGTGTTGAACGTTGTTGCATGAGAGAGCAATAGCACTTTTATTATCACAGTACAAAGGGATTTTGTTGAATACAAAGCCATAGTCAGTTAATTGAGATCTCATCCATAGGATTTGAGCACAACAAGATGACATGGCTATGTATTCAACCTCTGTGGAGGAAATAGAAGTACTCATTTGCTTCTTTGAAGACCAGCTCACAAGCTTATCACCAAAAGAGCACCTCGGGCGTGCCGATGAGTATCTTGACACCTGCATGATCGCATGCATATCTGTTAGTGACATACCGGTGTCCTTCGGGTACCAAATTCCCATGTTGATGGTTCCTTGGAGGTACCGAAAGACCCGTTTAACCGCTTCAAGGTGCATTTTGGTAGGCTTAGCACGGTATCTAGCACACATGCATACGAACATAATATCGGGTCTCAGGTCGTGAGGTACATCAGGGGATCCGATCATGCTACGATATTTCGTTTGGTCTACTATGATCCCTGAGTGGTCCACATCTAGTTTTGTACGCTCAATCATGGGAGTGTCAGCAGGGTCACTAGAATCAAATCCAAATTTCTTTAAAATCTCATTTGCATATGTAGATTGATTTATGAAAATGCCTCCGGGACTTTGTGAAATTTGTAATCCCAAGAAAAATGACATTTGTCCCATCATTGACATTTGAAATTTAGAACCCATTTCTTTTGAAAAACGGTCACACTCATTGGGGTCGGTCGAGGCAAAGATGATATCATCAACATAAATTTGAACGTGAATTAAGTGTTTGCCGACTTCCGGTGAACAATGTTGGATCAAGCTGCTCCTTTCTTTGAAGCCGGTGATAGAAGAAACTTTGATAGCGTATCATACCATGCCCTTGGAGCTTGCTTTAAACCATAAAGAGCCTTCTTCAAGCGATAAACGTGAGTAGGATGTTCTGGATTCACAAAGCCTTCGGGTTGGTGGCGTAGCGACTTCTTTAAGATCTCCGTTCAGAAATGCCGTCTTTACATCCATCCGATAGACTACCATGTTCTTACTTGCAGCATTAGCCAAGAATATTCTGATTTCCTCGACTCGAGCAACTGGAGCAAAAGATTCTTCAAAGTCAATACCCTCCTCTTGGCGGTATCCTTTAGCAACCAATCGAGCCTTGTTCTTTAACACATCACCATGCTCATCAAGTTTCACTTTGAAGATCCATTTTAGAGCAATGTTCATAGCACAATCTGGGCGGTACTAATTCCCATACATCAAGTCGATCAAACTCATGAATTTCTTCTTGCAAGGCATTGAACCGTTGTCTTCATTCATGGCGGTTTAACATCTTTTGGTTCGATCTTAGAGAGTACGGAGTTGAAGAAGCACCATAAGGCATCGGTTGCGAGTTGTTTCCGTGTGGATCTGGGCGAGAGGATTTCCAATGATGTTGTCTAATGGATGATCATGAGTCCATTTTGAGGGTGTTCATGTGGTAGTTGTTGAGGGACTGAAGTAGCGAGTCGATGTCTCACGAAGAAGATGGTTCGATGATTATTCAGGAGCAAATATGTTTTCAAATGGAGCATCTTCGGGAGTAGCAAAAGGATTGACTTCATCTGTGAATCGAAGCATTTCCATGATGTACACTTGATGATTGAACATTTGTTGATGAAGCAGATTGGTTAGCAAGCTTCTTGGCTTAATGACATAGATGTTGAAGGGTTACTTTCATTGTGAGGATAAACACGCCTCTGTTGATTGAATTGTCATATCATTGTTACTTGGCTCAAATTGTTCATCAAACATTGGATCAAAAAGTTTCTTTAAATCATCTTCTGAGGGAGGTACATATGGAGTTGTTGATGAGGAGTTTGGTACAAGAGATGAACCAATGGGACTGTTTTGAAGTGCGGGTCTGGCTGGATTGTCAGGAGCCATTTGACCGTCACTCATCAAACATGAGCGTGAATTGTTGCCATGATATTTGGGTTCTCTTGTTGTAGATTGGTAACCTTTTTGTTAGGTGCATAGCTTACAAAACTCAATGTCGCTTTAGCTCTCAGTTTTCCTAAATCTTAACCATCATTAGTTGGATAACATAAAGCACCGAACACACGAAGGAATGAAAGATCGGGTTTTCTGTTGTGGACAAGTTCATATGGAGTTTTTCCATGAGCGGTGTGAATCAGGGATCGATTTTGGGTGTAGCATGCGGTGGCGATGGCTTCACCCCAGAGAAACATTGGAACTTTTAAGTAAATCAGCATAGTCCTTGCGGCTTCCACAAGAGTTCAATTTCGTCTTTCAACTACACCGTTCGTTGAGGAGTTAGGAACACTTCTTTGATGACTGATTCCAATACTTTCATAAAACTCACCAAGTTGTTTGTTAACAAAACTCAGTTCCATTGTCTCATTCGGATGATTCTCACAGTTTGTTAAGACGAACCTGCAAATTGTTTGATGAGTTTGATGATGATATCTGGAGTTTCATCCTTTGTCTTTAAGAACTTTACCCAAGTGAATCTAGAGAAATCATCAACCACAACTAACACATATTTCTTCCCAAAGATATTGTGCACTCTCATGGGTCCACATAAGTCCACGTGAATTGTATGAAGAACTTCTGTGACTGAGTTTGTAGGTTTGGGTGTATGGGCATACTTCTTGCTTTTTCCCAATTGGCATGCTGAACAAAGATGATCCTTTTCATACTTAAGTCTAGGTAAACCTACAACTAAGTCCTTTCTGGAGAGATCATTGATGGTGCCGAAGTTCAAGTGATTGAGACGACGATGCCATAACCATGACTTTGTTTTAGAGGCCTTTGACAACAAGCAAATTGGAGAAGACTTCATCATATCTTCGATAGAGATGGTGTATAAATTTGACCCACGTGAACCTCTTAAAAGTTCCTTACCATCAAGTTCTCTAATGAAACAAGTATGTTTTCTGAAGGCTACTTCTAGATTAGAATCGTAGAATTGACCAACAGAGAACAGGTTGTGACCAAGACCTTCACATAATATACCCTGGAGATAACACTTTTTCCAACAACATAATCTCCATAACCCATAATTGCACCGAAATGATCATTCCCAAATCTAACTGTCCCGATGAATTTGCTCACTAAGTTCATGAGCATGACGGTCTCGGTCATATGCTTGGAACGACTGAGTCCGGGTACCACAGAACGATTTGAACGATCTGCAGTTGAACACAAACAAGAATGGATAAGTGGATAATTGGGATCCCCATGCAAGAATGGGTTCCACTTGGTTACATGAATTGGAACACCCACATCGAAATAGAAGCATCCATATAAGAAAGAAGCAATGGAATCATTGGGAATAGATGCAAATCTTTGGTGTCTATATTTGACCTATTCAAAGTATGTTCACTTCTTAAGGGAATAGTTCTACCATTAGGCATCCATTTTCTAGTGGGCATAGTCTTAGCGGTTTGAGGGCCCTGATTATTCTTATGGCCAAAAGGTATCCAATAATAACCTATCTTTATAAATGTTCTTTCTGTGGGTTTCCACTGTTTTCTAACAATCTTTCGTCTTTGCCTTTTAGCCTTCTTAGCACGATTATTAGCATTAACAATTTTAACGGGCATTTGACAGCATTAGACAAAGCATTCACACCACATTCATGATTAGCGGAATTCAAGCGGACATCATTACAAGGTTTGCAAATAGTATCGAATTGAATTAATTCTTGCGCCTATGGCTAATACTAGAATCAACACGATTCGTTTTATTCGACTCAAACATAAAGTTCCTAGATTGGTCTTCTACTCTCTTCCAATGCACATTCTTAGCTTGCAAGGTCATATCATTCCTTGTATTGTCTTGAGACTTTGACCTTTCGCTTTAATGTCACCGATTACTCTGTAGGGAATGGGAACATTAGTTGGTTGATCTAATTTTTGCATTCCTGAACTTGATGTGCAAGGATCTGAACTACTAGAAGGCACATTTGTGTTTACTTTCTTAAGACTGTGATCTGAACTACTAACATTCACTTTCTTAGCACTAACATATCTGGAATCTGAACTACTTGAAGGCACCCTAAGGTTGACATTTATAGCATTGGGCATAGAACGGATTTCATGCTTGGCACTAGGCATAGAACAAGGCATCACAGCTTTGCATTTTGCACCTAAGGATTTTGGACATGTTGCAATTACACATTCAAGCAGCTCTTGAGATCGTTTGGCCTGGAGGCAAGCAAACCTAATTTCTCTATCAAGAGGTTTATTAATGAAATCCTCTTCAACAATCTCACGGAGACATTCTAGACTATCCTTAAGGCGAGCACAATAGTTATGAAACGTAGGTTCATTATTCCTAAGATGAGGAGAAATATATTTAACCGTCACAGTGTATTTGCAGTCTAAGGGTGACTTTGAAACAACATTCTTGTTAAAAACAAGTGGCAGTTTCCCATTTTCCTGACTTCTCAGATTCCCAATTTCCTTTTGTAAAGACGTTATTTTTTCGTTGTTTTGGTCACGAGTGACTTTCATTGAATCATATAACTCTTTAAAGTGTCATTTAACTTTTTCATTTTCTTCTAGAAAACTCTCGTTTTCCTTTTGTAAGGCATTAACCAAGTTTTGAAGATGAAAAGTTTGAAGTCTTGAGAATCTAAAGGAGGAGGCATTTGGGATCCAGTCACATTGTTCTTTTCACCCTTCAATTGAGATATTTGGGCTTTCAACCTTTTGATCGTGTTACAATGAGCTCGAATCTGTTCATCACGTTTGCTAATTTCAAAAGCGCATCAAATTCGGGAGCATCCAAGGATGTCTTGATATTTGAGGTTTTAACATTTTTTTTAGATGTTGATATTTTAGTTGTAAATCAAAATGTTCAACTTCTAGTTTAGAAAGATGCTTTACCAAATTATCGTGATCATCCCGATCAATTTTCTCATTAAGTTTTGAATTAATCTTTTCAAGCTCAATGACACGATCATGGGAGACTTTCAGAGCAACAGATAATTCATTAAATTGAGAAGCATTAATGGAACAATTTGTAGCGATGAAAAACACATCTTGAGCAATACATTCAAATCGATTCTCATTAGGTGTATGCAAGTTCTTCCTCTCAATCTCATTATATTTTAATTATCGCTCATAATCACTAACCTCAACAATCATTGCATCAAATTCCTTTTCCATTTCTTTAATGTCTGGATTCATTCCCTTTTTAAGGCTTTCAAATTGATCTTTTAGTTGTTTAAAGAAAGGGACTTCGTTAAATAACATTCTTTAGTTTGCTCAAAACCCTTTCTCCTTCGTTATACCATTGGTGTGATCATTTTCTTGCAAGTTTTCTCAAAATCAACAAATAGTTGAAAGATAACATATTGACTGATTAAGGTCTTGCTTTTAGTGGCAATAGTTCTAGGAACTAGATGCATTGGTGTATTGGGAGGATACACAGTCGCTTTAGGCATTTTCCTATGGGGAGGGTTTGTTTCAACAATATTTTCCGCTTTCTGCTTATCTAAGTCCATTTTCCAGTACACTTGTTCAGGTGTTAACAATGTTTGAGGCTTAAACTTGTTAAAAGCAATCCAATATTCCTTAGAATAGTTTGGTGCTTTAAAACTGATTTTTTTCTCTATGCAAGAAGGGCTCTTAAGTTTTTCATCCAATTTCCTTTTAGTGACATCTTCTAATTGCTTATCTTCTTCAGTGCTCTCAGCGCAACTAGGTTTTTGTCTAGGCTTAAGGATCTCATTGCCATCATAGATTACCTTTTGGGCTTCTTTAGCTTTCTTAACATACTCAGGATTGGATTCCTTAATAATGGGGACACTATGCTTGTCGCTTAAAACTCTATGCTTAGTGATTAAGTGAGCAGTTTGAATGGTGTTGCCTTGTACATACAACTTGTTTTCTAGTTTTTTTTCAAAGTTTTTAGATTGGAAAAATCATTCAAAAGTTTTGATTCCTTAGCACTAAATTCCTGCTTAAGCTTTTTGACATTTTCTTGAAGTTCTTGTTTTTGCTTAGCAGTTTTAGAAAGCTTTTCTTGCAAGGAGTTTAACTCTTGTTTTAATACTTCTTCTCTAAAATTACTTTTTCTTATGATTGTACGCATTTGGTCATCCATTTCCTGCTCACGTGTGGTTAACTCAAACTTAGCACGTTGTTCATAAATAGCAACTCGTTCTTTATATGCATTAAGTTCAGAGATAACAGAATCATCAGGGGCACATGCAGTGTATTCATCACAGACATAATCCTCATTAAGTGGTGGAGATACATCACTTGATACAATCACACTTTCACTTTGTTTCACATATTGATCATATGGGACAACATTGATATTACCCATATTTTCAATATCTGACTCAATGATTTCAGTTGATTGTATTTCATTATGTATCTTTTGCACATCAACTTCATCATATAATTTTAATACCTCTGAGATGATTTTGTCTTTGGATGGTCCAGCTTGTGGTGAAGATGAGACCTTAGGAGGGACCATTGGAGAAATGCTAGCCATGAAAATTGTTTGTGCAGTAGGTCCATCATCAACATCATAGTCGTATGCATCACATCGGTGACTTGAAAGGAATTCTGATGATTGTGACCTATCTCCTGAATAGGTTGCTCATCCATATCTGCATCATAGGTCTTGGCATTACCCTCAGTGAGAAACAACAACTCCTCTTCGTCTAAAGCAACACCATTGTCCTGAGCTTGTGCAAGCAGCATCTTGTCTCTGAAGAATTCTGCATTCTGTAGACATTTTGGAGATGTGCAGTTCCTAGCAATGTGTCCCTCACCACCACAGTTGTAGCATTTGACTGGCTTTGGTTGTCCTTGATTTCCAGTCCTTCCTCGGTTCTGATTTCTTCCATAGCCTCCACCGCTCCCACCACCCCTTCTCGATCGTCTGCCTTTCTTGGATGGTTGCACCATAACCTTCCCATCTCTGATAGTGGCTTGATTGTGTGGATTAGATGCTGTTTTGAGGTTGTTGTTGGTGTGTGGGATAGTGTTCATGTTTTGACTGATCATGAGAGCTAGTTGACTAATGAAGTTTCCTACAGATGCATCAGCATCAGCTTGTTTGAACATTGGATCGGGATTGTCCAAGTATGTATCATAGGTATGTGTCGGTGTCACAGAATGATGTTCGTCATGAGTAAGCACATCAAATATGACATTGTTATAGCATGGATCAGTGATTGGTACCTCAGATACTGCATTGGCATCATAAACAGGAGGTATGTCAGAATCAGTGTCGATACTTAGCCTCCGAAGATTTGCCATGAAGATGCAGTTTGCATTGATATCTTCTCGGTCTTCCAATTCATCCATAATTGTTGCAAAGTCATGTTCCTTAGCACTCAACGCATCCCCTTCGCCTTTTGTACCACCACATGATTGCTAGATCTACCAGAATCCTTCTTTTTCGGCTTAGTCAGACAATTCCTTGCAATGTGACCCACTCCTTGACAGTTGTAACACATAACCCGATTAACATGATTCACATTTCCATAGTTCCCAACGATTGGAGCTGCAACATTCTCATTCGGATTACCTGATTCACATTCACAACATTCCGACCCGTCGATTACCAACATGCCCAACTAATTACCCGATCTTTGAACGCCGATTTCTGCATATTGACCGTATTCGATTTTCGATTACCCATGTGAAATCGGTAGCATATCTCTGTTGATTCCCAATAACTCCAACCACTTGTCCTTGATGGCCCATATTCAAACCCGGTTGTGCAATTTGCCTGTTGCGAGTGCTTGATGAAATCCTTTGGTTATTGTTAGTTGGTGTGGAGTAGCGTCCTTTGAATACTTTAGTCAAATAAGCGAATGCATTAGACAACGCCTCTGTTTGTTCAACTTCAATATCAGTGATTCCTGGATCCTGGTATTGTGGATACTGTTGTTGTTGAATGACTTGTTTTTCAGGTGGGTAGAACATGTTGTTGTTGTTGTGGAATGTATTGCTGCAAGTTGTTGCTGGTGGTGGAAGATGATGAAGAAGGTTGTTGTTGTGTGTTCACTGGAGTTTGTGTCTTTGCAATTAGTGCCAAGGGATCATGATTCTTTGCCATTCTTTCTTTCCTTACTTCATTGGCTTCAGCTTGATTTTATTTCAAAAAATCATAGAGTTGATCAAAATTCACTTGATGTAAGTCCTTTGTTCGATTGAGAATAGTGACATAGCGTCCCCATTCTTCTTGAAGATTGTTGATGAATTTGATGTTACTCATGATATTTCTAGGTGTCAATTTGTTTCTGAAAAGCTCATTCATCAAAGTGCAAAATCTTCCATAGTAAGATTCAATGGATTCTCCTGGAGTTGATGTAAACTTCTCCCATTCAGTTAGCAGCTTGTTCTCTATATCTTGTTGTCCAATTTCTGTTCCATAACATAGCCGTCTAACACGTTCCCACATATCGTAAGCAGTTTCACAGCTATCAACAGCAGCAAAGATGTCTCTTGGTAATCCTAGTTGGATAATGTGAATTGCCATGTCATCTGCTTAGATCTGCTTTTTATCTTCGTCGGTGTATTCTGATTTATCTTGATCACGAAAAGATGGTGGGACGGGAGGTGTTGCATTAGGAATTCCAGGGTCTTGTACTTGTTGAGGCTTGAAAGGTACATTTGTAATGGATTGAATCATCAGTTTTCCATTAGGTTTGGTTTTGATGTAGCGGAGCATTCGACTTGTCCATTGAAGATATCCACCTTTTTCCAGCATAGGAGGACAGTTTTCAGCACCGGCTACATGAATGTTTTGTTGAGTAGCTATTGATGAAGGTATTAGTGATAAAGTTGATGTAGGATCGATTCAACGATAAAGGAGTTGTGATTGATGATGATTAAGTACAGTTATTGTAGTGAAAACTTGGTGAAAATTTGGTCTGACAACTTAAAAACCTCGATAACTTCTGTTCGGAGTGGATTTAGGCCTAGAAGGTTTACCCGAATCAACTTTTTCTTATATTGTATGCTATTCTCCTCGTTCTCACGATCGTTTTGATGTGTAGAACGCTAAAAACGGAGTTATGGTTCAAAAGTTATGGTCGTTTGAAGTTTTGATGAGAAAAGTCAACAAACCGCACTGAGAAAAGTCAACAACTAGCATAGGCTCAACTCGCTTAAACGTCAAAACGCATAAGTGAAAACTCGCATAGGCTTAACTCGTTTAAACGTCAAAACGCATAAGTGACAACTCGAATAGGCTCAACTCGCTTAAACGTCAAAACGCATAAGTGACAACTCGCATAGGCTCAACTAACTTAAATGTCAAAACGCATAAGTGACAACTCGCATAGGCTCAACTCGCTTCCAGTACAAGTCGCTTTCACAGTTTGTCTTTTTACACTTTTCACTCAACTTGCTTTGTACTTTTTCCACTCAACTCGCACAACAAACATAAAACGCATAGAAGAGATTTGACAACTCGCTTAGTAGAAAAAGTGACTTTTTAGCTCGAATAACTCCCAAATAATCCACTTAACGTTTTATTTAACCTATCTAAACACTAAACTAATCGAATATAACTACCTTAAGCCTAAAAGTACAAACTTTAAGCTAAGAGAAGCAAAAAAGTCGAGTCTTCTAATGCTTTTCACCACAAAAATGAACCAAAAACACTCCTAGATCATTGTTTGGCGATTGATACCACTTGTTGGACCTTATATTTATCAACTCTATCACACTAACACTACTTTGAAGCTCGGAAATGGTGACTTGAATATGGTTTGTGGATTGGGCTTACATTATAACTTGACTAAACATAACATAACTAATAACCGGTTAGCTTGGCCCAATCCACGAGCCCATTGACTATTCTTATACAATATCTAACACACGTTACAAAGTTCCTAAATGTGAATGACCATCACTTCTATTAATTATTATTAAGGCTAACAAATACCCTATAACGGATGCATCAATGACGCTAACAACATTTAGAACGAATGCATCAGTGACGCTAGCAACGTTTTTTGATAATTTTAGAATGGATGCCACCTAAGATTCTAACATAAAATTTTTGATATCTTCACACTTGTCTTTCCTAAATCCGGATGCTAGAAAACTAACTATGGATAAAGGGAGCCGCTGGAGTACACCTAAGTATCACTCCACGACTGTAGACCGTTTGAAGCGCAACAACCACCATGAAGAATGTTTGGCATACAATATTTTTGTAAAATCACTCTAAATGTTTATGATATAAAGGCATGTTTTGTTAATACTTTGAGATTTTTGAATTTTTAGAAATACTCCCCCTCTACATGTGCTCATATGTTTTTTAAGATAAATCTGCACATTGAGGGAATAGTCCATACCTTTGAATTGATCAAATTTTAATAGACAAGTCCTTTGCGAGACACATTTACATCGCTGGAGAAAGAGATCCATCACCAGCTTTTAGATGATGACTAGCTCTAATAACCACCTTGAAGTTATTACCCGTCCAGGTACAAGTCTATAAGAAGCGTCTCTAGATGGTACATTCAGTTGTATTACTGAAGAAATAGGAAACCTAATTAGACAAGTTCCATGCGAGACACATTTGCGTTGCTAGTTAAAGAGATGCAATGTTAGCTTTTAGGTGACAATTAGCTCTAATAACTAACTTGAAATTATTACATGTCTAGGAACAAGTCTTTTTGAGTTTTCACATTATTTTTCTCGTCAATTCATTGGTTATATCTGAGTCGAGCTTTTTTGATACCTTTTTCAATTTTTAGAATTGATCAACTCTAAATGGACAAGACCTTTGTGAGACACGTTTACATCACTAATTAAACCAACTTGAAATTATTAGGTGTCCCGGTGCAGGCCTATATAGAGTCTCTCGAAGTGGTACATACTTTTAAAAGAACAATTCTTTTTGAGTTTTCTCTTTCATTTCACGTTATTTCATTCGTTACGTCTAAGTCGAGCTCTTTTAATATTCAACAACGATCTTTAAACAAATTCAATCACATTTTAATCACATCTTCTTCTCCTCCTCAAAAATAGTATATCCGTTATATACTTGATATCAACGGATTTGATTTTTGCATAAAAATAAAACATTTTTTGATTTTATACTCCCCCTTAAAGAAAGCATATTTTCAAATATAAAGTTTAAAATTGATTAAGGGTTTGGAGGGAGTTATCTTGAGCACAATATGGTTGTGAAACATTTTGAAAAATCTTGAAAAGGTACTCAAGATTATGATGATTTGTCACCAAATGTACACAAGTCATTTTGAAAAAGAGTTATGGTTTGAAATGTTTATGTTTAATTATACTCGAACTTAATTTTCTAAAAGATTTCTTAGTTTAAAGCACGAGTTCTGATCTGAAGTAAACATAAGGCATCATTTTAAATTCGGGTTTCGTACTGAAGTATATGAAAGCAATATTGAATAAAATTTTAAGGAATGGAATGTTTTAGAAAATTTATTTGAAAAACAGTAAGAAACTCTCGCTCAAGCATATGTACATGTTCTTGACATTATTGAATAACATTTCTAGAAACGTACATAATATCGATTATATGAGAGACATGTCGCGAGAAGAGTATTTTTGGATTTTTTGAATTTTTTAAGTTTTTTTTATTTTTGAAATTTGGATTTTTGAAAATTTTATACTTTGTATTTTGTTTTTGTTGGTTTTTCAAATTTTTATTTTTTGTTGATCCCAGTTATGTACTTGACCATTTTCCCTTAGCTTGTAAAGGTTTAGTTATGCTAGATAAACTAACATAACTAGATTAGAAACTGTTTTGAATGTATCAAACACTATGCATAATCTAGTATTCAATATTAAGAAGAACACAATTAACTAACAATAAACGCTTCAATGTTATTAACAATAATACGAATACTCTCAAAAGTATTAGGGTTTACAACCTTAAAGCTATGAATAAAAACGTAAAACTCTCTATGCCCTAGGACCTCCTTTTATAGACTAAGGAGTCCTATTAGGGTTACAATATGTATTTTCCAAGATAAGAATACTTTCCTAACTATAGAAAATTGTTTACATACTTATCTAAAACACAAGCAACATTAATAAACAACCGGCAGCACTAATCTTTACTCTGGCAGCATTAACTCTTCAGCAGTTGTAACTTGGTACTAGCAGCACTAAGTTTTCTTCTAGCAACATTAACCACTTAGCGTATTTTCCTTTGATGTTCCCAGCAGTAGTAATATACACTAGCAGTCTTAATTCATTACCAACAACAGTAACATACTTAGAGTATTTTCATTGATTTCCCATGAGCAGTCTTAACCATATGAGGAACGGCAGTATCTGGATGTCTTTGAAACCCATCAATCCTCCCCTAAACCTGATATTTCTTTCTGAAATCATCAAGTTTCTTTTAAAGTATTAACAATCACGAAGAGGATGCTTCCAAACACCTTACTTCTTCTTCTTTGGATTCGGGATATACTCTATTTTCTTGATTAGCTGATAAGTCATTTCATCATATCTATCAATTTAAAGTCTAATTGTTCCATTCAGCATTTGATTGACAATGCAGGACTCAACCCATGATATGTATTCTCAACCAGTATATAGAATTGAAGACCCTTCATTGCCATAGTATGAACTCCCCAAGAATGATACAACTTCCATTGCAAAACTATATTCTTAAACTGTTCCTACCATACTCTATCTTCATGATTCGGTTCAAACATACCTTTCAAATCTCCCCAAAGAACCCTATCCAAGATATCATCTCACCTTGTATATCCATAATTAGCTTTGACCAGCTTCCATAGAGTTTCGAAGTTATCCCTATCAAAGCTTCTGAGCATCAGTCCAAAAGTGATAAATCTCTAAGTCTGTCCACCAGCTCTCATTATATCCCACCAAGTTGTCTTTCCATGATAACCAGTTTCCAATCAATAATAGGTACTTTAGTCTTCAAAGGAACAACATCAACTATTTCCTCCTTAGTATCTGAAGAAGTTACTGTTAATTGTTGTAGATCAGCTCTTTCTTTGTCATCCTTTTCTTTTTGTTGCGCATGCTCTGTTTGCTCATTAGTCTTTTGTTCTTACTGCTCTTAGACTCTAGTTCTGGCACTGCTCTTTTAGAACTACTCACTTGTTCTAACTTTTCTTCTGCTATATTTGAACTCCCCACCACCTCTTCTGTGTCCATAGCAATGAATGTATTCACTCTCTTAAAAACCTTTTCAAATTTCTCTTTAATCTTTTCATAACTGATATTCTTCATTTGACTTGGCTTCCAGCTGTCATGATTTAAGATCATTACTTTTCTTTGTTCAGTTTTAGTGGGAGTTTTATTCCTTTTAGCTTATGCTTTTTTAGCTGCAAATAATTTTCTTCTTGTTTCCAAAAATTCCATAAACAACTTGGCCTTCTCTTCCATTGACAACTCTGTTTGCTGTTGATAAAGATTTAAAACATACTTTTTAGGAGGTCATTTAAGCCCTAAATCGTTACATTTTATATTCATTACTGCTTAAAATCGTTCCTTTTCACATTTTAGGTCTTTTGGAAGCAAATTGCTGGAATCAAGCAATTTTAGACGAAAAGGAGCGAAAACGTGAAGAAAATGACAACGTCAAGATTTATAGACTGTTTTGCAAGCCTGATGGCGTCCCAACTCATAAGGCGACACCGTCGCTCACAAGGTTTTCTAAAAAGTCTCAAGCGACGACTCATAACTTATTTTTGTCTTAACACCTGACGACGTCACGCCTAAATTCAGAAGGGCGTCACTCTTTACTTTTACACCAGACGACCAAGATCCATCCCAGAAAATGTCCAGAAGAAACCCCTACAGTGTCAGTACTTCCAACCCGATGCCGTCATAAGCTGATCAAGACTATCACAACATGTGCTCGAATTAGCTGATACTGTTTTGGCCATAACTTTTGCATACGAACTTGGATTTAGGCGATTCAAAAAAGGAAATGATCAGGACGAAAAAATCTATGATTTGGTGAAAAAGGCATTGCGACACCATCACTCTATAGTGTTCACGCCGTCACTCTTTGCCGATAAAAAATATTCCTATAAATATAAACTCATTACTTCACTTTTTGCAAGCCCTAAACCCTAAGTCCGATTCTAGGGTTTTGGTAGGTGTTTTTTCAGAAACTTAAAGGGTTTCAATCACTCTATAAACATCTTATAGTGGTTTGTTGATTCTATTTTAATTCATGTCTTCAATTATCATTATTGTTGCTTATTATTCATTGATTATGCTTGGCTAATTTACCTAGTGTTTACTTATGATTGTATGAAACTTGTACATAATTAATTAGATCTTATTGTTTTCTTATTGATTCTTGTGTCTATCTTCATCATTAAGGTGTGACAAATTGAATGAGTCTAATTGATTCAGTTTATAATTCTTGCATCCTACTATCTCTTGTTTAATTGGTAGACGCTAGAGTAAGGAAAAATGGCTTCTTATTTAATTGTTGTGAGCTTGATAGTGCACTTAGGCCGTTGTTGTGTTTATTTTGTGAGTTTTAGCTTAAGGATAATAGGGTATTCAGGGGAGATACTTCGGTACTTGGCGATCCCGGATGTTCTAGAGGAGATTTACGATTCATTGAATTGGGGAATTATGCACCGCCCTATGACTAACATGGAATACAACACACCAATTAGACAAAGGTGTGACGGTTCAGTAGGTAGAATTGGATAGCTAATAAGGAGTAATACATCATAAGTAGATACGTTTCACTTCTCTTGTAGAACCCTTGTTTAATTTTCTGCATATTAGTTTAGTAGTAGTTTCATTAGTTAAAAACCCCAACTCCTAAACCCCGAATTTACTTGCTTTCAATAAAAACATAAAGAATCACCCTCACCTTTACCTTTTTGTCATACATCTCGACTAGCATCTCTATTCCCCTAGAGACCGATCAAACTTCTGGGCTTGCCCATACTACACTGCAACAATTAGGTACACTGCCTAGTGGGTTGTAAAGCTTGCTCGCGGAAAACGAAGTCTTTCGACCCCGAACCTACACCTCAAGTTTTTGGCGCCGCTGCCGGGGAATTGTATAGCTAGTTAGTTTTCTATCTCGATTAGATTTAATCGCTTGATTCCTATCAAGTGATCATTTTTTATTTTTCTTAGCTTTCTTGTAGTCTATCCCCTTTCTTTGTGTTTTTGTTCGTAGCCTTGTCACTTTTCGTCATGGAAGGTGATAATCCACCCAAAAATAATCCACCACCACACCATCCACCACATCAACCATTACCATCACCAAACCACTTACCACAAAAACCGCCACTTAATCGAACCTATGTCAACCAACTTCGCGCTCAAATCTGTAGTAAAATTGGGGAACTTAGGAAATTGAATAGGATAATTAAGAATGCACTTGAGAATGCACTTGAGGAGGCAACTAGTACATTAGTTAGCGATTTCACTACAAGTGATGATTCAGATGATGAACTTAGAGAAGGAGATTATAAGGTATTATAAATTATGGAGGGTAATGGGGAAGAGAAACTTAATGAATACTTTGAGTCATGCCCCAATGAAAAAGAAATCGCCTATCATTATAATGTAGTTAATAAACCACGACCACCTTTCAACCCGTGCATAAAAAAGGGTGACCCTAGGAACATTAAGATCCCATGCATGATTGGCTACTTATATAGGGATCACACTTACATTGACTATAAGGCTCTTATGAACATCATGTCTAGGCTCTTTTACAATTGGATCATGAGTGAAAATTTAGGACCTAGGAAGTATCCCTTTTACCCTAAGAAATTGAGTAACTTTGTTGGGAGATCTAGAGGATTGCATGTCTTTGTAGGTTATTTCACGTATAGGTGTGATTTCATGATATTGGAAGACGTTAGTGGCATCATTGATGGATTCTTAGGAGAGGTAATACTTGGAAAGCCATTTGTTGAAAATTCCATGATGATTTATGACCAAGAGGAAGGGATCGTCAAGTTTTCAAATGGAACCGAATGCGTTAAATATGTAATGCCTTGCAAAAATAAGAAGTTTAAGGGCATTGAAGAGTTAGATGTGGATAACATACCGTCTTTTGAGGTTGACTGTGAGGATAAGGTTTACCACACCGCTTGTCTAAAGCTAGGCCCCGAATATATTCATGATGAAGGAAGAGTCAAAACATTCGAATGTGCATTTAAGATATGTGGGACGTAGGGTATGATTTCGAGTCTAGCTATAAGACTCATAAATAAAGAAAATCGCTTTTTGGGAGGCAACCCATATTTAATTGTTTGCTTGTTTATTTTTCATTCTTGTTTGTGTGTTTATATATCTTTTTTATTGTTGCTTAATTCTCATGTTTATTTTGTGAAAATGCTTTATTTTGTTTTTAACCTCGTCTTAATTACATATAAAGGTATTTTACAAAAAGATTAGTGTAGGAAAGATCACATATGTTTTTAGAACTTGCATGAACAAGAGATTATTAATAATTGGAATTGTATATATTTGTGTGTTTGTTGGAGTCAAATGCTTGTATCGAGTCATAATGGAAGTTTTGCAAGAATTTTTCCAGGTCTTTAAAGAAGTAATTTTTCCGAAATGCACCGCACTGCTCGTCAGAACAACTCGACGGCGTCAGACTAAATGACGGCTGTGCAAGGTAGAAACAGATTCAAAGTTTCATTTTCTGTCTAATTTGTAATTTTCGAAAATTTCCAATTCTTAATTTTCTAGAAAATCTGCAAACATCATTCCACAAGCATTATATCTTACTTGCTTTCTAGTGTAGTTTTGTTTTTATATATAGTTTATACTGCTGATTTTACGTGAGGTTTCCTTTCGTTTTATTAAAAGTGTGCAGGTTATATTAGACTAGAAGATGAAGTACATGATGGAAGCAACCCTTAATACTTGCTCATTCTTCTTGGAGGAGGATTTAACTGCAACTTTATACATATCCTACCGAGCTAATTAGGGGAGTATTAGTTTCTTTTTCTTTTATTTACCTTCCTTTATCATAACTTTGATACTTTCGGGGAACATTGGGGACAATGTTCAGTTTAAGTGTAGGGAGGAAGAATAAAACGGGAACTTAGAAACTATTCACTCACTTGATTTTTGCCTTATCCTTGGTAAATTTTGTAATAAAATATGTGAAATATTTGTTAGGGTAGTTTTATGACCAAATTAATTTTTTTTATGGCATTTACAAGTAAAAATTTAGTCTTAATAAAGCATCTCATGAATAGGAGTTATACGACTAGCAAAAAAACCGTATACCACTCAAATTCCACCCCAAAAATGTGAGGTTCGCACCTATATCTTTAGGAATAAAAGCATTCATCTTTAATGCTTAGTGAGTGTATCGATAGTATAATAGATTCTAGAACTTGTTTTGTGATGCATTCCAAGATCGCTAGTGAGACTACATTCGTGTATTTAGGGTTAACTAAGTGATAAGAGGCATTAGGATAACCCTTGTTTGAACTTGTAATTTAATTACGTCAACCTCATCGGTTGAGTAATTTTCCCCACACCCTTGAGATGTAATCATCTTTAGTACACGATACCCCTAGTTAACCCCTTAGACCCTATCTTTCATGTTCTCGTGATGCTTCAGTTTCGGGAATATCAATGAAGAGCATTCTTTACAATCCACCGCCAAATTTTACACCCAAATCGCCTTAGCCGACCTTGTATGCACTCAGTTTTAGTGCGTTATTGTAACCATTGTTTAAACCCTTAGTTCAATTATCTAGTTACTTGCATGGTTGCTAAGTCGAGTCATATCCTTTGTATACAGTTTTGGGACGATTGGGACTCATGGGTTAAAGTAGTATTTTATGAAGTAACGGGAAGGAATAATAAATTCAATTTCCCTTTGTCTACATAATTAAGTACTCCTAGTGTTTTGATCTTTACAAATCGGGTCAATTATTGTTAATGAAATAAAAATTCAAGTGTAGGGATGCTCTTATAAATCCATTTATGTTGATGTTATCTTAAAGGATGGTAGAGCAAAAAGGTATGAAAAAAAAGAAGTCGAAAAAAAATTGAGAAAAACATACGGTCTACCATCCTACATCTATCTTTATGTTTTATGTTTTTAAGTTTATGTTTATGTTTTGTTTCAAGTTGTTGTCTAGTGTTAGTGAGTCGAGTATTGGAGGGTTGATCTATTTTCAAGCCTATGGTAATCTATGTACTATGACAGGTAGTGAGTGTTTATCTTTCATTTCCTTACATGCTGTATTTCATATAAACCCAAGAGATGAGAGAAACCAAACACCAATTATGAGGTGCTAGTGTATAATTTCCTTGCTTGTTTTAACCTTTGTGGCGTTTGTACTTGTTGTAGACTATTGTAAACCAATGCTAAATGACCCTTAACTCATAAATCGATTAGCCAAAAGTACATTTGCATGAGAACAAGCAAATTCCAAGTGTAGGGATATTTGATAAGGATTTAAAACATACGTTTTTAGGGGGTAATTTAAGCCCTAAAACGTTACATTTTATATCCGTTACTGCTTAAAATAATTCCTTTTCATATTTTAGGTCTTTTGGAAGCAAATTGCTAGAATCAAGCACTTTTGGACGAAAAGGAGCGAAAACGTGAAGAAAATGACACAATCAAGATTTCTAGGCTGTTTTGGAAGCCTGAAGGCATCCCAACTCATAAGGTGATGCCGTCGCTCACAAGGTTTTCTAAAAAGTCTCAAGCGACGGCTCAAAACGTATTTTGGTCTTAACACCTGACGACGTCACGCCCAAATTCAGAAGGGTGTCACTCTTTACTTTTACACTAGACGACCAAGATCTATTCTAGACAATGTCCAGAAGCAACCCTGACGGCGTCACTACTTCCAACCCTACGCTGTCACAAGATGATCAAGACTATCACAACATGCGCGCGAAGTAGACATACTGTTTTGGCCATATATTTTGCATACGAACTCAGATTTAGGCCATTTAAAAAAGGAAATGATCGAGACAAAAATCTATGATTTGGTGAAAAGGCACCGCGACTTGCCAATATATAGTGTCGACGCCTTCACTCTTTTCCCACGTAAAACCGCCTCTAAAATATAACCTCATTACTTCACTTTTTGCAAGCCCTAAACCCTTAGTCCGATTCTAGGGTTTAGGTAGGTGTTTTTTCAAAGAACTAAAGGGTTTCAATCACTCCATAAACATCTTGTAATGGTTTGTTGATTCTATCTTAATTCATGTCTTCAGTTATCATTATTGTTGCTTATTATTCATTGATTATGCTTGCCTAATTCACCTAGTATTTTCTTATGATTGTATGAAACTTGTACATAATTAATTAGACCTTATTGTTTTCTTATTGATTCTTGTATCTATCTTCATCATTAAGGTGTGACAAATTCAATGAGTCTAATTGATTTAGTTTATAATTCTTGCATTCTACTGTCTCTTGTTTAATTGGTAGATGCTAGAGTAAGGAAAACTGGTTTCTTCTTTAATTTTTGTGAGCTTGAATGTCCTAAAGAGAAAAAATATTGAGAGTGTACTTAGGCTATCGTTTTGTTTATTGGGTGAGTTGTAGCTTAAGGATAAATCTTTGAGTCTGTCCACCAGCTCTCATTATATCCCACCAAGTTGTCTTTCCATGATAACCAGTTTCCAATCAATAGTAGGTACTTTAGTCTTCAAAGGAACAACATCAACTATTTCCTCTTTAGAATCTGAAGAAGTTACTGTTAATTGTTGTAGATCAGCTCTTTCTTTGTCATCCTTTTCTCTGTTTGCTCATTAGTCTTTTGTTCTTATCGCTTAGACTCTAGCTCCTGCATCGCTTTTTTAGAACTACTCTCTTGTTCTAACTTTTCTCATATTTGAACTCCCCACCACTTTCTTGTCCATAGCAATGAATGTATTCACTCTCTTAAAACCTTTTCAAATTTTCTTTAATCTTTTCATAACTGATATTCTTCATTTGACTTGGCTTCCAACCATGATTTAAGATAAGCACACATTACTTTTCTTTGTTCAATTTTAGGTGTTTTATTCTCTTTTAGCTTATGCTTTTTAGTCTGAAATAATTTTCTTCTTGTTTCCAAAAATTCCATAAACAACTTGGCCTTCTCTTCCATTGACAACTCGTCATTGTTGATAAAGATTTAAAACATACTTTTAGGGGTCATTTAAGCCCTAAATCGTTACATTTTATATTCATTACCGCTAAAATCGTTCATTTTCACATTTTAGGTCTTTTGGAAGCAAATTGCTGGAATCAAGCAATTTTGGACGAAAAGGAGCGAAAACGTGAAGAAAATGACAACGCCAAGATTTATAGATCTGCTGCAAGCCCGATGATGCCCCAACTTAAAGGCACAATTCCGCCGCACAAGGTTTTAAAAAGTCTCAGCTTAACACTCATAACTTATTTTTGTTAACACCGATGACGCCACGCCTAAATTCAAGGGCATCACTTTACTTTTACACCGGACGCACCAAGATCCATCCCACGACGCCTAGAAGAAACCCTACGGTGTCGGATTTCCAACCCGATGTCATAAGTTGATCAAGACTATCACAACATGCTAGCTGGAAGTAGTTTATGCCGTTATTAACTTTGCATATGAACTTGGATTTAGGCGATTCAAAAAAGGAAATGATCAGGACGAAAAAATCTATGATTTGGTGAAAAAGGCATTGCGAAACCATCACTCTATAGTGTTCACGCCGTCACTCTTTGCCGATAAAAAATATTCCTATAAATATAACCTCATTACTTCACTTTTTGCAAGCCCTAAACCCTAAGTCCGATTCTAGGGTTTTGGTAGGTGTTTTTTCAGAAACTTAAAGGGTTTCAATCACTCTATAAACATCTTATAGTAGTTTGTTGATTCTATCTTAATTCATGTCTTCAATTATCATTATTGTTGCTTATTATTCATTGATTATGCTTGGCTAATTTACATAGTGTTTGCTTATGATTGTATGAAACTTGTACATAATTAATTAGATCTTATTGTTTTCTTATTGATTCTTGTGTCTATCTTCATCATTAAGGTGTGACAAATTGAATGAGTCTAATTGATTCAGTTTATAATTCTTGCATCCTACTATCTCTTGTTTAATTGGTAGACGCTAGAGTAAGGAAAAATGGCTTCTTCTTTAATTGTTGTGAGCTTGATAGTGCACTTAGGCCATTTTTGTGTTTATTTTGTGAGTTTTAGCTTAAGGATAATAGGGTATTCAGGGGAGATACTTCGGTACTTGGCGATCCCGGATGTTCTAGAGGAGATTTACGATTCATTGAATTGGGGAATTGCATACGCCCTATGACTAACATGGAATACAACACACCAATTAGACAAAGGTGTGACGGTTCAGTAGGTAGAATTGGATAGCTAATAAGGAGTAATACATCATAAGTAGATACGCTTACTTCTCTTGTAGAACCCTTGTTTAATTTTTCTATATTAGTTTAGTAGTAGTTTCATTAGTTAAAAACCCCAACTCCTAAACCCCGAATTTACTTGCTTTCAATAAAAACATAAAGAATCACCCTCACCTTTACCTTTTGTCATATCTCGACTAGCATCTCTATTCCCCTAGAGACCGATCAAACTTGGGCTTGCCCATACTACACCCAACAATTAGGTACCGCCTAGTGGGTTGTAAAGCTTGCTCAAGGAAAACGAAGTCTTTCGACCCCGAACCTACACCTCAAGTTTTTGGCGCCGCTGCCGGGGAATTGTATAGCTAGTTAGTTTTCTATCTCGATTAGATTTAATCGCTTGATTCCTATCAAGTGATCCTTTTTTATTTTTCTTAGCTTTCTTGTAGTCTATCCCCTTTCTTTGTGTTTTTGTTCGTAGCCTTGTCACTTTTCGTCATGGAAGGTGATAATCCACTCAAAAATAATCCACCACCACACCATCCACCACATCAGCCATTACCATCACCAAACCATTCACCACAAAAACCGCCACTTAATCGAACCTATGTCAACCAACTTCGCGCTCAAATCTGTAGTAAAATTGGGGAACTTAGGAAATTGAATAGGATAATTGAGAACGCACTTGAGAATGCACGTGAGGAGGCAACTAGTACATTAGATAGCGATTTCACTACAAGTGATGATTCAGATGATGAACTTAGAGAAGGAGATTATAGGGTATTATAAATCATGGAGGGTAATGGGGAAGAGAAACTTAATGAATACTTTGAGTCATGCCCCAATGAAAAAGAAATCGCCTATCATTATAATGTAGTTAATAAATCGCGACCAACTTTCAACCCGTGCATAAAAAAGGGTGACCCTAGGAACATTAAGATCCCATGCATGATTGGCTACTTATATAGGGATCACACTTACATTGACTATAAGGCTCTTAAGAACATCATGTCTAGGCTCTATTACAATTGGATCATGAGTGAAAATCTAGGACCTAGGAAGTATCCCTTTTACCCTAAGAAATTGAGTAACTTTGTTTGGAGAGCTAGAGGATTGCATGTCTTTGTAGGTTATTTCACGTATAGGTGTGATTTCATGATATTGGAAGACGTTAGTGGCATCATTGATGGATTCTTAGGAGAGGTAATACTTGGAAAGCCATTTGTTGAAAATTCCATGATGATTTATGACCAAGAGGAAGGGATAGTCAAGTTTTCAAATGGAACCGAATGCGTTAAATATGTAATGCCTTGCAAAAATAAAAGTTTGGCATTGAAGAGTTAGATGTGGATAACATACCGCTGAGTTGATTGAGGAGGGGTTTACCACACCGCTTGTACCAAAACATTCGAATGGGCATTTAAGATATGTGGGACGTAGGGTATGACTTCGAGTCTAGCTATAAGACTCATAAATAAAGAAACTCGCTTTTTGGGAGGCAACCCATATTTAATTGTTTGCTTGTTTATTTTTCATTCTTGTTTGTGTGTTTATATATCTTTTTTATTGTTGCTTAATTCTCATGTTTATTTTGTGAAAATGCTTTATTTTGTTTTTAACCTCCTCTTAATTACATATAAAGGTATTTTACAAAAAGATTAGTGTAGGAAAGATCACATATGTTTTTAGAACTTGCATGAACAAGAGATTATCAATAATTGGAATTGTATATATTTGTGTGTTTGTTGGAGTCAAATGCTTGTATCGAGTCATAATGGAAGTTTTGCAAGAATTTTTCCAGGTCTTTAAAGAAGTAATTTTCCAAATGCACTGACCGCTCGTGTAGAACAACGTGGACGGCCGGGACTAAGGCTTCGACGGTGTCAGGCAAGGTAGAAACAGATTCAAAGTTTCATTTTCTGTCTAATTTGTAATTTTCGAAAATTTCCAATTCTTAATTTTACGTGAGGTTTCCTTTCGTTTTCTTAAAAGTGTGCAGGTTATATTAGACAAGAAGATGAAGTACATGATGGAAGCAACCCTTAATACTTGCTCATTCTTCTTGGAGGAGGATTTAACTGCAACTTTATACATATCCCAACCGCTAATTGGGGAGTATTAGTTTCTTTTTCTTTTATTTACCTTCCTTTATCATAACTTTGATACTTTCGGGGAACATTGGGGACAATGTTCAGTTTAAGTGTAGGGAGGAAGAATAAAATGGGAACTTAGAAACTATTCACTCACTTGATTTTTGCCTTATCCTTGGTAAATTTTGTAATAAACTATGTGAAATATTTGTTAGGGTAGTTTTAGGACCAAATTAATTTTTTTATGGCATTTACAAGTAAAACGTTAGTCTTAATAAAGCATCTCATGAATAGGAGTTATATAACTAGCAAAAAAACCGTATACCACTCAAATTCCACCCCAAAAATATGAGGTTCGCACCTATATCTTTAGGAATAAAAGCATTCATCTTTAATGCTTAGTGAGTGTATCGGTAGTATAATAGATTATAGAACTTGTTTTGTGATGCATTCCAAGATAGCTAGTGAGACTACATTCGTGTAGTTAGGGTTAACTAAGTGATAAGAGGCATTAGGATAACCCTTGTTTAAACCTGTAATTTAATTACGTCAACCTCATCTAGAGTAATTCCCCACACCATTGAGACGTACTCATCTTTAGTACACGATACCCCTAGTTAACCCCTTAGTCCCTATCTTTTCGCGGTTCTCGTGATGCTTCAGTTTCGGGAATATCAATGAAGAGCATTCTTTACAATCCACCCCCATATTTTACACCCAAATCGCCGAATTCTTGTATGCACTCTTTAAAGTGCTGCTATTGTAACCATTGTTTAAACCCTTAGTTCATTATCTAGTTACTTGCATGGTTGCTGTCGAGTCATATCCTTTGTATACGCTTTGGGACGATTGGGACTCATAGGTTAAAGTAGTATTTTTAAGTAACGGAAGGAATAATAAATTCAATTTCCCTTTGTCTACATAATTAAGTACTCCTAGTGTTTTGATCTTTACAAATCGGGTCAATTATTGTTAATGAAATAAAAAATTAAGTGTAGGGATGCTCTTATAAATCCCTTTATGTTGATGTTATCTTAGAGGATGGTAGAGCAAAAAGGTATGAAAAAAAAAGAAGTCGAAAAAAAATTGAGAAAAACATACGGGCTACCATCCTACATCTATCTTTATGTTTTATGTTTTTAAGTGTATGTTTATGTTTTGTTTCAAGTTGTTGTCTAGTGTTAGTGAGTCGAGTCTTGGAGGGTTGATCTATTTTCAAGCGTATGGTAATCTATGTACTATGACAGGTAGTGAGTGTTTATCTTCCATTTCCTTACATGGTGTATTTCATATAAACCCGAGAGATGAGAGAAACCAAACACCAATTATGAGGTGCTAGTGTATAATTTCCTTGCTTGTTTTGACCTTTGTGGCGTTTGTACTTGTTGTAGACTATTGTAAACCAATGCTAAATGACCCTTAACTCATAAATCGATTAGCCAAAAGTACATTTGCATGAGAACAAGCAAATTCCAAGTGTAGGGATATTTGATAAGGATTTAAAACATACGTTTTTAGGGGGTAATTTAAGCCCTAAATCGTTACATTTTATATCCGTTACTGCTTAAAATCATTCATTTTCATATTTTAGGTCTTTTGGAAGCAAATTGCTAGAATCAAGCACTTTTGGACGAAAAGGAGCTAAAACGTGAAGAAAATGACACAGTCAAGATTTCTAGGCTGTTTTGGAAGCCTGAAGGCGTCCCAACTCATAAGGCGATGCCGTCGCTCACAAGGTTTTATAAAAAGTCTGAAGCGACGACTCAAAACTTATTTTGGTCTTAACACCTGACGACGTCACGCCAAAATTCAGAAGGGTGTCACTCTTTACTTTTACACTAGACGACCAAGATCCATTCCAGACGACGTCCAAAAGAAACCCTGACAGTGTCACTACTTCCAACCCTACGCTGTCACAAGATGATCAAGACTATCACAACATGCGCGCGAAGTAGCTGATACTGTTTTGGCCATATCTTTTGCATATGAACTCAGATTTAGGCGATTTAAAAAAGGAAATGATCGGGACAAAAAAATCTACGATTTGGTGAAAAAGGCACTGCAACTCTGTCAATATATAGTGCTGACGCCTTCACTCTTTTTCGACAGAAAATCTGCCTAAAAATATAACCTTATTACTTCACTTTTTGCAAGCCCTAAACCCTAGTCCGATTCTAGGGTTTAGGTAGGTGTTTTTTCAGCAACTAAAGGGTTTCAATCACTCCATAAACATCTTGTAATGGTTTGTTGATTCTATCTTAATTCATGTCTTCAGTTATCATTATTGTTGCTTATTATTCATTGATTATGCTTGCCTAATTCACCTAGTATTTACTTATGATTGTATGAAACTTGTACATAATTAATTAGACCTTTTTGTTTTCTTATTGATTCTTGTATCTATCTTCATCATTAAGGTGTGACAAATTCAATGAGTCTAATTGATTTAGTTTATAATTCTTGCATTCTACTGTCTCTTGTTTAATTGGTAGATGCTAGAGTAAGGAAAACTGGTTTCTTCTTTAATTTTTGCGAGCTTGAATGTCCTATATAGAAAAAAGATTGAGAGTGCACTTAGGCCATCGTTTTGTTTATTGGGTGAGTTGTAGCTTAAGGATAATAGGGTATTCGGGGGAGATACTGCGGTACTTGGCGATCCCAGATGTTCTAGAGGAGAGTTACGATTCATAGAATTGGGTAATTATGCACCGCCCTATAACTAACATGGAATACAACACACCAATTAGACAAGAACATGACAATCCAGTATGTAGAATTGGATAGCAAGCAAGGAGTAATACATCATAAGTAGATACGCTTCACTTCTCTTGTAGAACCCTAGTTTAACTTTCTGCATGTTAGTTTAGTAGTAGTTTAATTATTTAAAAACCCCCACTCCTAAACCCCGAATTTACTTGCTTTCAATCAAAACATAAAAAATATAAAAAGAATCACCCTCACCCTTACCTTTTCGTCATACATATCGACTAGCATCTCTATTCCCCTTGAGAACGATCAACCCCATGGGCTTGCCCATACTACACTGTAAGAATTAGGTACACTGCCTAGTGGGTTGTGAAACTTGCTCATAGAAAAGAAAGTCTTTCGACCCCAAACCTGCACAACAACTCTTCTTGTAACATTTTCTGAGCCAATAAATGATGTGCCTCAGTCTTCGCTTGAATATCATCCCACTCATCCCATTATTTTACTAAAGCAAGACTGGATTCTTTTTGAAGAGCTGCCAATTTATCTTCTTCTTCAAACTTAGCTTGCAACTATGTTTCAACTTCTTCATCAGCCAAGATTTGTTCTTTCCTTTAGACAAAGGCTTTATAGGTTCTTCTACCATCTTTTCTTTTCCTTTTCCCTCTTGTTATTGTTCTTGATGGTTCCCTAATAACCACTCCTTTAGCTTTTGGTTTAGATTGCTTCAAACCAGTAAGAGCTTCAGCCAAAGTAATGGGATCTTCATCAAGTGGAACCTCAACAGTTGTTGTAGATGTTGCAGCGGTACTAGCAGACATACTAGCAGTAGAAACTTCAGTACTTGCAGCAGCAGTAACATAAACACTAATAGCAGAAACTAGAACACTAGCAGCACTAACTTCAGTAGTTTCAACCATCATCTTAGCCACTTCAATTACTTTATCCACATCAATTCAAGCAGTACTAACTGACTTAGCAGTAGTAACATCATCAAGTGCAACAAGATTACCTTGTTGATCTTCTACCACAAATTCAACACCAGTATCAAATTCCTCATTTAGCTGCTCATCATTCATCCCAATATCCATATCCTCCCCTAAAGCTTTGCTTTCATTCCTCCCCTATTTGGAGGCATCCTCCCCCAAACTTCCAGCATCAAAAAAAGATTTCATTGTAGCAACAACACCAATTTTGTGTAATCTTTTTAGCTTGTGTGTTCTTGACCTCTGTCTTCCTTCAAGATGTATATTGGGAATTGAATGTAGCAGAACTAACTGCTATAGGTACTGCTTAGCATACAAACTAAACTAATGAAGATTACACTAGCAATACTAACTGACTTAGTACTGCTAGTACATATGCTTTGTACTGCTAATTGGATATGCACACTTTTTGTATTTTCAGAATAGATATTGTATATCTTATACGATTTTATAGTGATAGTTTTCTTGTAAAGGACTCCTTGTCCTATAAAAGGAGGTCCTAGGTTATATTGTTAAACACACCCATACACAATCAATTAGAATAGTCGTGTGAAGAACTTCAAGGTTGTATACCCTGATATTAGCCAAAGTATCTATATTATTTCTTAATAATATTGAAGTGTTTTGATCATTACTTTGTCCATTGCATATTCACTGTTCTAAAATTAAGCTTTGTTTCACTCACAATTGTTTTGGAATCATCCAAGGCAATATACTTATACAAGCTAAGTAGATCTAAGGTTTGGGACTCACAAGTGGTATCAGAACTTGTGTATCTAAAACTATGAATTAGAAGAAGTTCATTCCAACCAAGAAGCAATGGAAACTAAAACCAAGCAAACACATGTTACTTCAAAGATCCCCAAATTAAAGCAGGGAGAATATGATGTCTGGAGGATAAAGATTGAACAGTATTTTCTAATGCTGGACTACAATCTCTGGGTGATCATTAAGAATGGAAACTCCTTCGTTGCAGTGCCTATTCTAGGCAAAGAAAGAGAACCTCTAACCATTCCAAAGCCAATATCCAATGATGAAAAGATCAGAAGAAAGAATGATCTAAAGGCAAGAATCTTGTTGCTAATGTCTCTCTCTGATGAACTATTATTGACCTACTCCAAGCATCAGGATGCAAAGAGGCTGTTTGAAGCTATTAAAGATGGTTTTGGTGTGAATGAAGCCACCAGAAAGACTCACAAGACTCTGCTAAAATAGCAGTTTGAAAACTTCTGTACAACCAGTGTAGAATCTCTTGATTCCATATAAAAAAGGCTTCAAAAGATTGTTAGTAAACTGGCCATTCTTGGTGTGGATCTTTCTGTTCAAGTGAATGGAATACTCATGTAGTGGTTTGGACCAACAAGCCAGACTTTGAAAAGATGAAACTTATTGATCTATACAACAATTTTAAAATTGTTGAAAATCAAGTCAAGAAATCCACTTCACTGCAAACTCGGAATCACCAAATCTAGCATTTGTGGCTCAACCAAGCAGTGGCAGCGCCAATGATGTTCTTGAAGTTAGTACTGCTGGTACTAATTTTAGTACTGCTGACTCATAGGATACTTCTAGTAGCCGGAGTAATGCCACTGTCAATGCATTTCTAGCCAGTCAGCCAAATGGATCTTAGGTTATTCATGATGAGTAGATATATGAGGACGACCTTGAAGAAATGGACATTAAGTGGCAGGTAGCAATCCTGAGTTTAAGGGTAAAGAAATTATTCAGAATACTAGGAAGAAGATCATCATCAACAATGATGAAACTGCTGGCTTTGACAAATCCAAAGTAGAATGTTACAACTGCAAGAAGCTAGGACATTTTTCTAGGGAATGCAGAAGCCCAAGGTCACATGATGGAAGAAATAGGAGCAGAACAGTAAATGGAGAAGATTCATCTTCCAAGTCTATGGTGGCTATTGACGGAGTCGGGTATGACTGGAGCTACATGGCTTATGAAGAAACAACTCCTCCCAACATGGCAATAATGGCATTTTTAGACTCTGAGGTATACAATGACAAAACTTGTACTAAAACTTGTTTGAATAACTATGAATCTTTGAAAACTTAGTATGATAAGTTAAGGATAGATTTAAATCAAATTGAGTTTGATTTAACTAATCATAAGAGAGGATTAGCCTCTGTAGAAAAACAGTTAGTATACTACAGAGAAAATGAGGAAGCTTTGAATGAACAAGTTGCAGTTCTTAAAAGGGACATGTTGTATAATGATGCTGAAATATCCTTACTTAAAACTGACTTAGATAAAATCAATTTAGAAAGGATAATATTCAAACTCGTGTGGGCAAATATGCTTATTCAAAAGATTGGTCACATAGGATCATAGAGGCTGGTATTCTTAAACCAGGAAAAGGTTTAGGATACAATAGTGTTGCACCACCCACTTTAGGTTTATACAAGCCTCCTAAAATTGAGCTCTCTAGCACATGAACAGGGGATTTTAAAGAACCTAAAATGCAGTATGCGACTAAAAAGGATGAAAAAGAAGTGATTAGTGAGGTTAAGAACAATTTTGATACTTTACAAGTTAAAACTTCTCAAGATGGTGAAACTAAAACTGTTCCACATGTAGAGACTGTTCAACCTAAACCCAAGGAAAAACCATTTAGGAACACAGATGTATAGGTCTAGAGAAAGATCATCCACTCCAAGGGGAAACCAAAGGAGTTGGAATAAGCAACAATCACAACACCTAGAAGATGAGTTTGTTAGGTACAGCCTTAAATCATGTATTTGAATGCTAGGAAA
>OU343225.1:3612745-3732132 GCA_910596185.1 Chrysanthemum makinoi | reverse complement strand
AAACTCAAGTGACTTGGCAAGCCACGTATTTGGAGAAAGTACAAGTACCATATCGACACAGAAAAAGAAGTACACTACCTAACCAGGTTGAAAAAAAAGTACAGGTACCATATCGAAACATTTGAGAAAGTACGTGGCTATTTAATAGCTTAAACCCCTTTTAATATAATATTCAGTTTTTTGTGTTTTATTCCATTGTACCGATCGACCAGCATTTTTCTATTTGTGATTGATGGTTGTGAATAAATCTTGTGTGCATTTTATTGAATCATCAAGCTACTAATAACAAACTAAGAAGCTAGAAATTTAAGTGTTGGCTCATGAAAGGGAAAGTGTATTGTCTTTTTTTCTTAGATTATTTTTTCGGATTTCGTATGGAGTAAAGTTTATGAGGTCTGATTTTGTTCTACTTAAGGGTGTCGTGACCATGTTGAGTCGTTTGTCAAGACCCACTGTTGACAGTGGGGTTATTTTTATATATATATATATATATATATATATATATATATATATATATATATATATATATATATATATATATATATATTGACAGATGACTTTCTTTTATTTGCCTTTGGATTCCGGGCGTGATATCGAGATTTAGACTACGTTGTCTTAACCGGCCCGCTACGCAACAGCCCCCACGCTTACCAAAGACTTGCATGGTGATTTTACAGGAGATCCCCTTTGAGAAAATTCCTTGAAGGAAAACCCCGCAATCTTTCGTCCCCGAAAGGATTCGAACCCGGGTAACAACCTCCCCAAGACTCCCTAAGGAATCTTGGTGGCCACTTGAGCTAACTACAGTGGGGTTATTTAGATTTTGCTCCTTCCTCCTAAACTTTTGGGTCTTGGTTTGGAATTAATTTTATTTTGGAAGTTGGCGTTGATTGTTTTTGCCATACTTTGAATCTCAAAAACATGGTAAATGAAATGGTCTTTGGTATGAACTTAGAATTGATTTGGTATGCGTTGTGGTTGAACGAGTGTGTGAGTCGAACCCCAACAATGGGTATCTTTTGGGTTTATCATTTCGCCTTCTATATAGTCAATAAGAAATCCTAAAAAGCCAAGTAAACTAAATATGTTTTGGGTTGGAGTAATTTGGAACTAGAATAAATTTGGTTGTGTTTGTGTAATAGTGTTGTCGAGTGGCTGTTGGGCCGAGCCCAACCCATAGCCCGATCAAGGCCCATTAAGCTCAACATAAAGGTTACATTTCGCTTGTTTTGTGTCTTCGAGTCATTCCATATTTCGCCTTGTTTGACTTAAAGGAGCACGGTCCGGACTGGACCGACAAGACCAAGACCGAAGACCATTAAGGTAAAACCGACCGAGTCCAATGTGGTCGGTCCGTCCGTCTCGGGCGGGTCCGCCGGTCGGACCGACCGCTTGGAGTCTACTAAGGCCAAAATAGTCGGTTGGTCCGGACCGACCGAACCCACTCAGCCCAATGCATAGGTTTAGGACCGAACCAATGGTCGGTCCGGTCTCGGTCGGTTGGTCCGGTCCGTTCGGATCGTTTGCTCACCCCTAGTTCGATCCGTCACACACGACACCACTCACGAGATAACTTAAACACACAACCCGTCGATCTCCACTCGTACACATTCTACGACTTAAAACACGTCTCGTATTATATCAAAAACACAAGTCACAGAAAAAAAAATACGTGAATGACAAACAAAACTCGAAAATATAGTTGTTTTAAATAAAATGAGTTTTTCACATAAGCTACAAATCAATATTTTTATCACCCATTATACTTATAAATCAAATTGTTGGAAACATAAACCAATATTTTGGTACAACTCAAATAGAAGTTTTTATATACCAAATTGTTAAGAATATAAAATTGGTAAACAGTTATTTGCAATTACTAACTCCGATTATTTAAACTCAATAAAAAGTACTCTTATGAAACTTTTTGACGTTAGTCAACACAAACATACATTTTTATAAATATATAATTCAGCATCCACTAACTAATTTATTTCTTAAACTGGAACTTATAAACTTCCATATATAAACTACTTAACCAACGATATTTTAATATCTTCCAACCACGCCTATTTTCATGACACTTGTGATTATTTTTCGTACCTTGCCTATCAGATACTTTCGTAACGAATACTTGTTTGTCATACATACTTTATACTTACATATACATATATATATACCCATGCACTTCAAAGAGCCAATACTTATCAACACTTAGAACTGTTCAAAACTTTAACATTGCCACATAAGCAACAATAACATGTAATCATTGGAACTTTTTATTTATTTAAACTCTATCGAGTCTTAAACATAAGTCTGTAAACTAAACTTGTCATACTAATCTAGGTCGCGTGTCGGTGTCATCCACTAATCCTACTAGACTACTGCTTTAGACTGCTGATTTGCTGAGGTGAGTTCTCGTAGCCCCTTTTTCATAATGTTTTCCTTGGGGGGGAAATGTTACTCAAATGATGTTTTAACTGTTTTTATGTTGTGCTAAACTACTTACATGTTTTTGGACAATATGCTTGATTGAAATATGTGACTTCCTTGTGATGATAAATTGTGTTTCTTGTATGCGAACTGCTTAACTCCGCTTGGGAGCCAAAACAAGTTGATAGTACTATTTAGGGTAGCTCCCTACTATTGGTAACATGTGTGTAACATTATTGGTAGGTTCAGCTTGTCGCTAGCACGTGTTTCACATTCGTATATCTTGCTCACTATGTCCACACTACTACGCGATAGTTTTGTGGTTTAACTTAAACCTACGAGCTCACCAACATTATGTTGACGCTTTAGCATCCATTTTCGTGTTAAGAATGAAGTTGCATATAAGGTTGAGTATTGGCCTGGCTTAGCGTATAAGACAAGACTCTCACCGCCGTTCCCAAAAGCTTATGCATTTGGAAATGCCCCTTTAAGACTTGATCATTGTGAACTTATGTAGTAAGACTTGTATCCACCGTATTATGGATCATTGTAACTTTGACTAGTGTTGTGATGAATGCATTTAGTATTTCTCTATTTTGACACCTTGTGTTCTTGTTATGAAGTCATACCCGTGAAATGCCATTTTCATTTTTGGGGTGTGACAAACTATAACTTTGAGCCAATCTCAACCCCATGAACAACTTAGGTTTTAGTGTTTTTATTAATAGCATCCGTAGCAAGTTTCTTAGGACACTTATTAAGAATATGACCAAATACTTTTCAACTTGAGCATCGTGGAGGTGTCCACTCTGCATCAATATGAATAGTGTGCATAGTGTACCCCTCACCCATGAATTTTAGAACAGCCACCACAAGGGAATGTTTCAACTCCTCAAGACGGGCTTACCTCAATCATGGCGCTGCATAACTCCTCGACCTACCCCAAGACTCCATCCACATAGTTGACGTATATAAAAATCTAGCAACAGTGGGGTGCCTAATTTAGTTGCAATATCAATTAAACCATCGTCCGTGAATGCAGATAGGAATTTCATGAAGCTTGTCCCAAACCTAAACATTAAACACATCATTCTTCATAATATTCGCATTCGTGACTTTCTTACCTTTTTTAAGTTGCATGTAATTAGCCACAAACCATTCTCAAGCATCAAGGTCCATACCATCATTAGAATTAAACTTGAAGAAATTGTATACCGTATTACTAAACTTTACCGTATTACTAAACCTATCATTAACCACATGAACCAAATCCATCGGAATAGACACATCCCCCCCTTTGCCAGCCGGTGCTAGCAATGTACAAAAGTTTGATCCTTTTCTACTCGTTTCATCCTTAAAAAACGGAGCAAAAAATCGTACCTTAGTATTTTCGCTAACACATGGCCTTTAGGATCGGTAGATTCCTTATTAGTATCATACAAAGCACGCCAATCAAGATTTCCACATGGTGCACTACTAGACTTCACTGCTGCCTCACTCAAATTAACATGCCCATAATTGGTTCGACTCCAAGAAACATCCACACTAAAGCTCGCTATCATATAAGAACCGGCCCACCGCCAAAATTTATTTCTCCTTACGCCATTGCCTCCCCTCTCCCTTTAAGAGAAGAGTAACCAAAGCGTAATACCAAACGGAAGATAAGATGGATCGCTTAATGTTTTGAAACCCTAAAACAATTTCTCGTATCAATGAAACCTCAAAACGGATCAAGAGCCCAAATGAATTAAACTTAACAAACAAGTGATCGGGTAATGGTATATGATTACCACGAGAGTAGGATCATACACCAATCATAAGAAAGATGAAAGATTAAGTCAATTGATCGTGTTTGGAATCAAGTTTAGGGTTTTGATTTAGTCGCCAAAATCGCTTTAGGGTGGGAGAGAGTTTGGCTTAAAGTGTCTTTGTCCTTTTCTTCTCACTATCAAAATACATTTAGCACCATGTCGTCGTTGTTACCTCTTTTAACTTGTTAGAAACTCGCTGCTTTTATGAAGATATTCTAGCCCTCATCAAATCATAGTCGGCGCAGAAGTCTTCGGAAGAACGAGCAAAGATCATAATCATTTACGTCAATGATCAATGGAACTTTGGATTCTTTTTCTCAAGCAAATGGAGTTGGAGGCTAATTATTGATGTGTTTTTATAGATAAAAATCAATAACAGTTGACCAATTCGATATGTTGCCATGTTCTCCGCTCCTATACTCACTTAATAAACAATGAGTAGAAAACCATTGTCGCATATCGGCATCCATGGTTCCTTAAGCCCTTGAGATGGAGGACGCGCTCCCGCTTCTGGACAAACTAAACTAACTAAAATTCAAATTTAGTTTAAATAGCTATTATTTAGCACGCTTAAGCATAAATTAAACCTTAAACTTGGCTGAAAGAATATACATACCGGAGCACTTTTTTTCAAATTTCCTAGTAAAGTTAAAAGCTACTAGTATGCACGATTTGTTACATTATGATTTTTATACAAGTAGAAGAAGCTCTTATTGCTTGAACTGTTATTAAGTTCCAAGAAAGATGATAATTTAGCTTTAAGCCTTTAAGTAGTTCATTATGCAAATTAATTCAAGATGTTCGATCTTGACATGGTGACTTTGTCACTACATCAAATAGACCATTACAAGTTTTCATATGATTTATTTGTTGGGCCGATGCCTAAAGTGAAAAGTTATGACAAATTGACAAAATCATGTTTTATGGGCCAGTTAAGTGAGCATTATTGGAAAACTTTATCGATGTCTATTGTCTGCATATGACAATTTCCATACACCTTTTATCCTACACATCCCACCTAGTTGAAAAGTAAATTATATGAGAAAGATAACTAATAAAATTATATATATCCTACTAAATGTTGGAAAATTCATTTTGGAAAATGAGTTTTTGCAAATTTTGGACACTATTTAATATATGTATATGTTATATATATTTATATTTCTTGGTAGCTTTCCGTTCTCCTCGACGAGAGCTTCGCAACGAGCTAAAGTATGTCCAAAATGGAGTTAATATGAATGAGATATCGTATCTCAAAGTGGGGCACGTGAAACACAAAATTTGGAAAATAAACACATCCCACATCGCCTAGAAAAGGAAGTGGGAGTGTGTTTATATAGAAATCATTATATGAACCTTCAAAATAATTTGTTGGTTTTACTCCAACACCTACGTGCGCGCGCGCAGGGGGTGCAGATTTCAGCAGTTCCGAAACCTCGCATACCAGATTCGTTGTCATATATTTCCAGATTTTGTTTCCATTTATTTTTGGAACTGATTTAAACTTTGTAAACAAGTTAGATAGAATGGGTTAAATAAATGGAAGATATTGAAATCGTGTTTAATATTTAACAGATTTGCGTATCTGTGTATACTCAGGCAAATATCTTTTCTTGGTGACCAAGATAGGTTTAGCCTATATATTAAACACATCTCATTAGGTTTTACACACACGAAAAAACGAACTCCATCAAGAAGAATTCCAAAGAATCTCTTCGATCAAACACGCAAGCTTCTCTGATCTTTCGTGCAAGTAAGTCTTGTACATCGCCTTTGACGCTAGTACTCGGGAAACAGACGGCTAATTGCTTTTAAGGAATCGTGTTAAACACGAGCTTCGCTCCACTTTTATCGCTTTCAGTTAATTTCCAATATAGAGTCTGTCTTCTGCTTCTACACCTTTCTGTCGTATTTACTTTCTGTTAATTTATTTATTGTAATTATAATCTGATTTTCATAAATAAAGTGTACACCGTTTCCCACACTAAACTTATGTCAAATGATATGACGATACACCTTATTTTAATAGCACTGACATGTACATAATATTATACGGTAAATCAAACAATGTGGGTGTGATCTAGCTCAAATGCTTGGCAGTTTACTCTTAATTAGAGTCATATTAAGTAATCTCTAGGTTTCTTGATTATAAGTTAAGAGATAGCAACTGGCAAAATGTTAATCATAGGTAACTTAATTTCATAAATTAACTTGCAAAATGTTGCAGTTAATCCAAAAGTTAACATCTCTTGTAAAGTATTGATCCAAATACAATATATGAAAAACTTAGACTGAATCAACGGCTCACTCAATAAGTGTCCATCCGCTTTGAAGAACGTATCAGTTTTCATGCAAGTTTCTTTAATGTCACGCCAGTAAGCTAAACCTTTGAGATTAATCAAGAGTACATTGTAAGCAACAATGTAATCGTATTAAACCAAAGTTTAATGCAGAAGAACGGTTTACATTTCGACGAAGTTAAACCTACTTTAATAGATTTACGAAAAGTCGTCACAAACTTCTGAGAATACAAGCATTTTAAATTAGTGGCCGGATGGTAATACGTGAACTAACTTTTCAAATATACCGATGTAATGAACATACAAATTTTATTACTTTTGTACGTAAATAACTTTCAAATTATGATCAATGATACGTGACCTGGAACTACAAGTTACCAGTCAAAAGTTTTAAATTATTATCAATGTACGTGAAAAACTTTCAAATTATGATCAATGTACGCAATGTGACCGCTTCTTACGTTTTGTCCGCTTTTGTTCCGCTGGTCCGCTTTTTTCTTACGCTTTTGTCCGCTTTTCTTACGTTTGTCCGCTTTTCTTACGCTTTGTCCGCTTTTGTTCCGCTTTTTCTTACGTTTGTCCGCTTTGTTCGTTTGTCCGTTTTTCTTACGTTTGTCCGTTTTCTTACGTCCTTGTCCGCTTTTCGACAAGCGTTTTGTCCGTTTAGCTTTGTCTGCTTTTTCGTTGTCCGCTTTATGTTTGCTTGTTCAAGTCCTGCTTTTTCTGCGATGTTTTGTCAGTCCTTTTGTATCCGCTTACGTTGTCTGCTTTTGTTTTGTTTTGTTTTTTATGTTTTGTCCGCTTTTTTAACGTTTTGTTCGTACCAGTTTGTCCGCTTAGCTTTGTCCGTTTGTTGTCTTTCTTACGTGTCCGGTGAAGTGAGTTTGTCCGTTGTTCTTACGTTGTTCTGTTTTTGTTCCGCTTTTGTTCGTTTTTCTAGTTTTGTCCGGCTAACGTTTGTCCGTTTACGCTTTTTCGTTCGTTGTTCCGTTTTTGTCCGTTTTGTTCTTCAGTTTTCTACGTTTGTCCGTTTCTTACCGTGTCTGTTTTTGTTCGTTTTTGTTCGTTTTTCTTATGTTTTGTCCGGTTTTCGAATTGGTCCGTTTGTCCGCTTTTTCAGTTTTGTGAATTAAAAACAGTTTTTCCGATTTTTATTAATTTTGTCCCTTTTTTACGAACAAAACGGACAAAACGTAAGAAAAACGGAACAAAACCAGGTGGAACAAGAAAACGGACAAAGGAATGGACAAATGTAAGAAAAATGGAACAAAAGCGGATAAACGAAGAAAAACGGACAAAAACGGACAAAACGTAAGAAAATCGGACGAAAACGGAACAAAAACGGACAAAAACGAAACAAAAACGGACAAAACGTAAGAAAAACGGACAAAAACGAAACAAAAACGGAGAAAACGTAAGAAAAACGGACAAAAAACGGACAAACGTGAAGAAAAACGAACAAAACGTAAGAAAACGGACAAACGTAAGAAAACGACAAAAGGTAAAAAAAAACGGACGAAAACTAACAAAAACAGACAAACGTAGAACGTGAAGAAAACGGAACCAAAACCAAAAAAACGGACAAAACGAAACAAAACGACAAAACGTAAGAAAACGGACAAAAACTAAACAAAAACTGGAAAACGAAAATGAAAACGGACAAAAACGATGGAATGGAATGGAACGTGGAAGATGAAATGAAATGGAACGGGAAAACGTTAGAAAACGGACAAAACGTAAATGAAAACGGACAAAAGGTAAGAAAAACGGAAAACGAACAAAAAGGACAAAACGAAGAAAATCGGACTAAAACCAAAAAACGGACAAAAACAGAAAAAAAAAAAAACAGACAAAACGTAAGAAAAACGGACAAAACTAACGAAAACAACAAAAACGAGAAAACGTGAAGAAAAGGGACAAAAACGTGCAAGGAAAAATCGGAACAAAACGTTAGAAAACGACAAAACGTAGAAAACCGACAAAAAATGGTAAGGACAAAAGGTAAGAAAAACGACATAAAAACGGAACAAAAACGGACAAAACGAAGAAAAAACGAGACAAAAACGGAACAAAAACCCGGATAAAACGTAAGAAAAACGGTCACATTACGCACATTGATCATAATTTGAAAGTATTTACGTACATTGATCATAATTTGAAACTTTTGACCTGAACTTTAGTTACCGGTCACATTACGTACATTGACCATAATTTGAAAGTTATTTACGTACAAAAGTAATAAAATTTGTATGTTACGTACATCGGTATATTTGAGAAAGTTAGTTACGTATTTTCAGCCTTCACCCTTTAAATTAATTAAGTCAGAGCTTTGCATCTTCTCAGCAAATACACAGTTGCTTCCTCCAAGTTAACAAAGCAGAAAACAAAAGAAATTGAATTATTGAAAATTGACATGAAAAACCTCATTTGGAATTAACGAAACGGCTTCCATTATTCAAAAAGAAAGAAAAACAACCAACCAACCTATGTGTGGTTGGCAAAATTTGGATCATTATAGTTGTGGATATTTATGAATATAAAAACAATGGGCAATTTGCCAGTCGCTTGTATATTGCTAAATGGACTAATTGCTAAAAAATATATCATACATGCACTTTTGTTAGTTATATGTATCGTTGTTCGAAATATGATTATTTCGTGCATGTCTTTTCAAATTTTGATTATTTTGCGTAATAAATTACCCACTAAACCAGTAGCCGGTTAATGAATATGAAAATCTAATATTTTTTGTTTATTTTTTTCAAGATGGCACCTCTAGGGCCCGACGCTTTGTTGTTTGAGGTTCACACTGATGGCATATTCTTTTTTGAACCCTTAAGGTACGAGAATAGATTTACTCTCCATTTGAGGCTACCTAGGTGTGAAAGAATTCATTATGTTACATTATGTGAGTTTTTACAAGAAAAAACTGAACATATATAAGTTGTTTATGTGCATACCGAAAATGCCATTATAAGAAGGGCTGAAAATTATTGAAAATGAAAATGATTTATGCACAATTTATGATATTTGTGAAGTATCTGGAGAACTGGAAGCAGCCTCTCTACTTTAGGTAGGGGTAAGACTGTCTACATCTTAACCTCCCCAAACACCGAAACGATATTGGTACCCATAACCCGGAAGCATCAAGATGGGAATTACTTTACTTTACTTTTTACTTTTTTGTGAAGTATCTGGAGAGGTGGACTTGTTTATGGCTTACATTTTAGTAACTATTAAGCATGGTTTTTATATTTGTTGGCAAATTTGTTTTGAATCAGGATGCTGAAGAAGGTAACTATTAAGCGTGGTTATTAGTTGGCAAATATAAAAATAAATATGCTTCTGACACGTGGAAAAAATTGAATGCAAAAGAGATGGCAAAACTGTGTTATGGCAAAACTGTGTTTTATATAATAGGTTGGACTACAAGAATGCTACGGCAGAACCCATGACTATTTTGTACACATGAAGCAACGTTTTTTATTTTAAACTTCCTTATTCTAAAGTAGTAGATAAATGTTTTTCAAAAATAGATAGTCTAAATTATTAATAGTGTAAATGGTAAACATATTATTATTCAAATTTTAGCAATAAATTGGTGGTCTAACTATAGTGAGATTTTCTTATAAACAATTCCATTAAAATGTATCATTATTGGAGGGGCGGTTACATATGGTTTTAATAAGACTTAAATTTTTAGATTTTACATTAATTTTCTACTTTTCTTTTTCTAGTAATGTTTTTTGTCTTAAAATTTTAAGACTTCCTTTAATAGAAAGTTCCAAATGCTTTATAATGTAGTATAGATATAGCTAAAAGACCCGTGAAATTCACGGGTATTTAAAAGAGAATAAGAAAAAGGATGATAACCTATATATTATACAATTTGCCGTTGAAAAAAAAGCACATGAGAGTATACACAGTTGCAAATAAAAAGTTTGTACAAATGATACATATGTGTAATAAAACGAACATATAGTTGCGTAAGCACATATTGTTGTTTTCGGTTTTGATGAACTTGTTTCCATTACGGGAATATAAAGGCTCGCTAATCTACTTGTCAATGACTTGAGCAAATATTTAATAATCAATTAGATACATCAAGTTCCTGTCAACCATTTGACATATATGTGTTTAGATTTGGAAACCCTATAAATAAATAAGTGTGATCGTAAAACAATAGTGATATATAAGAAATTGAGTAAGTTTGATTACCTATTATTACAAACTTTGAAGCACTTCCTTGTTGACTACTTTTGTTAAGTTATTCGTTAAATTGACGTCTTCACAAATAACTATCTTCAATCTTTGTTTTATCTTTAAGGAATTGACGGAAACATATAGCTGATCTTGCATGAAAATAGATTGTGGAAAATACAACCCCCGTGCTCAAGAATTGTGCGTGACCTTTGTTGATCGTCATAGCGACATAGACGAACATGAAACAACTTCCTTACTATCCTTAATGCTAACTGCTTATTCGAGGGTGTGATGTTATCTTCAAGATAAACACTCTCTTTTCAAAATAACTATTTCTATTTCTAGGCGACTCACGTCTTTAGAATCCTAAAAAAGTTGACAATAGCCACATTATGCGTCTAACGTCTTCATAAGCCTACTTTATTATAGAATTTTGATTATATAAAGTTTTTGACTTATTATTTAAATTAGAAATTAATAATAGAATATAATACATCTTGATCAATTGCTAAGCAACATAATCTGTAATAATCGTCTTTAGTTATCAAACTATCATCCATGCATAACAAAAGAAGAATGAAATTGTGATTAGCATTCATAACACGCATAAAAGGGAAGAAACCTCATTCTTATAATGATGTGCTACTTCATAAATCAACTACCTGAAGAGTAAAAGTAAAGTAAATTAAAGCATTCACATTGGAGTTGTCAAGCGGATTGTTTAGATATTGTTTAGACTTGCAATTCAATTTTGGCGTCCTAAATATTAAGCATAATGATGTTTAGTAGGCTAATAATGAAACAAAATGAAGAAGCTAAGACAAGCCATGCACAATGGTACATAGGGACAATCATTTTTAAATGTACCAAACTAACTGCTTTATTATTTTGTGTATACTCAACTATTTTTTTCTTATTGTGTGACTGAACTTATAAAACCACCTATTGTGTGTATCATTGATTTGGCAATACATCGTAATACATTCGAAGGGTGTAACGCTACATAAAATAAGTGGTTTAAAAAGCTTAGTCACACAATAAGGGGGAAAAAAATAAATACACACAATAAAATAAAATAGTTAGTCGGATATATTTAAAAATGATTATCTTAGCCTCTAACACCATATTCCTTATATATTAGCACATATCTATCAATTGACATTTTTAAGATACATATATTTCATCAAACATCCTGTTTTGTACAAAAGGCACATAAATAACAAACAATCTTTGTGGATACAAAACACACATAAACAAAAACAACCATTTCTCATATGAATTGTTAGAGTTTTATCTTCATTGACAATAACTTATGCTCTTCAAGTTCTTATAATAGCTACTCAAGACTTCTCTATTCATCTATACAAAGGCTTGTATGTATGCTCATCTAGTTACGGTTTCTTTTCATTCGGCATAAGACATTTTTATTGGGCTTTGTGAGATAATCTTCATTATAGGTATCCTATAAGGCAGGAAACAGTGACATGCTCCCTCATGTATTTTACTAATTAAATAGCTCTCAAGAAATTATATCTTGGCTTGTCTGGTAAGCTTTTTTCCAAGAATTTAAGTAAGTTATTTCCTCGGCAATATTGATGAGAGGGTTTACGTTATTACTACATGGCGTTTTCTTTTTTAATTGGAATTGACCAAAAATGAATATATACCATATTTAAGGTGAGATTTTCAAATGAACTCTTTTAAAAAAAAATAGTGTACACTTGTGGTATTGTGAGAGCATAATATTTTTAGAAAAATTAAATGATTAATATTAACTTATTTTTAGAAGGAAAAAAAAAGGTTATTATCATGTTAGCATGCTATAAGAGGAGGTAAATTGACGGGTTAAATATTTTATCTAATAATGGCCTCACTATTTTATTTATTTTTATCTTATTGCTTTAATATAATATAACTTGAGTGCATAAACATTAGAGGATCGATCCTAAATAATAAACTTACATTTACGCAGTGAAACAGAACACTCCCACAATCAAATTTGCACTTAAACGTTTTTTGGAGTAATATATTTACCGGGTCTTTGACCTTTTACCAAAAAAAATCAAATTTGCACATTGATCCAATATGAATGTGTTCATATACTTAAATGCAGTAAGTAAAGTAGAACTGACAAAAAGTTATCCTAATAGTTACCATGGTGTGAAAAATAACATAAAGAGTAAAGTCCTAAAAACATCCCTGTGGTTTGCCCCGTGGTGCTGTATACATCCCTAAACTTTTTTTTGGCACAAAATCATCCCTCCGTTAGTAAAGTTGGCACAAATACATCCCTCCATAGCAAATTAGTTAATAAGGACTAATGGTGCAAATTTTTCTCCGTTATCTGCCACGTGTCATCGGGTCGGATCAATGAACGGGTGCCAGTGGATAATGAGGTGGTGCCACGTGGCATTGGTAAAATAAATCACCAATTTGTCACTCCCCCGGATTCGAACCCTGGTCATTTGGGTGGGAAGCAAAGCCTTTCCCAACTGGGCTAGGCATAGCTTCAGGTATATATCTTTAAATTTAATACATAACCCTTACTAAAAGTTAAAAGCCCAATTCAATAATAACAAAAGGTTCAATTTAGGTTTTGGCCTATCAATTTATGAGGTTATATGGACTGTCAAAAAATTAATAAATACAGTCGGACTCGTTTTAGTGCTCTTTCCAATGGTATGCTCGGGAATTTTTTGACTTAGTTTGAACCTCGAAAAATGCGAAAATCATCATTTTTTCTTTGTTTTCACATTTTTTGAGGTCCAAACCAAGTCGAAAAAATTCCCCGAGCATACCGTCGGACTCTTTTTTTCGTGCTCTTTCCAATGGTATGCTCGGGGAATTTTTTCAACTTAGTTTGGACCTCGAAAAATGCAAAAATCATCGTTTTTTCTTTGTTTTCACATTTTTTGAGGTCCAAACCAAGTCTAAAAAATTCTCCGAGCATACCGTCGGACTCGTTTTTTCGTGCTCTTTCCAATGGTATGCTCGGGGAATTTTTTTGACTTAGTTTGAACCTCGAAAAATGCGAAAATCATCGTTTTTTCTTTATTTTGGCATTTTTTGAGGTCCAAACCAAGTCGAAAAATTCCCGAGAGTCGACATCGTTTTTTTGCTCTTTCCAATGATGCTGGGAATTTTTTCAACTTAGTTTGGACCTCGAAAATGCAAAACAAAGAAAAAACGATGATTTTCGCATTTTCGAGGTTCAAACTAAGTCAAAAAATTCCCGAGCATACCATTGAAAGAGCACAAAAAACCGAAGTCCGGTATCTGGGAATTTTTTCGACTTGGTTTGGACCTCAAAATGTGAAAACAAAGAAAACGATGATTTTCGATTTTTCGAGGTTCAAACTAAGTCAAAAATTCCCGAAATACCATGGAAAAACTAAAAAACGAGTCCGACGGTGTATTTATTAATTTTTTGACAGTCCATATAACCTCATAAATTGATAGGCCAAAACCTAAATTGAACCTTTTGTTATTATTGAATTGGGCTTTTAACTTTTAGTAAGGGTTATGTATTAAATTTAAAGATATATACTTGAAGCTATGCCTAGCCCAGTTGGGAAAGGCTTTGCTTCCCACCCAAATGACCAGGGTTCGAATCCGGGGGGTGACAAATTGGTGATTTATTTTACCAATGCCACGTGGCACCACCTCATTGGTCCACGTGGCAACTTCGCTCATTGATCCGACCCGATGCGACACGTGGGCAGATAACGGAGAAAAATTTGCAACGCTAGTCCTTATTAAATGAATTTGCTAACGGAAGGATGTATTTGTGCCAACTTTACTAACGGAGGGATGATTTTGTGCCAAAAAAAAGTTTAGGGATGTATACAGCACCACGGGGCAAACCACAGGGATGTTTTTAGGACTTTACTCTAACATAAAAGTATTATTCGGAATAAGACGAAATTTAAAATTTACTGTTGATCATACCCAAAAGTTTAGAAAAAAATTAATATTTGAGCAACACATATTAAGCATTTTCATAAACCCACAAAAAATTAAACAATTTATTCGAACCCTATTGCAAAGATCAAACATAAAAATTTGCATAATGAGACGTGATTAATATTAAGATGAGGAAATAGTCGACATGTTCAATCTTAATTAACCTTAACTCCTGGATAAAAGTAATTGTGACATGATTCTATTGTTCCCAAAAGAGGTTTACCGGGTTAAGATTTCCCCGCCGATGTAAGAGAATTATGTCACTATCTAAAAAGTAAGAAAAAGAGGCCAACTTTGATGATAAATGTTTGAAACGATTGATATTGACCACAGATGTTGATATCAGAGTTACATTCTTCATGAATGAAATCAATTATTGATTTAGATTGGTAAAAATCAAGTTTATACTTTATAGGAAGCATATAGAGTTGTAATGAAATAATAACAAATAGATTGATCAATGAATATGTGATGCTAAAACATGACTCATTTGAACAAAAAAATCTATCTTCGAGATTAATTTGCAAAGGAAGCGTCAACACAACATGGTCATTACCAGTCATTTTGTTTTCCAACTCTTCATAAAATTTGTTTTCCAGTCCTTTTGTTCCAAGGGAAACTTTAATTTAGGCACTGTTTGGCTAAGCTTATTTAACATAAGCTGATTTGGGCTAATTTTTTATAAGCTCCGATTTTGTGGCTTATTTTGGGACTTCTCGGCTTATATAAGTTTATTATGATATGATAAACTTATAAAAGTCGACAAGTCTCAAAATAAGCCGTAAAATTGAGGCTTATAAAAAATAAGCCGAATTTTCATGAAATTTGGTCTTATTTATTTATAAGCCTCAATTTTACGGCTTATTTTGAGACTTGTCGGCTTTTATAAGTTTATCATATCATAATAAACTTATATAAGCCGAGAAATCTCAGAATAAGCCACAAAATCGGAGCTTATAAAAAATAAGCCCAAATCGGCTTATGATAAATAAGCTTAGCCAAACAACTCTCATTATTGGAATCTTATATGCTCTTTGAGCTAATATCCACGTTCTTCTTCGAGGGTGTCCCGGCCTCGCTTGTGATCGATCAGTGTTGATGCCACGTTGTGTTGACATTAATGACTGTTAGATAGAAGAGATAAATTCGTTGGCAAAAAGTGGATGATATGAAAGTTCCTTCGAAACTTGAAGAAAATGTAGTATGAGCTGAGTTGAATTTTTTCTGAAACTAACCTGTATTAAAAAATATGCAACATAAGGAATATAAAAGTAAGCATGAAGCATAAATTTGTAGTTAAAAATTTAAACATCATATATATATTACCTTTGCCACTTAATATGCATCAACTTTCACAAAAATTCTATATAAATGTTGCACACACAATATAAAGCATAAACACTATAAATTAGCATATAAAGTATATCACGTATAATAGAAAACACAAAACAATAGGCTAGATGACAAATGAACTCACAAAGGATATCCATAAACATAGTTTTAATAAAATATCAATTCTCTAGCAAGTTTAGAATGAGATGATGAATAAGTTGCAACACATATATGTTAGGATGGAAAATACGATATTATAACAAAAGAAGGGTTATTAACAGATAATTTTAGCTTTTAGTTTTATCAGATGTCATTAGTCGGGACTAATTGATCTATTAATATGATGGTATTATGCATGAAAGGATTCATATTTATTAAAAAATAACTAAAAATTTTGCCAAAAGTAAAACACGGTATTACTATATTTAGCTGCTTTTCTAAAAGAACTAAAAAATAAAAAAATAATAATAAAAAATTACTATAATTTATAATCCTCATTAAGGAAAATTGCAACTACAAATTTTGAAAACACCTTTTTTTGTAAGTATTAAGCAATACTAGAAGGTTGCCCGCGCAATGCGGCGGCGGGTACCCGGTGACTATTTTTGTGGCGAGCAAATGTTTTTCCTTTTAAGCTTTTCTTATTTAGCATGTCCCAAATACTTTATAACGTAGTAGATATATGTTTTTTAAAAGTAGAACGTCTAAATTATTAATAATGTAAATAGCTAACACTTTTATTTTTCAAATTTTAGCATTAAATTGGTGGTTATAAGTTTAGTGAACTTTTCTAATAAACAATTCTATTAAAATATATTAATTATTGGATGAGGTTACTATATGGTTTAAATTAGACTTAAATTTTCAAATTTTACTCTAATTTTCCTTTTATAGTAATGTTTTTTGTCTTACAATTTTAAGACTTCCTTTTATAAGAAGTCCCAAATGCTTTATAATGTAGTATAGATATACTACAAATAACACACAAAGTACCATAATTCAATAAGTCAACAGAATAGGTATACAATACTTTTTGGTAATTGCATAGTTTCCATTAATAAATACACGTTTTATGCAATTCATGTCAAATACAAAGTTTCAATCAATAAATGTATCGATCTTTTTTAATGTCGATTGAACTCACCAATTAAAAATCCATTTCCATTCGGTTTTTCAAAAGAACATGTTCAAACTTTCTTCAAAAATATATGTTGACACATGTCGAATTGAGAGCCAAAGATAATTTTGGAAAAAATTTATGAAGGAAGAGACTAAAAACTCTATTTTATTAGTTAAAATAGACTATAGAAGATAAATACAAGGATTTGTTGGGGGTATTTCCCATAATAGGGTGGAGATAATCAATAGCAAACTAAATATCAATGCAGGATACCGGATATCACTTGAAATCGTGTTATCACTTTTCAAAGTAAACTATTCGACCCTAATGCCTAAGTATCATGAATATCTACTTGGGATAAGACCAAATGTGTGTTAGTTATCTAGGCACAAATCAATAACCTTGCGCATCCTGGTGTTTATGTTTTCTGTATTCCTTTCATGCATAATCTGATATCCTATTTATAGGAGAATACTCATAGCTTAGTCAAATGGAATTATGAGGATTAATCGGCTCATTAATCGCCTCATAATTATCTCCATTAAAGTTAATAGTGGTTACATGACCAATTAAACATGGTCATTAAGCAGTTGTAACTGCCACTTGAATAGATCAAAGCATGTTACAATTAGATTCCAGCAACACCAGCAGTACTAACATAACACAAGCAGTATTAACTCGTGAATCTCACCACTATAGAATCTGGGTGTTCAGGGACCTTATAAGTGTACACTCCGTACCTCCTGACCAATTACCATATGTGAACTAATCCCACAAGTGCACTAAATTTTCCAACAATCCTCCCCAAATTTAGTCCACTTCCTTTGCATAAAAATTAAACTTTAAACAAAACATGTGCATAAATGAAAATATCCTGAGAATTGAATTTCCATCTTAATACATTACACATTCAAATATTCGAGAATCAGAGTGTTCTAAGAATTGAACCCTTCAACCCATTTGAATACCTGCAGATAAAATACACACAAGTTTTCAACATTGAACTCAGCTCTCAAGTTTCCTCAGGAGGGAGTTGGGTGTCTTAGCATTCAGTGACTAAGTTGGACTTAAACACATCCCTTTAGCAGACTTTAAAACCAAGTCTCTAGCCAAACCCTTCGTCAAGTGATCAACTAAATTTTGTTGAGATCTAACAAACTCTATAGATACCACCCCATTCATGATAAGCTCACGAATCATGCTATGTCTGACACCTAAGTGTCTAGACTTCCCATTGTAGATCTGGCTATAAGCCTCTGCTAATGTAGCTGCACTATCACAACGGATAGAAATAGGTGCTATAGGTTTAGGCCACAATGGAATCTCAAGAAGCAAGTTTTTCAACCATTCAGCTTTTTTACCAGCAGCTACTGTTTGGTCTATTATAGATTTGATGATACAAAACAAGAAGAATGAAACATGAAGAACTAAAAGTGACAAGAAGGGAAACTACAAAAAGATGGAGGATTTGGAAGATTCTAGAAGATATGCTTAAAAGAATATTTAGTTTCCTAATTGTATTATGATTCCTCTTGTAAACCCTAGTTGTCTCTAGTATATAAAGAGACATAGGGTCATTAGTTTCATAGTACGTACAAGATGTAGACGTCTAAAGGTGTGTGTGTGGGGGAACCTAGGCGTAGGGAAAACGTCTAGGGTTTAGTTAGTTAGTGTTAGATCAAGTCTTTGATCTTTATTATAGTTAGTTAGTTAGTTTATGATAATGAAAAACCTTATTAATAATAATGGTGATTCTATCACTACAAAAAAGATGCCATTTAGTGGCACACAAAAAGTGCCACAAAAGATCAAATAAGTGCCACTAAAGGCTAGGTTGGGAATCGGTGGCAGAAAAAATAAGTGTCACTAGTGACGCTGCCACTAAAGAGTTTTTGTGGCACTTTTTTGTTGTGTTGTTGCAACCCTTTTAGGTTTTTGTGGTACTTTTTTATTGTGTTACTAAAGAATGGTAAAGATATTGTGGCACATAATGTGTACCAAGAACTTCTGCAAAGGCAAATAATGGTTACAGGTTTTAGTGGGAAATATGCTTCATGCAATGGCAAATAATGTCCTACTGGTTTCATGGGAAATATTTTTGGAGCTTAAAACAATGTAGCTTTTTTCACATTAACATTAATTATTTCTTTATCGAATTGTAACTTAAACCAAAACAACCACAAAGATGATATGAACAATTTCATTATGTAAAATATACTTGAACAACGTTTTCGAACATACAACGACGTAACATAATCGACCAAAAATATTGTGTGATACATAAAGATCCAAAAGGAAATCTCTAACTAATTATGATAGAAGCCTAAAACTTCCTAAGACTAGCTATTCCATCCAACTTAAACAGACTTGCTAGTAGCTCCCCTAAAACAACACCTGTAAATAACAAGAACAAAATGTAGGAAGTTAAATTATGAGACAAAGGCCAAAAAGAAATTCTTCGTCACTATAGCTCTTACTACTCGAGTCATAAGCTAAAGATACAACAACATTTTTTCTAATATCACTTAGACAAAATGTGACAAGAGTGCATGAAATGTATTTATACCTTAATAAATTCAAGCATGATATGTTGAGGTACCTGAGTAAAAAGTAAAGTTGGTTGAAAAAAAGTGTCAGACTACTTTTTAGAAGAGTAAAACAAAGGATCATTATCAAGAGAATTATTCTAATAAACATGATTCATCCTTAATCAAAGACATTTATCCAAAAATCTATGAAAGACATTCAACAAAAGATTACAAGAGTAAATCTTAAACTAAATTCAACATAAAAGATCTAAGAATATAAAATGACAATCACAACTTCAGTAAGTTGTAACGCGAGATAGGAAATAAGTACAATAAGAATGGTACCTATTGTAACCCATAAAACAAACGAATATGATACCTACAAGTAGAATCTTACTTGAACCAGCTGGGTCAATTTGGTTTGTTCTTTAATCCTTTAGTATGATATCTTGTTTATTAGATCTTAAGTGCAACATAACCGAAATATTAGTAACTATAATAATGCAAGACAAACTATTACAAAGATTACACTCTATATTTACCGCACCATATTCATATGAAATAATTAACGTATTTGGTAACTAATGTATAAGTGAAATAGAATAAAACATGTATTGAGTGTCTATTTATCTCATGTGGTAAGTTATTTGTTTAACCGTCAACACGGTTTCATGTATCACTAGAAATCCAAAATCATAAGGGCACACTCGCGACCCAAGTCACCGTGCCACATCGCCTTTCTTTTCCTCGCGACTAGACACGCCAAGTTACCACAAATATAACCGTTTTTTAATATCAAATGGTAATATATTTTTGCATTTATGTTTCAAAGCATCAATGAAATTTCGACAGATTGTGTATTTTTTCCTTCACGACCGAGATTTGACCCATGCTCCGCAAAGGGATCGACCGATTTAAATATCGGTCAAATCCAATGACCAACCGATTTAATTTGTTCATTGCGATCAAGGCCTAGCCTAAACAAAAATTTATCAATTTATTCAAACGTGAATTCATATAACTTCACATGGTCAAAGCCTTAACCAAAGGTAAAGAAAATTGACAACATTCTTGATTTTCGAAAAAAGATAGTACGTAGGTAATGATGTCTAACTAAATCTCATATATGAATTGAATATATGAATTGACGAATTCTTATTATGCTCTTACTCAAAACAATTAAATAATTAAAATCAAACATGAAAATGATGAATGAAAAAATCTTACTCGAATAAAAAGATAAAACGATGGATCCATTGGAGGTTTGTCAGAGAGGGAGATGATGTGCGCCGTCATATTAGGTTATTATTAGGTTATTAGGGATTCTGATAGAACTAGCAAAACTAAATTGACGCATGAAAGGGAATTCCAAAACAAAAGCCCACCCAATTTTGGATGAATTTTAGGCATTACGCACTTCTTTTAAAATATAAATATATGATAAAGAAACAATGTAATGGCAGAAATAGTATATGCGCCACAAATTCTACCTGCTTATAATGACAAATCAAGATTTGTGCCATAAAAAACTATGTACAATGGTGGTACAAAAAATAAAGTGTTACTAAATGTGTAACTTTTTGAGTGACATATATAAATCTACCACTAGAAATGTGATATAGCGACACATAAATTTTTTGCCACTAATAGTGTGTGCCACTAAATGGTCATTTTTGTAGTGTATGTTTGAATATTCCGCTTTCATTATTATGTGTTCCTAGATATAATATTAGACCTAGTCTAAGAGCTTTCAACGATCTTATCATGTGGTATCAGAGCTTGGGCTCGTGATATCTAGGATCTACAAGGTTTTTCGAAGAGAAAAGAAGAAAAAAATTCGAGTCTGAAATTTCCGTATTACTTCTGCAGCACTGTTTTCAAGAGGCCATAACTTTTTATTGAACCGTTGGATTGAGCTAAAATTTTGGCTGGTGCATCTCAGTATATCTATCTAAATGTTCACCGAAGGGATTGTCAATTAGAGCTCTCAATCAATAGATATAAGCAGTCGAAGTCAGCTGCAGAAAATTCCGTAATGCTTCTGCAGGACTGTTTTGAAACGATCATAACTTTTTCGTTAATCGTTGGATCGTGACGAAATTTTGGGTGGATGTTCTCTATATATCAATCTAACTTTCCACCGGAGGGATCTTTGATCTGAGCTTTTATGTGAAAAATATATGCTGTCGAAGTTGGCTGCTGTGAAAGTACTGCTGAAACACGCAAAGTACTGCTACCCTTTTTACAAAGTACTGCTCTTGGACACGAAAGTACTGCTCATTAGGATGAAAGTACTGCTCTTGAATTAAAGTACTGCTCATTGGACGCAAAGTACTGCTTGGAGTTTTTAAAGTACTGCCCGTATATTTTCAAAGTATTGTTGCTTTAAGTCTCATTCAAAGTAATCTGCTTCTCAGATTCATTCTAAGTACTGTTCTTACAAAGTACTGCTCAAGGTTTTATACATGGCGAAATTTATTTGGATTGGCAGTATAATGGTTTATTACGAGGAGACTTGGAATTAAGGGGAAGTTGAGCATAATTATTGTTATGGTTTTTGGACGACACACACAGGTTATTGTTCACACACACAAGGAGATTGGTGATTTGTTCTTAAAAGGATTCAAAAAGGTTCGTATTTGATTCTTATGGATTAATTGATTACGAATAAGGTTGAATATCATTTATTTGATGTTGTAGTTGAGTTTCACAGGTTTGTGTTCTTATCATATAGCTTGATGAATCTAGCAATGTGTGATTTTTCTTATGATGCTCTATGCACACATTGGCTATCACTTAAAGGAGTTACATTGTAGTGCTCAGTGTCTCATATTAGTTAAGGATTCTTGTCAAGGGATTGCGGTCTACTTATATTTGAAGCATATAAGTATGGAGTTCCGTGGATAGTAAAAGATTTAAGACACAAGTTTGGGAAATTCTACTTCTTTATCAAATTCGTTATACTCGGTTTTCTTCACAAGTAAACATTACATAAAGCCTACAGATTTTGAAGAATCATTGATATACATGCATCACTCAAGGGGAAGTATTTGATTTTTACTACTGTTGATCATTATTACTACTGCTAGTTAGAGTTTTCTACTGTTTTGGATCCATTTTTCTTAGAAAAAATTACACGTATGGTCCCTAAGTCGTTTTTATTACACCACCAGTATCTAATTTTGAAACTTTGCACGCTTTTGGTCCCTATTTTGGATGGGCGTTAGTTAAGTCCGTTAAGTATTTTGCGCTGTTAGTCATTCGTTAATAATTTTTGCACAGTTAGTCCTTATTTTTTAAAATATAGTTTTCCCCAGTTAGTCCCTCCGTTAATAATAGTTATCGCCCGCTTTTTTACGTTTTTGTCCGCTTTTTATCCGTTGCTCGTTTTTATCCGCTTTCCCCGCTTTTTTCGCTTTTCATCGCTTTTATGTTTTATCCTTTTTGCTTTTAATATATTTTCGTCGGTTTTTTAAGTTTTTGTCCGTTATTTTTCCGTTTTTGCCCGTTGTTTTACGTTTTTGTATGTTTCTTTCCTTTTGCGTTCGTTTTTTATCCGTTTCGTCAGATTTTTACGTTTTTGTCTGTTTTTATCCGTTTTCGTTCGTTTTTTTTTCACAAAAAATTTCCAAAAAAAAAATTGGAATTTTTTTCACAAATTTGAAAAAAAAAATTCCAAACAAATTTTGAAAATAAATTGGGAAAAATATTTTCGAAAAAAATAAAAACTTTGAATAAAAATTTTAAAAAATTTGAATAAAAAATATTGAAAAAAACGGACATATTTTTTAAATATTTTTTAAAAATTTTGAAATTTTTTATTCAAATTTTTTTGAAACTTTTATTCAATTTTTTGAAATTTGATTTTTTCAATTTTTTTTCGGAAATATTTTTCCAATTTTTTGGAAATTTTTTCCAAATTTTTTTCTTCTTGGAAATTTTTTTAAATATGTTGAAATAGTACAAAAACGAAAGAAAAACGGACAAAATGTAAGAAAAACGGATGAAAACCGATAAAAGCGTACGAAAAACGGACAAAAATGGATGAAAACCGATAAAAGCGTACGAAAAACTGACAAAGCGTAAAACAATGGGGGAAAACGGGAAAAAACGAACAAAAACGAAACGGTGAAAAGATTAAAACGAACAGCGATAAAACAAAAAACGGAACGGATAAAAATGAACGAAAAGGAAAAAACAAAAACGTAAAACAAAAAAAAACGGATAAAAACGTTAAAAAACGGACGAAAACATATAAAAACAGACGAAAAGGGATAAAAACGTTAAAAACGGATGAAAAACGAAAAAAACGGGGGAAAACGGATAAAAACGAACGACTAACAGCGCAAAATACTTAACAGACTTAACTAACGCCCATAAAAAATAGGGACCAAAAGCGTGCAAAGTTTCAAAATTAGATACTGGTGGTGTAATAAAAACGACTTAGGGACTAAAGTTGTTATTTGGGGTATACCATAGGGACCAAACGTGTAATTTTTTCTTTTTCTTATGATGCGTAATGGTGGGTGATTTGAAGCATTGGAAGTCTTAGATTGGAAGTATGATATTGGTTCGTGGTGGTCAAGATCATTATTTGCATACGTTCTCTATTTGTTGATAACAAAAAGGGGAAGAGATGTTTGAGTGACATGTTCAAGTAAAGGGGAAGCTTGGAAGACAAGATTGTTTCATTCATGGTGAGATTTAATTATCTCAACTTCTGCTACTTCGTTTAGGGAAGTTCGTACAAGAATCGTGTTTGTTTTGTCATCATCAAATAGGGGAAGATTGTTGGGTCTATTATAGATTTGATGATACAAAACAAGAAGAATGAAACATGAAGGACTAAAAGTGACAAGAAGAGAAACTACAAAAAGATGGAGGATTTGGAAGATTCTAGAAGATATGCTTAAAAGAATATTTAGTTTCCTAATTGTATTATGATTCCTCTTGTAAACCCTAGTTGTCTCTAGTATATAAAGAGACATAGGGTCATTAGTTTCATAGTACGTACAAGATGTAGACGTCTAAAGGTGTGTGTGTGTGGGAACCTAGGCGTAGGGAAAACGTCTAGGGTTTAGTTAGTTAGTGTTAGATCAAGTCTTTGATCTTTATTATAGTTAGTTAGTTAGTTTATGATAATGAAAAACCTTGTTCATAATAATGTTGATTCTATGTTTGAATATTCCGCTTTCATTATTATGTGTTCCTAGATATAATATTAGACCTAGTCTAAGAGCTTTCAACGATCTTATCAGCTGCTAAGGCCACAAATTCAGATTCCATTATTGAAATGGTGATGCAAGTTTGCTTCTTGGTTGTCCAAGAAATTGCACCACCACCAAGTAGGAATACCCAGCCACTGGTAGACGAATTTTTTTCAGTGTTACTGATCCAACTTGCATTAGTGTATCCTTCTAATACTGAAGGATAACCAATATATGAGAGACTATAATCCATAGTTCTCTTCAGATACTTTAGTACCCTCTGAACGCTTGCCATGATGAGCACTAGGATTGCTAGTATACCGCCGCTTTACCCACTGCAAAAGCAATATCGGTCTTGTATAAGTCATGGCATACATCAGTGACCAATTACCCTAGAATACTCATGTTGAGATACAGCCTTACCCTTATTAGGCATCAGCTTCTCACAAGTATCCATAGGTGTACTCACTAGAGTACAATCAAAGTAATTGAATTTCATCAACACCTTCTCAATATAATGAGACTGAGAGATAGAAATTATTTTACTTTCTTGTTTAATCCTTATGCCAAGGATAACATCAGCCTCCCCCATGTCCTTAATGGAGAACCTTGATGACAAAAATTCCTTTGTCAGGTCAACCTGATTTTGGTCAGAGCCAAAGATCAGCTTGTCATCAACATATAGACAAATGATGACTCCTTTACCAAATTCATCAAACTTTCTATACACACATTTGTGAGCTTGGTTAAGAAGATAACCATTTGACAAAACCACTTCATCAAATTTTTGATGCCGTTGCTTAGGTGCCAATTTTAGTCCATAAAGAGACTTAATCAGTTTACACACCTTGTTTTCATTGCCACGCATGATAAAGCCCTGAGGTTGGTTCATATAAACCTCCTCTTCCAATTCACCATTCAAGAAAGCTATTTTCACATCCATCTGATGAATAATCAGATTGTGAATTGATGCCAAATCAATCAACAATCTTATGGTACTGATACGAGCCACAGGAGCATAAGTATCAAAATAGTCTATTCCTGACTTTTGTTTAAAGCCCTGAATGACTAGTGATACGCTTACACAGCGCGTTCGGGGTCAAAGGAACTTCCTTTTCGTCGAGCAAGTTTTTCAACACCCTAGGCAGTGAACCTAATCATTGTAGTGTAGTATTAGGGTAAGCCACAAGAATTGATATCGTTCTCTAGGGGAATAGGAATGCTAGTGAGAAGTTACTACGCTAAGGTTGGGGTTGAGGAAGATTATTTTTTTTATCTTTTTTTATATTTTTTTTAGGAAATGGAAAGGTACGAATCTCGGGGTTTGGATTTGGGGGTTGGTATTTCTATCGATTACTTTTACTATCTGATTATCTAATTAACTAAGGTGTGGGTAGTCTATGTCTATTGTTGTGTGCTCGTATGATGATTAAAACTATATTTGCTTAGGCTTTATTACTCCCTAGTTATCTCCTATTGATGGTTGAATTGTCACGTCCTTATTCTTAATCGCGTTGTGTTTCTAAGGTCGCAGGGTATGCGTTTACCCTTAACTCTTTGAAGCTACCAAAGGTTAATGACTACAAAATTTATAGGATTTATAAAATTTAATTCTAAGGTATTCTTTGGATGTATAGCCTACAATTACTCTAGGTGATTATAAACTAAGGTTCAACAAAGATTAATCAAGCATTATTAGCATAACGAATGACCTTTCGCAATACTAGGTCAATCACAATTAAGATAAGAGACAACCAATCAATATTCTATAACTAAGTTTCATATTACCTAAGCAAACACACAAGTAAATTAGCCGGACATTGGGAACATGCAAGCATACACACAATCAAAGGAAGACATAATTAAATTAATGAAGTAAAACACTTATCTTGATGTAAAATATGGTATGGAACCCTAAAATACTGTACAAGACAGCCTTGGTTCGGTTTAGGTTTTTACTCCAAAAGACTACACACTGAAAACTGAAAAATTTGGATTCTATATATAAGATTACAAATGCGAAGGCGTCACCCTTTAATTTGTGACGTCATCGGTTCGCCGTTATTAGGGTTTCGTCTTGGCCACGTTAGTATTGCGACGGCGTCACCTTATGCCTGTGACGCCGTCTCTTCGCTCGACGTCGTCTGGATCAAATCTAGGCCGTCTGAGCTGCGACGTCCTACTCTTTTAAAACCTGAAGCTGTCACTTGTAAATGAGCAATTTGGCTACCGAGTCGTCACAAAATTTGTCTGACGGCGTCTCTAGTAGAACCTGACGCCATCACTTGTAGAACCTGACGCCGTCCCCTTTAGTTCCAGTAGCCTGAGTGTCTCGATTCTTGACTTGTGGCCATTTTCTTCGTATATTCGCGACTTTTCGTCCGAATAAGTGTCATTCCAACAATTTGCCTTCAAGATACCTAAAAAGTGAAAAGGAACGATATTAAGTAATAACGGATACAAAAGTGATCAAATAAGGGCTTAAACGACCCCTCAAAAAGGTACATTTTAAAACCTTATCAAATATCCCTACACTTGGTATTTGCTTGTCCTCAAGCAAATGTGCTTTTAGCCAATTAATTTATAAGTTAGGGTTCATGAAGCATTAGTTTAGAACGATCCACAACACATATAAGCCCCGCAAAAGTCATAACAAGCACGGAAATTACATACTAGCACCTCATATGGGGTGTTTGGATACTCACATCTCTCGGGTGTATATGAAATTTAACAAGTTGGAAATGGAAGATAAACACTCATTAACCGGTCGTAGTACATAGATTACCATAGGCTTGAGACTAGATCAAACCTCCATCGCTTTGGTGTAAGCACCTAGGAAAGACTATCCAAGAGGTCTTTTAAAGGGTTGTAATGTTAGGCTTACGGTAGGGAAACAAAGGGTTTGGTGGGATAGGCTATTTAGTGGTGGCAAGTCAAAAATCTTTATGTTACAAGCATGCGAAGAATGGTGTTGCTAAGCCAAGACTCGACACTCTAAACTCTAGATAACTGAAACAAACAAACATAAATTTAAAGATAGATGTAAGATGGTAGCCCGTATGTTTTTTTTATTTTTTATTTTTTTTTTCGATTTTTTTTTCTTTTTTCCATACACTTTTACTCTACCATCCTCTACGATAACATCAGAATAATAGGGATTTATAGGCACATCCCTACACTTGATTTTTTATTACTCTAACACTAATTTGACCCGAATTGAAAAGATCAAAAAACTTGGAGTACTTTATTACGCAAATAAAGGGAATTTGAATTTAACGTTCCCTCCCGTCATTTCATAAAATTTAACTTTTCCCATGAGTCCCAATCGTCCCAAAACTGTGTACAAAGGATATAGCTCGACTTAGCAACTTATGCAAGCAACTAGATAATTGAACTAAGGGTTTAGTGTGATAACAATAATGCACTAAAAGTGAGTGCATACAAGGTAGGCTAAGGCGATTTGGGTGTACATTTGGGGTGGATTGTAAACAATGCTCTTCATTGATATTCAAAACCAAACATCACGAGAACCGCGAAAAGGATAGGCTCTGAGGGGTTAACTAGGGTATCGTGTACTAAAGATGAGTACAACGCAAGGGTGTGGGGAAATTACTCAACCGATGTGGAAGAAGTAATTATATTACGGTATCAAACAAGGGTTATCCTAATGCCTCTTATCATTTAGTTATTCCTAACTACACAAGTGTAGTCTTACTAGCGATCTCGGAATGCGTCACAAAACAAGTTCTAGAATCTATTATACTACCGGTTCACACTCTGAGCATTAAAGATGAATGCTTTAATTTATACAAATCTAAGGGCGATCCTCACATTTTGGGTGGAATTTAAGTGGTAAAGGGTTTTTGTGCTAGTCATATAATTTCCTAACCATGAGACGCTTTATTAAGACTAATGGCCCACTCCTATATGTCATGAAAAATTTTAAATTTGGTGTCAAAATTACCCTAACCGATATTTCTCATGGTTTATTACACAAGTGAAATTGGACAAAGCAAATAATCAAGGATAAGCATAGTTTCAAAGTTCCCATTTTATTTTCCATCCCTACACTTAAACTGAACATTGTCCCCAATGTTCCCCGAAAGTATCAAAGTTATGATAATGGAAGGTAATAAAAGACGAAAGAAACTAATACTCCCCTGATTAGCTCGGTAGGATCCGTGTAAAGTGGTGGTTACATCTTTCTTCAAGAAAAATGTTTGCGTGAAAAACTCCTTCTCATCTTATGTATCTTCTTCTTGGTAAATTAAACCTGCACACTTGAAGAAAACAAACGAAACCTTCGCGTAAAATCGGCGGTAATAATATATATATGACTCTATTAAACTAGGATATAATGCTTGTGGAATGGATGTTTACAGATTCTCTGGAAAATTAAGACTTGGAAAATCCCAAAAATTTATAAGTAGCTCAGAAAACGAGAAAAAGTAATCAGTTGTTTCTGCTCCTTCCCGTCAGTTGCGATCCCGATGCCGTCCAGTTATCCCCGACAAACCGGTCAGTCGATTTTCTCGAAAAAAAAATTCTGGAAAATCTACATCTTTAGAATCTGGAAAAATTTCCTGCAAAACATCCATTATGACTCGATACAAGCATTTGACTCGAACAAACACACATGTATATCTTTTAATTAATTGTAATTCTCATGTTTACGTTTCTTTTGAAAACGTGTGTAATCCTCCCTACACTTATCCCTTATGTAAAATACCTTTATATGTAATTAAGACGAGGTTAAAGACAAAATAAAGCATTTTTACAAATTTAAACATGAGAATAAACAATCAATAAAAGAGATACGACACACAAATAAAAATAAAAAACAAATACACATGGGTTGCCTCCCAAGAAGCGCTTGTTTTTGTTCGAGTCACGAGCTTGACTCTACCCTTATTTAACGGATAAAGGGGAGGTTTTCCCTACACTTAAGCTTAAGTGCGGGTGATAGTAGCGATACACACCCTTAGGGTGGAAATTTGCTACATGAGGAGAGGGTGATGGGTGATTTATATCCTCAAAGGAGTGTGCTCCATTCATTATAACCTTACCTAAGTCTATTGTCAGAAGGGTGAATCAAATATCTCTCCTAAAAATGGATCATCTTCTATCAACTTCTAAAGATTCTTAGTTAAGGATCCATCTTGACCTAATAAACCCGGTTTAAACCCATAATGTTTCTTGTTATCAACCATGAATGGGTGATATAAGTGTGTAAGGTCATGGGTTACTCATATATTAGCTTCCACTCTACATGGCCTAGAGTCTACCAACTTTATCAAGCAACTACCCGGATTATTTATTTTGGTGGGTGGATTGGGGCCTAATTCAATTCCAAGATTCACATCTCAAGATGGAAAATTGGGTAAGGTTTTTGGTTGAGGCTCAGTTTCATCAAAATTAGGAACTTCCCTAGGACTAAGAGAGAGGTCATGACAACAAGCATCTAAACCTACATTCTCTAGTGTCGTTTGGTCCAAAGGTTCTATATCAATCGGGGTTCCTATATTCTCTTCTACTTCTCCCGGGTAAGTTATAGGCGATGTGTGTTCCTCAAGTGATGGTAGGGCTTGTGGGCTAGGAGTTTCCACCTCATTCTCCATTATATCTAGATCTCATAAATGTTCATTAGTATGATCTAACCCAAATACACTCCTAAGCATCTCAAATCCTTCTTTGGCCATTTCAAATTCTTGGTCCGATTCATAAGAATTGTTCTAAAAAACTTGACTACTATGTTCTATTTGCCTAAAGGATTCCTCACACGTGTCATATGTTTTGAAGTCTATTCCACACATGCAATAAAGTATTTCAACTCTAACCATCTCACAATCTTGTTCGGGTTTAGGTTCCATGTTCTTAAAAACTAGGTCTTTTTGATCATGGTGCCTAAGATCATTCAACTGATGGTTTATGCTTAGAAGGCTTTTCTCAAAAATTTTCCAGATGTTCTTACTAAAAGGAGTTGATCCTAACAATGATTGTTGAATAGAAGTCACACAAGCACAAAATTTATCAAATTCATCCAATGTTACACCCGTCTCCTTTTGGATATCTCTAAGATCACTCACAAATTCATTAGAACAATAAAATGCAATCCAATATTTGAAATTCAATTGTTCCTCATTTGTTAATGATTCAAATGCAACTTCACTTGCCATAGCGACAAATGAAAAGGGTTATACGAACACAAACACAAAGAAGTGGGATAGACTACAAGGAAGCTAAAAATGAGAAAAAAAAAGCTTACTTGATAGGAGTCAAGCAAGGAAACCTAAACTAGATGGACTCCTAACTAGCTATTCTATTCCCCGGCAGCGGCGCCAAAAACTTGATACGCTTACACAGCGCGTTCAGGGTCAAAGGAACTTCCTTTTTGTCGAGCAAGTTTTTCAACACCCTAGGCAGTGAACCTGATCGTTGTAGTGTAGTATTAGGGTAAGCCACGAGAATTTATATCGTTCTCTAGGGGAATAGGAATGCTAGTGAGATGTTACAACGCTAAGGTTGGGGTTGAGGAAGATTATTTTTTTTTTATCTTTTTTATATTTTTTTAGGAAATGGAAAGGTACGAATCTCGGGTTTTGGATTTGGGGGTTGGTATTTCTACCGATTACTTCTACTATCTGATTATCTAATTAACTAAGGTGTGGGTAGTCTATATCTATTGTTGTATGCTCGTCTGATGATTAAAAATGTATTTGCTTAGGCTTTATTACTCCCTAGTTATCTCCTATTGATGGTTTAATTGTCACGTCCTTATTCTTAATCGCATTGTGTTTCTAAGGTCGTAGGGTATGCGTTCATCCCTAACTCTTTGAAGCTACCAAAGGTTAATGACTACAAAATCTCTAGGATTTATAAACTTTAACTCTAAGGTATTCTTTGGATGTATAGCCTACAATTACTCTAGGTGATTATAAACTAAGGTTCAACAAAGATTAATCAAGCATTATTAGCACAACGAATGACCTATCGCAATGCTAGGTCAATCACAATTATGATAAGAGACAACCAATCAATATTCAATAACTAAGTTTCATATTACCTAAGCAAACACACAAGTAAATTAGCCGGACATGGGGAACATGCAAGCATACACACAATCAAAGGAAGACATAATTAAATTAATGTAGTAAAACACTTATCTTGATATAAGATAGGGTATGGAACCCTAAAATACAGTACAAGACTGCCTTGGTTCGGTTTAGGTTTTTACTCTAAAAGACTACACACTGAAAACTGAAAATTTCGGATTCTATATATAAGATTACAAATGCGACGACGTCACCCTTTAATTTGTGACGCCGTCGGTTCGCCGTTATTAGGGTTTTGTCTTGGCCACGTTAGTATTGTGACGGCGTCACCTTATTCCTGTGACGCCATCCTCTTCTCTCGACGCCGCCTGGATCAAATCTAGGTCGTCCCGAGCTGACGCCTACTCTTTTTAAAACCTGAAGCCGTCACTTGTAAATGAGCAATTTGGCTACTGAGTCATCACAAAATTTGTCCGACGGCGCTCTAGTAGAACCCCGACACCGTCACTTGTAGAACCTCGACGCCGTCCCCTTTAGTTCCAAAGCACCGAAAGGTCCTCGATTCTTGACTTTAACCATTTTCTTCGTATATTCGCGCCTTTTCGTCCGAATAAGTGTCATTCCAGCAATTTGCCTTCAAGATACCTAAAAAGTGAAAAGGAACGATATTAAGTAATAACGGATACAAAAGTGATCAAATAAGGGCTTAAACGACCCCTCAAAAAGGTACATTTTAAAACCTTATCAACTAGTCTAGCCTTGAACTTTTCTATAGTTCCATCTACCTTCATTTTCCTTTTGAATATCCATTTGCAACCCATAGGTTTGCAACCAGGTGGTAGATCAACCAACACCCAAGTGTTGTTGCCCATGATGGAATCCATCTCATCATTGATTGCTTCTTTCCAGAAGGCAACATCCTGGGACTTTATTGCTTCTTCAAATGTCTTGGGATCATCCTCAACAATGAAGCAATAGGAGTATTGGTTAGAGACCTCATCCCTTATTCCTTCAATTAAGTATAATTGAGACTCAGGTCGAAATGACTTTGGTTCCGGACCCTTTTGCTCTTTCTGAGCATAGGTTCAGGTTGTTGAACTACAACCTCATCAGGGACCTCTGATGGCATTTCATCAGGGACCTCAGATACACCAATGTCATGAGTTCCATTAGGAATCCTCAAATTTGGTCTAGGGACTGATGAGAATCTATTCTCATCAAAGATTGCATCTCTTGATTCAATTATAGAGTTAATTGAAACACTTTCATTATGTTCTATAACATAGAATCTAAAAGCTTTGGAATGCTCACCATATCCAACAAAGTTGCATTCAATGCCTCTTTCACCCAAAGTTTTCTGCTTTGGATCAGGAAGTCTTACAACAGCCCTACAACCCTAAACCCTGAGATAGTTCTGGTTGGGTTTCCTTTTTGTCCAAAGTTCATAAGGGGTAACCTTGTTCCTTTTTTTGAGAACCCTATTTAATAAATAGCAAGTTGTTAACATAGCTTCACCCCAGAACCCTTTACTCAGTCTTGAATATGATAACATGGAATTAACCATCTCCTTCAGTACCCTGTTTTTCCTTTCAGAAATACCATTTTGCTGAGGAGTATAGGGAGCAGTTGTTTCATGGATTATACCAACAGACTGAAATACATAGTATCCATGTACTCAACTCCCCTATCAGTCCTTAATCTTTTGATCAGGGACCCAAGTTGCAGTTCAAATTCAGTTTTAAACACTGAATTTATCTAATACTTCAACCTTAGTATGTAACAAAACGACATAACAAAACCTAGAAGCACCATCAATAAATGTCACAAAGTACTTCTTATTCCCCAAGGAGGGAATGGCATGCAAATCATACAGGTCACTGTGTATTAGCTCCTAGAGCTTAGTTTCACATTTAACACCTTGAAAAGGTTTCTTAGTTATTTTGGTCAAAATGCAAGTTTTACACTTTTCAGTGTCCATGTCTAATCCTGGGATTAACCCATCCTTAGACATATCCTGCATCCTTTTATAGTGTACATGGCCAAGTCTAGCATGCCAGAGGGTAGAGTCAGTCAGGTCAGAGGTGGTCACAAAGGTTGAATTATCACAATCATTAACAATGTTCAACCTGAACATTTGATTACACAAATATCCAAAACCAATAAATACACCACTCTTAGACAAAACATATTTATTAGATTCAATAACTTGTTTAAAACCATGATTATTCAAAACATATTTATTAGATTCAATAACTTGTTTAAAACCATGATTATTCAAAACACTACTTGAAACCAAGTTTTTCCTTATATCAGGAACATGAATAACATTAAACAAAGTTACAATCTTTTCAGAACTAAACTTAAGATCTACACAACTACGAGCATGCACCAGGGCTATTGACTCATTTTCCATGTGAAGAATAGAACCATCATTCAGTGACTCATAAGTCTTGAACCAACTTCTATATTGGCACACATGAACAGTTGCTCCAAAGTCAACCCACCACGCAACGTCATCATCCATCACATAGTTAGATTCATATACATATGTAACATAATAAACCTGAAGAGATTCATTAGACATATTCTGACCTTTCAGAGGAACTGAACCATTCCTTGATCTACCAGTGCCTGATCCATTGGTTTTACCACCAATCTTAACACTTTTGCAATCCCTTTAAATGTGACCAGATTTGCCACATTTCCAATAAGTAGGGTTTGCCTTCTTGTTAGGGTCTGCCCTTGTGTTATCCTGATGTTTACGTTTACCCTTGTTGTCATTGTACCTGGTGGAGTTCTTATGCTCCACCATATTAACAACAGATGCACCAATAGCATTGCTACTCTTTAGCTTGTCATTATCCTGCACCCTGAGAGATTCCTCAATTCGTAGATGACTGCCCAACTCAACAAGAGTTAACTCCTCCTTCTTATGTTTCAAGGTATGCTTGAAATCTTTCCAAGAAGGAAGAAGTTTATCAATGACACAAGAGACTGAAATAGCCTCATCCATGTACATTTTGTGTTGTGTAAACCTTCCAAGTATACCAAGAAGTTCATTGTATTGTTCCATAACTGGTCTTGAATCAGTCATTTTGTAATTTATGAAATTACTTACAAGAAACTTCTTACTTGATACATCCTCAGCCATATATTTGGCATCCAAGGAATCCAATAGTTCTTTGGAAGATTCAAAATTCTGATAAATATCAAAGAGAGAATCTGATATACCATTGAGGATTAAACCTCTACAAATGTAATCATCATCCTCCTATTTGCTCCTCTTCCTGATCTGTTCCACAGTAGCATCATCCCCATCATCAGGAATAGGTGTAGTCAGAATATAGACCACACTCATGCTTGAAAGAAGAAAGTGCATCTTCTTCTTCCATCTTCTGAAGTCCACCCCTTCAAACTTGTCAAGCTTGGCAAAGTTTGAAGTCATGTGTTTCGTAGCAGCAGCAACCATTGATTATCACAAAATAGTTTACTTTGATTGTTAGGTGTATTTCCGCAACAGGTTGAAGATAATCAATAGCAAACCAAATACCAATGCAGGTTACCGGATATCACTTGGAATCGTGTTATCACTTTTCAAAGTAAAGTATTCGACTCTAATGCCTGGGTATCACGAATATCTACTTGGGATAAGACCAAATGTGTGTTAGTGATCTAGGCACAAATCAATAACCTTGCGCATCCAAGTGTTTATGTTTTCTGTATTCCTTTCATGCATAATCTGATATCCTATTTATAGGAGAATACCCATAGCTTAGTCAAATGGAATTATGAGGATTAATCGGCCCATTAATCGCCTCAAAATTATCCCCATTAAAGCTAATAGTGGTTACATGACTAATTAAACGTGGTCATTAAGAAGTTGTAACTGCCACTTGAATAGGTCAAAGCATGTTACAAGTAGATTCCAGCAACACTAGTAGTACTAACATAGCACTAGCAGTATTAACTTGTGAATCTCACCACTATAGAATTTGGGTGTCCAGGGATCTTATAGGTGTACACTCCGTACCTCCTAACCCATTACCAGGTGTGAACTAATCTCACAAGTGCACAAAATTTTCCAACAGGATTTAAAGCCCGCGCTTCACTGCGGGTTGTTTTCATATAGAAGTTTTATAGACGGTTTTGGTGTCGAGCTAGGTGGCATCTTTGCTGTTTCATTCATGTTTTATTTATAATTTGTCTTTCAAGTTTGTGTTATTTAATCAAATGATCTACGAAGACTAATGTGGGTCGAATAGGTCAAAAATCGTCCAAATTATATTTTTAATGCATCAACCTCTTAAAAAGTTTTTAATTTATTCAAATCACCTAAGCCAAACTATCAAAATAATTTAGTTTTTGTGATATTTTACAAAAATATGTTTAGTGTTTTTGATAATAATGGTTTTGAGTCAACTCGACCCATTTAGCCTGTTATCCACCTGGTCATCTTTCCGCCTCTGCTAATTTTATGCTTGATACAGGCACAAACCAACAGTATGCACAATACATCAGAAGTACATATAGTCTAGTGTTTCGGTTTAGTTAACGTGAAGCATGGAATTAGTCTAAACGGTTCATGCTTATGCGTTCCTACTAAAAAAATAATTTGAAACAACATAGTTTAACCATATGTCGATAATCACATATATACATAATAGAGATTTTTTGATAACCATATACATACATAATAGTGAAAATGGGTCGGAAGGATGGTGAAAGGTTTACCTATGAACGCAATTTTATTCGTTTGCTTTTCGCCATTTCTTAAATCACATTTCCTCTCTTTTTGCCATTTCTTAAATCACATTAAACTGATTAAAACTACCTCATATTCGATAAGAATCCAAATGAAATATATATCAAGTCGTTTTATCATAAGTTTGAAGCTAAAACTATATTAAAATAGCCTCGATCCTTCAAAAATTTGGGGCCCTCCAAAAATCGGAGGCCCTCTGAGCGGTTGAGCACCCTGCACATGCTCGAATCCGGCCCCTGATTCAGATTACAAAGACCATTACGTATATGTATGTTCTCTGATTTTTATTTGAAGAGAAGAGAAGAGAATTAGATAGAAAATTAAAAAAATGACTAATTTCTTTTTTCTCTTTTTTCCTTTTTTTCATTTTCATTCTTTTTGTTTTGTACTCGAAAACAAAGCCTAACATAAGAGCATCTTTAATGCTCAAACTCCAAAAAACTTTTTATATTTATTAAATCATCTTTTCCATTAATTTTTGAATACTAAAAAGTAATCTCCGTTAACCTTCTCCAATGGCAAAAGCTTTATAAAAGCTTTTTATAATTATGAAAGCAACACAATATGAGACAATAACAAACTTGCTCAAACGCTTGGCAAACTCCGAGCTTTTGTTAAAAGCTTTGCAAAAATTCTTTAACTACAATGCCAAAAAGTCTTTAGAATTTGTTTTACAAATAGCGAAAAGCTTTAAAAAAACCATCCATTGTAGACGCTTTACACAAACCCCACCGTAAGCTACTTTTGTAGACGATCATTATTATTATTATTATATTAAGTTTTTGGTTCCTCTGATAAACCTTCTCAACCTCATCAGCATCACTTCAACCCAAACGTGACCCATTTATTAACATCTCAACAAGCTCAACCATAAACCGCACTTGTATAACATGTTGAACCATTTATGACCTATGTTTTTTCTTTTATTCTTATGGCAAAATTGAAACTGTGGAAAATATAGAAATGCAAGCTGCCACAACACTAAAAATTGACTTGAAAAATAACATAGCATTGCCCAATTTGAACACTATGATTGAAACTGTGGAAAATGTGCATGCGTTTAATCTCAGGAACTTGATGTCGAGAAGACAGTGACAACTATAACGAGGCGTACATAATTTGACGCGGACCTGATGAACTGGAAGTGCGAACTTGCAACTTGCAAGCTTTGAATTTAACTTCTCGTCAATACAATGCCTTTGTATCTTGTTTAAAATAAGTGAATTGATTTGCACACTCATAATTTTTATTGACACACTTCATTGTATGCATTAGAAGTTGTACTTTAAGTGCTTGTACAAGGGAGTGTTTCAATAAAAACAGAGTGTTCCAATCACTTTCTTTAAAAAAATAAAAAATGTGTACTTAGCACATACCTAATAACATCACAATAATTAAAACACTTTTCGAGCAATAACTACTGTTTTTGCATGTGGGTCTCATAATACATCATAAAAAATACAGCCTCAAATAAAAAAAATAATAAAAAAATAAAATAAAATAAAACCGCAACAACTGTCGTGTTCTCACCCACGAAATGACGAATGGCGTGCGAAGGGGGCGCACTATGGCGCCGTTGTTGGTAAAGAAAAAAAAAACCACAATGGCATGCCATTACATTGCTACACCGTGCTCTTTAAGTTGCAATAAAACCAATGAGTCATACGCGATGTGATGTTTATTTAATATGTGAATGAAGTTCCCCTAGACCAATCTCATGCAAAAAGTCATCAAAGAGATCCCTTCTCGGAAAGAGCAAGTGTCATTCCAATGTGATACGCAATGGAGCCCCTAAAAGATCTAGATTATGTAGTTCTTCCATGTTGTCTTCCTCAATTTGACGACTTGCTGATAAGAAGATCCTCTCCCTCTTCTATACTTCATTCTCTTGTTTTCTTTAGAAAGTTAAAAATATACAAAAGACCCTAAAAAAGAAAATGATGTATCCCTCCTCAATTAAATAAGATAACTAAAAGAAGGTTGGATCAACACAAAAACAAAATACAACCAATTAAATAGACAAAAGAACAAAACTATAAACTATTGATGTCACACAAGCTAACCAAACAAGACAACACTGCAACCATAAAATGTCAAGGCCCACAGGAGATCATGAAACCATGACCATTCATATTGCACAAACACACAATCCACTGACATTGCAGTAGAAACCAAAATGCAGGCCACATCAGACTGACTGAGAACCATACTGCAGGCCTCACAGTACCAGATAACCAGCCATCAGAGAACGAGCAGACCTCACAGTACCAGATAACCAGCCATCACAGAAAACTTTTGAAACTGATAAGAGCATTGGGTGTGGTATGCATATCATGGTTCTTCATCACCGCCACATCAGCATAACAAACCTCCACAATTAACCACAACAAACCCCCCTCACTCACAACAAACCTCAACTTACTCATTTGGGTCCCACATACACATTTATTCACACACACAACCATACTAATTAAAAAAAAAATGTCAGAAATATAACCTCGTCGTGGTGACGAAGAGGTTTGTATGAAGAGCCACGACAAGGGGGCGGGGGGCGAAGAGCCACGACAAGGTGCCATGTCACCTCCACCTAGGATGATGGCGAGCCACAACATGCCCACACCCAATGCTCTAATAATGCAGACCACAATAACAATTACTGCGGACGAATATTCATGGAGACCCTTAACCATTGTTACCATTCTATCCCTTTACACTTATTAAATCTTCACAAAACCCAATTGTAGCTTTTTAGTTGAATGTCTTGAACAATTTTGTTAGTACTTGAAATCTTATTACCCAAACACGCGAGCATTTCTTTCTTTTCAAATGAAGTACCCGGAAGTCCAAATAACCACTTGCCAAACACGAACAATATTACTAGGGACGTTAACTTTTTCTAAAGAAGAAAAAATTTCGCCAATGGAGAAAGCATTAACACGCCACGTCTTCCACCAACTAATTAGTACAACTATTAGCACACGATTTCACCGCATTAATTAGTACAACTAGGACAAAGAACTGAACCCAAATCGATACCTATTTTATCAAGCTCCTCTCGAACCGGAAGTCTTACTTTCAAAGCTCTCCCACACGAAGATGTTTACCATTTTTGCCACCAACTTGTTCCAAAGTGTTCCTTGAGCTTCACTTTCCACTTGTAAAATCTTTTCCTCGATTAATCTTGATAGCTCTTTAACCTTGAAATCCCCGTCCTCGAATAAAGTCCACCTTAATTTATCCCTACAATTATTAGAAACAACAACATTTTGCAAAACACTAACCAAATCATCTAATTCCTTACACACTCTACCCCTAATTTCTCTCCCAATCCCACTCCGAATCACCCCCTTTCACCCACTTGCCTTTATCCCTCACAACCTAAGGAATCAATCACATCATTCTCTTGTCTTCATGCACCGGAGTTCTAATCATTTTTGTGTCAGTAAAATACTTATAAAAATCGAAAACAAAAATCCAGTTAATTCTCCACCAATTAGTAGCACATTTAAAACTTCCAATCATCATTTTTACTTTTCAGTATTTATGAATTCATTGTACAAGCTTGCATACTTAAATTGGTTAACATATTAACATGTTTAACCCCCATGAAAGGCTGAAACAGGTTAAGTGAGTTGATCTGTTTTTTTACCCGACCCTGTTTATCCTTAACCCAAACATGTTTATTTCCGTTTCCGTGCCGATATTATTGTGTCGTTGTTTCATGTCAAGAATTACCGGCCACCATGATAAACCCGTTGCTTTCATGATTAGTTATATTTATATATATATGCAAAGTGCAATCATTCCATACATAATGTACAATATTTTTAATGCATGTTTGAGTATATATATTAAATTTCCAAATTTAAGAATGAGAAATATGAAGTTGCCCCTTAACATGTTATTTCACGTCACAAAAACAAAAGTTTTGAAATAGGACAATGATATGTTGTTTATTGTCCAATAAACTACTCGAGCTACGAGAATACATAGCTGGAAATATATAGTTTTTACAACTAACAAATGAAAAGTCTACGTGAAATGGAACAACTAACAAATGAAAAGTCTACGTGAAATGGAAATATATATACCGATACCATTTGGGAGCTTTAAGTTTGTGCATCCTTTTCACTTCTTCCATTAAAATAATGGCTCACATAGTACAGTTTGAACACCTTAAAATACCACTAGAAGATATAAAAGAAGCAACCGACAACTTTGCCTATGACAATTGTATCGGGAAAGGAGGATTCGGGAAAGTTTATATGGGAAAAATCATCCACAGTGCCAAGGGTGAGGTGGTGGTTGCTTTTAAGCGTTTAGATCCTAAATTTGGGCAAGGAGATACCGAGTTTTGGAAGGAGATCATGATGCTTTCCAATTATAGACATGAAAATATTGTTTCTCTGTTAGGGTATTGTGACGATTCGGGTGAGAAAATCCTTGTGTATGAATATGTATCTAAGAGAAGTCTCGAGCTATATCTGGCCGACAAGGATCTAAACTGGGTCCAACGCCTTAAGATATGCTTAGGGGCTGCTCGTGGACTCGAGTATCTTCATGCTCCTGCTGAGACCCAGCTGAGAGTATTGCACCGTGATATTAAAAGTTCTAATATCCTATTAGATGAAAACTGGAATGCCAAGATCTCAGATTTTGGCCTCTCCAAGTTTGGTCCTGCAAACAAATATTTCACATATCTTGTCTCCAATGCTGTAGGCACGCCTGGTTATTGTGATCCGCTATATGTAGAGACAGGGTTTTTAACAAAGGAGTCGGATGTTTACTCCTTCGGCGTCGTGCTATTTGAAATATTGTGTGGGAGGTTGTGTATAGACTACAAATACAAGCGTCGGTCATTAGTAGGATTGGCACGAGAATCCTACGAAAAAAACATTATAGATGAAATTATTTTCGATAGTATTAAGGATGATATAAATCCTGATTCTTTGAAGGGGTTTACGGAAATAGCTTATCAATGTTTGAACAGAAAACGTGAAGAGCGTCCTTTGATGACACGGGTTGTGGAAGCTCTGGAAACTGCACTTATGCATCAAGTACGTTTTAGTTTCCTAAATTTATAGCTATATGTCTTATAGGAAGACCAATTTATTGATTTATCATTTTTTTCCTGCTAGTTATTTATCTATTTGTTTTTTGCATAAACTAATGGGTCGTGACATCGTTATTTAAAGCTATGCAAGTAACATATTCAATAATTTAAGAAATCCCTACCCTTGACATTCTGAAATAAAGTATGTTCTTAGTAATCTTCAAATATTTAATCTCAAAACCACCACAACGTGCCGCAAGAAACACCCTTGTAACCTAATTAAATTCGCAAAACCAAAGCTAAGGTATGTTTGGGAGTGCTTGTTTGCTTATTCATGGGTGAAATAATTGTCTTGAATAAATGATATAAGATAGAGAATTCACTTTCTATAACTATTGGTGTTATTGTTTAGTGCCCAGAGGATTACAAAGCTGGTATCTTGAAAGTGAAAGTTCTAAGAACAATGAATCTAAAAAGAAGAAGTTTTTTCGCCTCTTCTCATCCATATGTGATACTCAAACTAACTGAAAGTAGTCTTCCATGCTCGAAGAAAACGAAAGTGAAGCACAACATCGAGAATCCTGAGTGGCATGAAGAATTCACTTTCTATGTTGATAATATTGATGTTCAATGTCTAAAGATATGGGTTATGGACGCAACTTCGGTATGTTTTAGGAACTCAAACAGTAGTATATGACTTTTATAGTGTTCATAGTCTACTTTTCATTATGAGTAATATTTTTTTTCATAGACCATATATAATAACCATGATGCGCGATTACTCTGCTAGGTAAAAAACCACACACATGTACGTACAGCCGCTGAAACTAGTTTGTCGTTGTCACTATGCGCGAGTACTTTGCTACTATTGATATATAATTGTTGCATATGTCGATAGATTTTTTTATATGTGTACCTCGGTAAGTTAACGTCATGATTACCCTTTGTAATTAATGTAGGGAAAACGACATAATATAGCAGGGATGGCTTTTCTGTTGTTGGGAAATCTTACTCCTGAATATCAAGCTCTTCTTGATCTTTATATCTTCAATGTAGAATATTGTAGTTCCATCATCGGCAACCTAGTTATTGAAGTGGTGTTCGAACCGTTGGCACATGGCCAAATCCCATATACCGAAACAGAATATACAACTGCAGTACATAAGGCTCTTGCAAGGACTCCTAAGGATGGAGGAGTACTTGTCGTCATTGTCCATGAAGCCAGATCTCTTCAAGGAAAGAATCACATGAATCCCCGTGTTTTGATGCTCTTCCAAGGCATGTCAAGAGAAACCAAGGTTTATTTTCGAATTATAGCCGGCTGCAGCTTGATAGCTTCTTATTCTATAATACTTTTGGATTTAATCTTCGATTTTTCCAGACTATGACGAATAACAAAGATCCAATATGGGAAGAAGTGTTTACGTTCATGTCAAAGCATCCACCAACCAATGAAACTTTGCATCTGAAAGTCATTAGCAGTCCTACGACGAGATTCATTCATAGTGAGGTATAATGGATCATTTTACTTCCTTATGATATAGACTTTTGATTTTCTGAAATGCAATTACAATGTCTGTTTCATTAGGAACCTGTAGCGCAAATTCATATAAGCCTTGCGGACGTCATCAACAATAAACGGATCATCCATACATATAGCCTTCAAAACGGAATGAGTCAGCTTGATGTTGAGTTGCAGTGGAGAACCTATGGAGACAACAAATTAAAAACGAAAAATTCATTGATTTAAGTATGTTAATGGTGACTATATATGTCATTTTGTTTAATTAAGCCCGATCTATGGGTTTACCTTTGCCAAGTTTTGGGTAAAAGGTGTTTATTATACCCGGTAAATTATATTACTTCAAAAAACATTTAAGTATATAAGATGTGAGTGAATCTCATATCTCAGCCTGTCACATACACTTAAAAACAACCACACCATTTGTGATTCAAACGGAACCTATCATAAGATTAACAAACTGAACCTATAGAAAATTACTCAATAAAAATGCTCAAGTACCCTAGTACGACCATGAACCTTTATATCATAAGCGTCACAAAAAGCTAATTGCTCTTCAGTCAAATCTTCACAATCATTATCATAATACGGGTTATCATCATAATTATCTTTTCAACACTTGTATAGGCTCTTCCTCCCGATTCCACCTCCATTCTTGGATGCCACGAAACTTGCTATTTCATTAAAAACCTCTTCCACTTCATTATCACTATCCACATCACCCACCCACGTTACTATCCTTGTTCTTCCCTATACTCGAACCTGCCACATTAGACGTTGGCTGCTCATTTGCTAATTGTATCCCATTCACAAGTGTAACATCATTAGGCGTACTTGGCAAGATCTGAATATGCTCCGCATCAGCCTTTTGCCCCTCGTCAACATCAGTTTTAGCCCTTATAGAATTACACCCATTTTTACCTAACACTTCATCATTTTCAACCGACCTAAGTGCATCAAAGGAGTTCGAACAACTTGTCTCTCTACTAGGTGTTTCGGTATTGTTCTTCCTTTGCCAAGTTGTTTGATGACATGCAACGAAGAAGCATATAGAGGGCAGGGTGGGTTGTGGCCTCCAAACTTTTGACCTTTAAATGTAAATTTCATTGTATCCTTCGTACAAACAAACTAAAATAAGAGCAACTTTAATGATTGCCCCTCCAAAATGACACAACTCCATTTCGGTCCCTCTTGTGAGCTTATCCAAGCTCAATCAGTGATGACATGTCGTTCAAAAAAGCATATTTATAACCTGCCTTTCACTATATGTAAACAAGGAGAATTTTAGAACGTTGCGTGTTGCGGCACCAACAAAAGACTACATTTCTTGAAATTTCTAGTCAAAGATGCCGCTATTGTCGGCCAACACGTTTGTTTTGATTTTGTTGTTGCAATCTTATAAGCGGTCTCCGGTTATTGTCGGTTTTCTTGATATTTCAAAGTTCAAGTTTTCGCTATTTCTGGATTTCTCTGCCTGGAGTTTCGCGAGATCTCTAGTCAAGACTTTCATGCTTTAGTTTTTTTAACTTTAGTCATGACTTTCATCTTTTAATGTTTTAAATCTAGTCCGAGCTAGAGGAGTTCTAAATGATATGGTTTCCGTCCATTAGGTTTAAAAGCTACGTATGTAATCTCTAAAAAACTAATCAATAAAATACTCCGTATAAAGTATATGGAGAATTTCAACGTTGAACATAAAAACGATCCTGTTCCTCTTGTTCATTGCCCCTTCCAGAACTCCCACACTACTGATTTTACCACAACCTAGAAATGCAACACATGCAAATTCTTGAAAGAAAACATGAATGTCATCTTAAGGACCCTTTTGAAATCAGCCCGATGTGTGACATACGTTGTTGGTGTCCTTGGGGATGTACTAAACAAATATGAAAATCAAGCCCCGATGATTTGTTACTGCAAAATACTTATTGATAACTTTTGGACCTCAGGCCCGAGCTTTAAAAGTTCAAAGGATTTACTGTACTTAACTGAATATGATGTTTGTTTCATCAGACTAGTATGAATTACATCGAATAAGCCATGCGGAAATCGTTAAAAGAAAACATATCAACAAGATCTGCAAGCTTAAAAATTCAAAGAATGTCAATGCTGGTCTTCGAGTAGAGTTGGAATGTCGATCTTTAGCTAGAATGCCCCGGTGACAACAATTGCTGGGTGCAAAAAATTGTTGCAATCCCCACGTTTAATTAGCTTATGCACTTTCACAGCAATATATATTATTATTCAAAACTAGTTGCTTCTTCCAACATATCCAAAAGTTGCTTACTCACTGAATAATTGGTTCAAATAAAGGAATGAGAAAGGGAAATGCAATGGTTATTACTAAGAAATGTAATGAATCATAAACTCGAAATACTTAATGCAAACAACAGTTAAGGCTCAAGGCTCAAAAGGAGACTAAAGGCCCACATCTACTTATATATGCATGGATGGGTCTGAGACCTATGTTATGAAGTTAGGCAAAACTTCATCAACTTAGCTACCCATTTCCCGTTTTCTTGTCTACAAGTCCTTGGTTAGAAATACTTTAGTTTCTTACTTTAAATTTTAAAATCGATTAAATGCATAAACTTTAAACTACAAATTTTACTCGAGTTAACTATTATAAAACTAATGAGTGCATAATCTTCATCTAGTGATTAGGCCTCCAATACCAAGTCAAACCATATGTTATCCGATAGTCGTTTCAGAGTTTCTTAATTGGTCAAAATATGTGTTCACCTAGAATCCTAGAAAGACTAATGATTTTTCTTTGTGGAAAAAGTAGGATTTTGTTTCATGATTCATACTAACATTAACTACATGCATTAATCGTGTTGAAATGTCAAGTACAATTGTCAGCCACAACCATTCAAACTTTTTAATCTATAAGTTATGGGCTCAACAAAAAATTAAGATAAGGAGCTTCAATCATTTAGTGACATGTGTCACTTCTCTAAGAGCAAGGGGTGTCATGACATGCCCACTTCTCTTCATTTGGGTCCCACGTGTGTCACATCACCTCCACATCACTCCAACACACTAACTAAAAAATACCCCCAATCACAACTTACTCACTTATCTTCATTTAGGCCCCACCCAATCTTATTTTATTTCTTTTCCATATTTTCCAAACACAACTAAATTCATTTCATTCATTTAAAATAAAAATACAACATAAAAAAAATACACTGCGAAATAAAAAAAACATACAAAATTTATAATACATTGCGAAATAAAAAAACATACGAAATTTAAACTAATGTTGTTATTGCTGATGAAGTTGCCAAACATGTTCAGTGATATTTCGTTGAAGTCTAGCGTGCGTTGCTTTATCACGCAGTTCTTTGGCATTCTTTCGTTGTATATCGCATCGTTCAATCCATGTCCGTTGTATATTTGCTCGCGGATAAACATAAATATCGCTCATTTCGGATATCGCAAACTTTTGATCTTTCAAAATCATGTTACGCAATATGATGCAAGTATACATGATTCTCCGTAGCTTGTTGATAGTCCACGCACGTGCCGGTTGGCTTATAATATGCCAACGTCCTTGGAGGACCCCGAAAGCTCTTTCAACGTCTTTGCGAGCACTTTCTTGTTTTTGTTTAAACAAGGCATTTTTCTCCGAATATGCAGTCGAGAATGATTTGACAAAAGATGACCAAGTTGGGTAAATCCCGTCAGCTAGGTAATACCCGTGTTCAAATGTTGCGCCGTTTACTTGAAACGAAACCTTGGGGGCGATGTCATCAAGAAGGTCGTCGAATAACGGTGAATTATTCAAAACAGTTAAATCATTATTCGCACCCGCTACCCCAAAAAATGCATGCCAAATCCATAAATCGTATGATGCAACGGCTTCAAGCATAATAGTAGGATATTTTTTTATCACCTCTATGAAATTGCCCTTGCCACTCAACGTGACAGTTTTTCCATTCCCAGTGCATACAATCAATGCTCCCAAGCATTCCCGGAAACCCATGGACCGTGTTATGTGCGTTATATATATTTTGAATGTCAACTAAATTAGGCTTTCTTAAAAACTCGGGCATAAACAATTCAAGTACACACATAGTAAAAAAAATCTAGACAATCGCGTGCCGTGTGTGACCCCATTTGCAAATATTCATCAAATGCATCAGGTGCGGTGCCGTAGGCCAATTGGCGTACGGCGGATGTGCATTTCATAATTACACTCATACTCATTACACCACACGCATCAGGTCGGACTCTAAAATAATCAAAATGCGGTGGAAGAGGATCAACGGTTTGAATATGATTTTCAATACCTTGTACTATTTGTAAGAGTAGTTTACGGCTCATACGAAATCGACGCCTAAAATAGTACTCCGGATATTTTGGACAATCAGAAAAACAGTCTGATATAAGACGGTTTTCAGCAATTTCACGGTCACGGTAGATGTAATTACGGCTGCGTGAACTTTCAGCTTCATCTTCTTGCACCGATTGCCCATAACCTGCAACTTTCAAAATCATCTTGATATCTTCTAAATAGTTTATGGCTCATACGAAATCGACGCCAAAAATGAGGTATTATTTATAAAGGGTGGGGAAAGTTTTTTTTTTTTTTTTTTTTATATAAAATCATACCGTTTACATTTTAAAAATAATAATGTAGTAACGTTTGGATTGCAACGGATATATTGGTTGTCGTTTTCTTCGTCGTTCCCCCGGCGAAAACCAAAGTGGTGAAGCCACTTGGTGTCACGGCGAAGAGCAACATGCATCAACGAGTTGCCATGTAGGCAATGGCGAGCTTCAACGATGCCCACACCCCTTGCTCTAACTAAAACATAACAAAAAAGGGGAGCTCTAACAAACTGAAATAAAGAGCTCCAATAATGGGGTGACACGTGTCACTTCTTAACTAATTAATCACCTTTATTTTTAAATTTAAATATCTTTTAATTCGTTTAATTTTTTTATGATCTAATTTCACCATATTTTTTAAAATTTTGTGCTCTTTAATTCAACATCCATTTTAATATATTTTTATGAGTTTTTAGTTTTTATATTTTTAGTAGATTTATTTTATTTTGATTCAAATTTTTATAACTTTAACCTTTATTTCAATCAATACAAACTTTATTTATCAAAATCATTTACTTTTGAGAAAATAAACAAGAGAATGAAGTATTTTTAACTTGGTTATTGATAACTATGGTGCCGATGTTGGTAAAGAAAAAAACGCAATGGCATGCCATTACATTGCTACAACGTGCTTTTAAGTTGCAATAATACCAATGAGTCATACGTGATGTGATGTTTATTTAATATGTGAATGAAGTTCCCCTAGACCAATCTCATGCGAAAAGTCATCAAAGACATCCCTTCTGGGAAAGAGCAAGTGTCATTCCAATGTGATACGCAATGGAGCCCCTAAAAGATCTAGATTATGTAGTTCTTCCATGTTGTCTTCCTCAATTTGACGACTTGCTGATAAGAAGATCATCTCCCTCTTCTATACTTCATTCTCTTGTTTATTTTAGAAAGTTAAAAATATACTAAAGACCCTAAAAAAGAAAATGATACAATACAAAGTATCCCTCCTCAATTAAATAAGATAACTAATAAACGAAGGTTGGATCAACACAAAAACAAAATACAACCAATTAAATAGACAAAAGAACAAAACTATAAACTATTGATGTCACACAAGCTAACCAAATAAAACCACACTGCAACCATAAAATGTCAAGGCCCACAGACCAATGTCTCCCATGAAAAACCATGACCATTCATATTGCACAAACACACAATCCGCTGACATTGCAGTAGAAACCAGAATGCAGGCCACATCAGACTGACCGAGAACCATACTGCAGGCCTCACAGTACCAGATAACCAGTCATCAGAGAACGAGCAGACCTCACAGTACCAGAGAACCAGCCATCACAGAAAACTTTTGAAACTGATAATAATGCAGACCACAATAACAATTACTGCGGACCAATATTTATGGGGTCCCTGAACCATTGTTGCCATTCTATCCCTTTACACTTATTAAATCTTCACACAATCCAATTGTAGCTTTTTAGTTGAATGTCTTGAACAATTTTGTTAGTACTTGAAATCTTATTACCAAACACGCGAGCATTTCTTTCTTTTCAAATGAAGTACCCGGAAGTCTAAATAACCGTTTGCCAAACACGAACAATATTACTAGGGACGTTAACTTTTTCTAAAGAAGAAAAAATTTCGCCAATGGAGAAAGTGTTAACATACCACGTCTTCCACCAACTAAAAATCTTATCCCACGCGCTCATAGCAAGATCATAAGTGACCAAACTAAGAGCACACGATTCCACCGCATTAATTAGTACAACTAGAACAAAGAACCGAATCCAAATCGATACCTATTTTATCAAGATCCTCTCGAACCGGAAGTCTTACTTTCAAAGCTCTCCACACGAAGATGTTTACCATTTTTGCCACCAACTTGTTCCAAAGTGTTCCTTGAGCTTCACTTTCCACTTGTAAAATTTTTTCCTCCATTAATCTTGATAACTCTTTAACCTTGAAATCCCTGTCCTCGAATAAAGTCCACCTTCATTTATCCCAACAATTATTAGAAACAAGAACGTTTGCAAAACACTAACCAAATCATCTAATTCCTTACACACTCTACCCCTAATTTCTCTCCCAATCCCACTCCGAATGACACGACCCTTTCACCCACTTGCCTTTATCCCTCACATTAACCTCTTTCCCCCAATCTAGATGAAACAACCTTAGGAATCAATCACATCATTCTCTTGTCTTCATGAACCGGTGTTCTAATAATTTTTGTGTCAGTAAAATACTTATAAAAATCGAAAACAAAAATCCAGTTAATTCTCCACCAATTAGTAGCACATTTAAAAACTTCCAATCATCATTTTTACTTTTCAGTATTTATGTTATTTATTTTACAAGCTTGCATACTTAAATTGGTTAACATATTATTGTGTTTAACCCCAATCCAGGTTCAAAGCCTGAACCTGAAAGGCTGAAACGGGTTAAGTGAGTTGATTTATTTTTTACCCGAGCCTGTTTATCCTTGACCCAAACATGTTTATTTCTGTGCCGATATTTTTGTGATGTTGTTTCATGTCAAGAATTACCGGCCACCATGATAAACCCATTGCTTTCATGATTAATTTTATATATACGCAAAGTGCAATCATTCTATACATAATGTACAATATTTTTAATGCATGTTTGAGTATATATTAAATTTCCAAATTTAATTTTACCGGCCACCATGATAAACCCATTGCTTTCATGATTAATTTTATATATACGCAAAGTGCAATCATTCTATACATAATGTACAATATTTTTAATGCATGTTTGAGTATATATTAAATTTCCAAATTTAAGAATGAGAAATATGAAATTGCCCCTTAATGTGTTATTTCACGTCACAAAAACAAAAGTTTTGAAATAGGACAACGATATGTTGTTTATTGTCCAATAAACTACTCGAGCTACGAAAATACATAGCTGGAAATATATAGTTTTTACAACTAACAAATGAAAAGTCTACATGAAATGGAAACATATATACCGATACCATTTTGGAGCTTTAAGTTTGTGCATCCTTTTCACTTCTTCCATTAAAATAATGGCTCACATAGTACAGTTTGAACACCTTAAAATACCACTAGAAGATATAAAAGAAGCAACCGACAACTTTGCCTATGACAATTGTATCGGGAAAGGAGGATTCGGGAAAGTTTATATGGGAAAAATCATCCACAGTGCCAAGGGTGAGGTGGTGGTTGCTTTTAAGCGTTTAGATCCTAAATTTGGGCAAGGAGATACCGAGTTTTGGAAGGAGATCATGATGCTTTCCAATTATAGACATGAAAATATTGTTTCTCTGTTAGGGTATTGTGACGATTCGGGTGAGAAAATCCTTGTGTATGAATATGCATCTAAGAGAAGTCTCGACCTATATCTGGCCGACAAGGGTCTAAACTGGGTCCAACGCTTTAAGATATGCTTAGGGGCTGCTCTTGGACTCGAGTATCTTCATGCTCCTGCTGAGACCCAGCTCAGAGTATTGCACCGTGATATTAAAAGTTCTAATATCCTATTAGACGAAAACTGGATTGCCAAGATCTCAGATTTTGGCTTCTCCAAGTTTTTTTTTGGGTAAAAGGTCAAGAGACACGGTAAATATTATTACTCCAAAAATATTTAAGTACAAAGGATATGAGTGACATCTCATATCACAGCCCGTTACATGGGGAAACTTACATAATGCACTTCCAATATCAAAATAAAACAATAAACCACAACTCACACAGGAGATATACTACCACTATATGAACACCAAGACTACTTTTTACCACGCCCTTTGAGCTTAAAGTCATTTAATTCATGTGGTAGATCGTAGACGTGGCTCGTATAATCATCATAATCCTCTTCATCTTCATGTTCATATCCACCACCTCCAGAGACAAGAAAATTCGCCATCGGATTATCCTCGGGGAGTACTTGGTCATCATCACTGTCAGAAACAACAATTTCTCCCACTTTTGAGAACGGATTAGTCCTTTTAGGGGGAGAAATAGAATTGTAAGAAGAAGGCTGACCCACTTCCTGTTGCACACTAGAAACCACCACTGGCTCCTTCATTTTATCATCCACCACACTCGGAGCTTGTGGTAAACTATCATCGGCCATTGCGACCCTCCTTGTCGCCACCATTGAACTAGGCTCAGGCGGAGCCCCTTCTTTTGTAATAACGTTACCAGGCACAGTACTATCAGTATCAACCGAACTGAAAATGCATTAGTGGTAGTTATTCCACTAGTGTCAGCTACATCTACCACCTTTTTACGTGTATCATCCACCTTCTTAGTCACAGTAGAAGCCTTTGGTTGATACCGAACCTTAGGCCCAACATTCGGCTTAGTAAAACCACCTTTGCCCGGGGCATATTGACGACCATTCTTACTCGTCTGCCTCTTCAAGTTTGGTCCTGCAAACAAGTATTTCACATATCTTGTCTCCAATGCTGTAGGCACACTTGGTTATTGTGATCCGCTATATGGAGAGACAGGGTTTTTAACAAAGGAATCGGATGTTTACTCCTTCGGCGTCGTGCTATTTGAAATATTGTGTGGGAGGTTGTGTATAGACAACAAAGACAAGCGTCGGTCATTAGTAGGACTGGCACGAGAATCCTACGAAAAAAAACATTATAGATGAAATTATTTTCGATAGTATTAAGGATGATATAAATCCCGGTTCTTTGAATGTGTTTACGGAAATAGCTTATCAATGTTTGAATAGAAAACGTGAAGAGCGTCCTTTGATGACACAGATTGTGGAAGCTCTGGAAACTGCACTTAAGCATCAAGTACGTTCTAGTTTCCTAAATTATTGCTATATGTCTTATAGGAAGAGCAATTTATTGACTTATTATTATTTTTTCTGCTAGTTATTTATCTATTTGTTTTTTTTTGCATAAATGACTAATGGGTCTTGACATCGTTATTTAAAGCTATGCAACTAGCATATTCAATAAATTAAGAAATCCCTACCCTTGACATTATGAAATATGTTCTTCGAGCACTAGGTATGGTGTTATCCGATAACACGTTATTGGTATGTCACATCAGCGCCACCTCATCTTCATCCAATAACACACCAATAACTAAAACACCCTTCCTCATAACACACCACTAACATGTTATTGGGTCCCACAAAATACCCCACTAAAAATACTCACTCACTCACAATACACAAAATAAAAAATAAGAAAAAACACAAAAGAAACCAATGGCTTGAGCCATTTCACTAACTCAAATTCATTTGGCTCAACTTTGGCATGTTGGCCGGTATGGTAGCTCATTAATGGCACGACGAATGGCATGTTAAATGGCTACCATACCTTGTGCTCTTAGAGCACAAGGTATGGATGCAATTCACACATCAAATGCACCTTAAAATTACCAATGACTAGCCAAATGCCACACCGTCACTTGTGCCATTCGTGAGCCAAAGGTATTTGAGCTAGTAATATGGCTCAAGCCTTTTTTTTTTTTTTTTTTTTTATTTTTAATGAGTGAGTATTTTTAGTGGGTTTTTGTGGGACCCAATAACATGTTAGTTGTGTGTTATGAGGGAGGGTGTTTTAGTTATTGGTGTGTTATTGGGTGGTGTATGATATGACGCTAAAGTGGCATACCAATAATGTGTTAACGGTTCCTCCCATACTTTGTGCTCTTAGTAATCTTCAAATATTTAAACCCAAAGCCAACAAACCACCACACACTGTAGCAAGAAACACCCATGTAACCTAATTAATTAATGGAACATCTTCACCAACGTTACGCTCCAAATTATGGAACATCTCACTTAAATCTTCATGGTCATTATTACTATATGAACTAGTGCCTTGATCATGGTCGTTATTACTATATGAGCTAGTGCTGTGGAAAACAAGAAGGGGGGGGGGGGGGGGTTGAATAGTTTTACCAATTAAAACTTTCTTTTAAATATTTAGATCGACTTATGTCAATCTATTTGGATGTGTGTGTTGGATGTTGATAAACAAGCATGTAAAGATAAGTAATGAAAAGATTAGAGTAAGAAGCACAAAACCACAAAGCAAGTATTTATAGTGGTTCGGCTACAAGGTCACCTTCCTTGCCCTACTCCACTCCCCGAGTCACCTACTCGAGAGTTCGTAATCACTACACCAATCTCCTTATGGCGGAGAAGCCTTCACAACGTCGCCTACTCTTTTCCGGTACTAGGCTAACCACCGGGTTCTTTCACTCCAAGGTGAACCACACCTACACAACGTCGCCTACCCTTTATAAGGTACTAGGCTAAGTACCTAGTTCTTTCACACCTTAGGTGAACTACACCTTCACAACGTCGCCTACCCTTTATTAGGTACTAGGCTAAGCACCTAGTTCCATTGCAATGGAGGAACTACTACCACACTACACCAACGACTAATCCCAAAGGAGATCTACTCCTTTACAACATCATCAAGGATATCAATATCCTTGGATCTAAAACTAGTCTATCTTGTACATCGAAACACACCATATCGAATGTACATCTAAGGCACCTTTCACTAATGCCTTTGACTAGATCTACAAGACACATTTCACTAATGTCTTGTGTCTTCACTTCTAAGCACCTTTCACTAATGCTTCTTTGTCTTGACTTCTAAGCACCTTTCACTAATGCTTCTTAGTCTTGACTTCCAAGCACCTACCACAAGTGCTTTATCCTATAGACGATAGATATCATTCACTAATATCTTCGTCTTGACTCTTAAGACATCTTTCACTAATGTCTTCAACACTACACTTTTTTGAAGAAAGAAAGGAATGATGAGGAAGCATGGCAACTCATGGACTTGAGCTTGCTCGACTTCAAAGGTGGTGATCTTGCCTTTAAGAGGAACCTAAAAGATCACACAAAAACAAAACTACAAACATAGATCTCTTGGATCTAAGGTTAGTGAGATTTAACTCAGGGGAGAAAGTATATTGAAAGGGGGTGAGAAACAATGAAGAAATGGCTCACTATTTATAGAGGAAAAACCTCTATTGTTCCCCGGATCCCACAGATCCCTACCACAAGGGATCCGGCTAGCATAAAGCTAGGGATCCGTGGTCCGCTCCTCTTTGCCCATGGGTATTTTTGGTTATGGGTCATGGGTCATGGGTCATGGGTCATGGGTTGATCCATTGTTTTCTTTCTAGATAGAATGAACTTGGTTAAGTGGTATATATATAAAACCATGGGTTATGGGTCAAAACCATTTGCTAGTATTTTACCCATTTAGTATATACTTGTATTTACCTATTTTAGCATACACTTAGTTTTTACCCATTTTAGTATACTTAGTTTAAGTACATGTTTAACCCAATATGTAAACACTAGTTGTTGTACATATGTATCTAAATCATAAAATCACTTATACTTATTTTAGTGTTTTATGTGACAACTTAATTGTGTTAGAAAACTATTAACTCAAACTATTTACGTACTCTATTTGTTTCGTTAAAATGATTTTACTTTTGTTATCGACAAAACATTAGAAGATCGTAAAATATAAATAAACGTTTTACGCCTTATTTGTATTAACAATCTCCCCCCTTTTGTTGATGACAAAACATAAAATTATTTTAAGGAAAAAGCTAAAATTCGTAAAATTTGAATTTGTAGTTTTTACTTTCTTCTCCCCCTTTTTGTGAAACAAAAAGTGTTAAAAGAAACTAACACAATTTTTATAAGAAAAAATGTAAAAATGTAAAAGAGAGCAAGTGACGGGAATGGTACTCGTCTTAACTCCCCCTTGACGAGTCCATCCCTATGTAAGGGCGTCAAGGACATAACGTAAAATAAACTAATTGTGTTTGCAACTAAGTTTGCAAATGGTTCGTCTAAGTGACGAATGTGCTCCCCTTGATGATTGCAATTGTTGGAAAGGGATGACACGAAATGTAAACCTAGTATTGCAAGTAATTTGCAATGTATTGCTTTGACATAAAGCTCCCCCTAGCTTTATGATGTCAAAGTCTTCATATGTAAATTGAATAACTACAAAACAAAGGTTAGAAATCAAGTATAATTCACAATTTCATGCAAATGTGATTCAAGTTAGTAGAAAGAAGGCTTTCTGTCTCACGGATCCCGCGGTTCCCTCCTAGTAGGGATCCGTCTAGGCAAATATGAGGGATCCGTCTGGCTGATGAATAAAGTCAGCAAAGATTGGTATAACAAGAAATGTTAATACTAAAAAGAGATATGGATTATATAGTACACTCACATACTCAGAAATATAGATAGTAGCATGTAATTCCATTTAATAAACAAGAGTTATGATATACATGACTCGAAAAATAAGACAATAGACAATACATGACTAGGAATTTCTAGATCCCCTAACGCTTGAAGCTAAGACACCACTATAATCTTCTAGCTCAAGTTTTGTTTAGGTTTAATCTCGTCGAAACGTTCGAGGAGACGATAGAACATGAAACGTTGGTCTTCTCGTACTTCATGTATCAAACTTTCAACATGTTGATAATGATAGCAATCTTTGCCATGGCTAGGTAGTGGTGGTGGATGAAATGAAATGGCTTGATTCGAAGGATCAAGTGAAGCGGCTTGTGGAGCTTCAAACGATGGAGGGATTGGTGGAGGTGCATTTAAGAATGACTCAACCAAGAATGATGGTGGTGGTAGAGAGGTGTCAACTTCCATATGGTCGGGTGGTTGATTTTGATGATTTGTCATAATCCAAATGGGATTATATGATGAAAACGCCGAGAAGGAAGCCGGAGAAAGTGTTGACTCAACACCTTGATTTTGAACCATTTTTCCTCCTAACGAGGGGAATGTTGTCGGCGGAAGCGGATGAGACGGCCTAGGAGGCAAGTCCTCTAGATTGTAGAGGTGTGGTGATGATAGTGGGGATGTAAATGAAATAGCTCTAGGAACCAATGGTGATGGTTTGGTGGAGATGATATTGTTTGGCCTAGGAGGTATGGTGGTGTTTGGCAAAGGTAGTTTTGTGGGTACTATCTTTTTAGGAATAGATTTGATTGGATGATGAAGAGTTCTATCATTTTTTGGTTTGATGGGAGATGATTCGGTTGAGGAAATTTCGTGTATAACACGAGCTCTTTTCATGGGTGGTTCTTTGGTGGATAAGTTACTACTTGGGGTTTTCCTCATGATGAGATGATTTCAAGAGTTTGCAAGAGCTGAAAGTTAGGATGAGAGTGATGACTATGGAGGTCCTAACAAGGTGGTTTATAAACTAAGAGATTTGGCAAGTGCATTTAAGCTTCAAGCCACTAGGATTCATTGGAATGTGATGATTGACATGCACAAGAGTCAACTTCAGAGGTTGTACTGATCTAGGAACTCATTTAAGATGAGATGGAGTGTTTGAGTTAGGAAGATGAGTTGAAATGATTGCTTTAGCAAGATTTGACCTATACTGTCATACGGATCCCACGGTTCCCCCTCGAGGGATCCGTCTAGGCTAATCCTCGGGATCCGTCTCTCGCCAGCTATGAAAGATTGGAAAGGATGTTTCTAAGATCTAAGACCTATATCATCTTGAGTGTTTCAGTTCTTCTAAGTGTTTTAAATGAAGGGATGCTTGAGTACTTGAAGGTAATGAATGATGTAGCTAATGATTGTATTTTGTGGAAGGATTTAGAACTTTCAAGAGTACCAATGGATGAATAATGATGACACTAAAGATTTAGAATGTCAATTGAAGCTAGATAATCCTAGAGATCAGGTTGTGTCTTAGGATAGTGTATTGGAATATCCTCGAAGCTTTGAGATGAGAAAACTAGATTTTGATCAACTTTGATCAACTTGGAGGTGAGGATGATTTATGATCAATTTTGCCATAGTTGAAAGATTTCTAAGACTAGATGTGAGGGATCAAGTAGAAAATGAGGTGTGAGTTTAAGAGCGGAAGAGTAATGGATTACAACGAAACAGTAGGTCTACAAGCGTTTTTAGAGTGTGTCCTTGGTGAGTTATGTATGAATGGGAAAGATTAACCTATCTTGATAAGGACTTAATTTGCCTTAAGACACTATGTTTAGCTTAGTGTGAGTTGTTCTAAGAATGTGTTTGAAATACAATGCTTGTAATTGCATTTTCTGTTCGACGGATCCCACGGTTCCCTAAGAGTAGGGATCCGTCTAGTGTAATTTTTGGGATCCGCCCATCTGCTCAGCAGGATCTTTACTAAAGGTATGCAATGATCTTGACAATGCATTATATCTCAAGGATAGTCTAAGGAAGGTTCTAAATACTAAGATATCAAATGTTTTATTTCATGAAGGAAATTGGATTACATTGATAAAGCACGAGTACAAGAGATTTGATCCTATTTTGGAATACTATTGGTTTCCTTGAGTGTTTTCACTAGGAGGATCATTATGTGATTGATGAGTGTTGGTGGAATCAAGAATGAAGAAAGTCTTCATGAGGGATATGTTTAGCGGTTCCATCATTTTGTTCACAAGTACGCATACACGGACTTTGAAATTGAGGATGGAAGTGCATAACATTATGATAGAGGCGTGTCAAGAACATTCCATAAGGGGTGAGTTTATTCTTGGAGCCTTGAAGATTTTCAATTCGCCTTGCGAAGAAGTAGGCGAGATTGTATGGTTGTTGTGTTAGCAAACAGTACAACATGTGAGCACAACAAGCAGGAAGGATTTCTCGATTTCCCCTAGGACTCCAAACATTTTCACGTAGGATGAGTGCAAGAGGCTTGTACTCTTCTCGGATATCCCTTGTAAAGATAATGTTTGGATCGGGGTAGTATGGTCGAGGTTTGCATATTATGCGATTTAAATCTTCCGGGGAGGGTATGTGTGAACAATATGGACTTTTTTCTTCACGAAAGTTGAAGAGAGAATCAAGAGACCAATCTTCGGTGAAGGCACATTGTCCATGATTTGGAATCTGGAGGATGTGAGCAAAATGCCCAAGGGTTAGAGTGAACTTTTGGTTTTTGATATAAAACCAAAGAGATAAAGAGCGATCCTCGTTACGAACGAGTTCGACATGACGGAAGAATTCCATTATGAAATTTGGACATATCTTCTCGTTGATTTCAAGAAGACATTCTAGTCCTATGGCTCGGAAGGAGGTATTGATACCTTCTTCGAATTGTAGAGAGGTGTCTACAATACGTCCTTCATGGAAGTGACGGTTTTCGAGATTATTGAACCCACGGACATGATTGCCAGGCGTGTTGGGTTCGAGAGAGATGTTCGGAGTGTAGATGCTAGTGAGTGAAAAATGAAACTCATATTCATACGTCATAGTTGAACCTATAGAAATGACAAGTTAATAAAAAGGAAATGTTTGTGGTCAACGTATGTTAATCTAAGGTTTTTACTAGATTTTTATTAACAATGGTTTTTAACAGAAATACACTTAACTCACTTATGGTTTTGACATACAAGTGGAGTATTACTCTTAGACGAAAAGAAGTTTTTTTTGTATTGCATGAAAAAAAAAACTGTTTTCCAGTAGGACGGATCCCACGGTTCCTTTTCAAAAGGGATCCGACTAGTATAACTTCCGGGATCCGTGGATCTGTAGTAAATGTAAAATGATTTTATAGTTTTTATACCATGAAAATATGTTTTATCCTACATTTTCCTTTAGCATGCATACATGACTTCTAATGTATCACGAAAGAAATGAAACATATAAATCAAAAGAAATGATAAACATACTATAACAAAAGCAACCTAGATAATCTAGATCATTAATAATATTGCATTTCAATGCTAAGGATGATACAAAGGATTGGGTAAATGACCCCAATATAGATTAACAACACAAAGTAAATGTCTTCGTATGTGAACTTCATCATAGGGAACACAAGTGCGATGAGTGTTATGACGATGAGCACGAGTGCGATGTAAACCATGTTGATGACGGATCTTTTTGGTTTCGGTTAAGATGGAATGAGGTGGAAGATGAAGTTTTTAAGTGAGAGGGAATTTTTGAAATTGGATGATTTGAAAAAAAATGAGGATTTGATAGATAGGTCGACGGTGAGAGTTTTTATAGGGAAGGAGGAATTTTTGAAATTCGTGTTATGTTTTATTATTGGATTTAAAAGAAACAAAACATAAGTTTTATATACCACGATTTTAGACGAGAAATAAAACACGTATATGAGAAAAAGGCTTCCTAATGAAGCTTCATGTAAAACATGTATAAGCACAAAAGATAATCATATAAATACCTAAATAGGTATACTTAATTATCAAGCAAAGTAAAGAGAAAATCATACCTCTAACGTGCTTAGGAATGTCTTTACAAATGACACAACAAATGTCACTTAGACGATTCCCGCTCCTTTAAGATACCTTCTTAAGGAAGGTATTCTTGTTACCAAGCGACTCCTAAAGCTTGGTGGGTATGAGCTTTGACTAATCAACATGACAAAGAAGATTAGTGCAATTAAAAAATAAATAAGAAAAATGTTGTTATCAAATCAACATCCAAACATATAGTTTTAAAAGACATGGTGTTTGTTTTTATGAAAAGACCTTCTTTGTAGTTTTCAATTAACCGTGGATCGTATCAAGTTTTTAAAGTACAATATACTTCAACAAACTTGGTAACGAAGCTCTGATACCAATTGTGGAAAACTAGAAGGGGGGGTTGAGTAGTTTTACCAATTAAAACTTCCTTTTAAATATTTAGATCGACTTATGTCAATCTATTTGGATGTGTGTGTTGGATGTTGATAAACAAGAATGTAAAGATAAGTAATGAAAATATTAGAGTAAGAAGCACAAAACCACAACGTAAGTATTTATAGTGGTTCGGCTACAAGGTCACCTTCCTTGCCCTACTCCACTCCCCGAGTCACCTACTCGAGAGTTCGTAATCACTACACCAATCTCCTTATGGCGGAGAAGCCTTCACAACATCGCCTACTCTTTTTCCGGTACTAGGCTAACCAACGGGTTCTTTCACTCCAAGGTGAACCACACCTACACAACGTCGCCTACCCTTTATAAGGTACTAGGCTAAGTACCTAGTTCTTTCACACCTTAGGTGAACTACACCTTCACAACGTCGCCTACCCTTTATTAGGTACTAGGCTAAGCACCTAGTTCCATTGCAATGGAGGAACTACTACCACACTACACCAACGACTAATCCCAAAGGAGATCTACTCCTTTACAACATCATCAAGGATATCAATATCCTTGGATCTAAAACTAGTCTATCTTGTACATCGAAACACACCATATCGAATGTACATCTAAGGCACCTTTCACTAATGCCTTTGACTAGATCTACAAGACACCTTTCACTAATGTCTTGTGTCTTCACTTCTAAGCACCTTTCACTAATTCTTCTTTGTCTTGACTTCTAAGCACCTTTCACTAATGCTTCTTAGTCTTGACTTCCAAGCACCTACCACAAGTGCTTTATCCTATAGACGATAGATATCATTCACTAATATCTTCGTCTTGACTCTTAAGACATCTTTCACTAATGTCTTCAACACTACACTTCTTTGAAGAAAGAAAGGAATCATCAACAAGAAGACTTCAGTAGCCTTGATGATGAGGAAGCATGGCAACTCATGGACTTGAGCTTGCTCGAATTCAAAGGTGGTGATCTTGCCTTTAAGAGGAACCTAAAAGATCACACAAAAACAAAACTACAAACATAGATCTCTTGGATCTAAGGTTAGTGAGATTTAACTCAGGGGAGAAAGTATATTGAAAGGGGGTGAGAAACAATGAAGAAATGGCTCACTATTTATAGAGGAAAAACCTCTACTGTTCCCCGGATCCCACGGATCCCTACCACAAGGGATCCGGCTAGCACAAAGCTAGGGATCCGTGGTCCGCTCCTCTTTGCCCATGGGTATTTTTGGTTATGGGTCATGGGTTATGGGTTGATCCATGATTTTCTTTCTAGATACAATGAACTTGGTTAAGTGGTATATATAAAACCATGGGTTATGGGTCAAAATCATTTGCTAGTATTTTACCCATTTAGTATATACTTGTATTTACCCATTTTAGCATACACTTAGTTTTTACCCATTTTAGTATACTTAGTTTAAGTACATGTTTAACCCAATATGTAAACACTAGTTGTTGTACATATGTATCTAAATCATAAAATCACTTATACTTGTTTTAGTGTTTTATGTGACAACTTAATTGTGTTAGAAAACTATTAACTCAAACTATTTACGTACTCTATTTGTTTCGTTAAAATGATTTTACTTTTGTTATCGACAAAACATTAGAATATCGTAAAATATAAATAAACGTTTTTACGGCTTATTTGTATTAACAAGTGCCTTGATTATCATTAAACACATAAACACACACACTCTTATCAATTAGTAATTCACCATGCTGCGACCAACACGTATACTTATGAATAAAACCACGTTTAATCAAATGCCCCTCAATTACACTAGTATTGTTAAATTTACATACGTTTTTACAATCTTTACAAGGACACCAAATTTATCGAACTCCACTACTCGGCCGATTAGCCTCAGCAAATGCAAGAAAAGTTTCCACACCCTTTACATATTCAGGGGTAGAACGTGAAATATCGTACATCCAATGTTGGCGATCCATCTGAAATTAAAAAAACACAATCATAAAGTACACATAAATACAACAAATTTGGTCACGGTGTGTCTCTAACCCACTTTTTGAATACCTTGCTTCATATGTGTATACTTTTAACGAGTTGACTATTTAAGAAAAAATCGGCAACATTTCCCTTCAACTCCCCAAGTATGCGTATAATACGCAAACCCGTAGGAGTAAAAGAGGAATGTTTACCAAATTATTTTTTTAAAGAGTAAACCCGTTAAATCATATACACATCCTAGATGAAACAAAATATTCAAAAAGCAGTCCCAAAAATGGAGAGTTTCCAAAATTAATCTCTATTAGATTAATTTTGGACGGGTATGAATCTTATGGCATATAATTTACAAAACTAATGATACAAACACATAAATATTAGCATACGCGCAAACACCCTATATAAACAAGCCTAGTATATTTATATATAACATAAGCGCTTAAGAGTTAATGTTATTTACCTTAAAAAAGAACTTGAAGTATTAATGATGGTAATGTTAGTTAATGATGGTGGTCTTGCAATTTAATGTCGGAGGAAGTAAATGAGATTTTGCAGTTTAGTTTGGTGTGAGTTGGCAGTGAAGAAGTGAAAAGAGAACTATCCGACCGTTGCAAAATACAACTTTTAGGAATGTTTATTAATAAATCGTTCCAAAAGGTGAAACACTTTTATAAGAGCCGTTGGAAACACAAATTCGGGAATGGTTTTTAGTAAAGCGTTTCAAAAAGGGCAATTATTAGAAGTAGTTTCGGTAAGAAGCGTTCCAAAAATATGTTTTGAAACATTTTTTTAAGAAACGTTCCCAATGGTTTTATTTTGGAACGTTTGTCAACCTGTGTAGGTTAGCTTGGCTCTTTTTGGAACATTTTATGATATAACCGTTCTTAAAAGGTAACAAATTTTTTTTCTGTAGTAGTGTAAATTCACAAAACCAAAGCTAAGGATGTTTGCCTTGAATAAACTATATGAGATAGAGAATTCACTATCTATAACTATTGGTGTTATTGTTTAGTGTCCAGAGGTTCACAAAGCTAGATTCTTGAATGTGAAAGTTCTAAGAACATTGAATCTAAAAAGAAGAAGTTTTTTCGCCCGTTCTCATCCTTATGTGATACTTAAACTAACTGAAAGTAGTCTTCCATGCGCAAAGAAAACGAAAGTGAAGCACAACATGGTGAATCCTGAGTGGCATGAAGAATTCACTTTCTATGTTGATAATATTGATGTTCAACGTCTAAGCATATGGGTTCTGGACGCAGCTTCGGTATGTTATAGGAACTCAAACAATAGTACATGACTTCTATAGTGTTCATAGTTTACTTTTGATTTATGAGTAATATTTTTTCAAAGATCATATGTAATAACCACGATGCACGAGTACTCTGCTAAGTAAAATAAAAACACACATACAGCGCTGAAACTAGTTATTGTTATCACTATGTGCAAGTCCTTGGCTAATTATTGATATATAATTGTTGCATATGTCAATAGATTTTTTTATTTGTGTACCCCGGTAAGTTAACGTCATGCTTACCCTTTGAAATTAATGTAGGGAAAACGACATAATATAATAGGGATGGCTTTTTTGTTTATGGCAAATCTTACTCCACAATATCAAGAGCTTCTTGATCTTTATATCTTCAATGTGGAATATAGAAGTTCCATCATGGGCAACATTGTTATTGAAGTGGGGTTCAAACCATTGGCACATGGCCAAATCCTATATACCCAAACAGAATATACAACTGCAGTACATAAGGCTCTTGCAAGGACTCCTAAGGGTGGAGGAGTGCTTGTCGTCATTGTCCATGAAGCCAGGTCTCTTCAAGGAAAGAATCACATGAATCCCCGTGTTTTGATGCTTTTCCAAGGCATTTCAAGAGAAACCAAGGTTTATTTTCGAATTATAGCCGGCAGCAGCTTGATAACTTCTTATTCTATAATATTTTTGGGTTTAATCTTCGATTTTTTCAGACTATGACGAATAACAAAGATCCAATATGGGAATAAGTGTTTACATTCATGTCAAAGCGGCCACCAACCAATGAAACTTTGCATCTGAAAGTCATTAGCAGTCCTACGACGAGATTCATTCATAGTGAGGTATAATGGATCTTTTTACTTCCTTATGAGATAGACTTCTGATTTTCTGAAATGCAATTACAATGTCTATTTCATTAGGAACCTATAGTGCAAATTGATATAAGCCTTGCGGACGTCATCAACAATAAACGGATCATCCATACATATAGCCTTCAAAACCGAATGAGTCAGCTTGATGTTGAGTTGCAGTGGAGAACCTATGGTGATAACAAATTAAAAACGAAAAATTCATTGATTTAAGTACGTTAATGGTGACTATATATGTCATTTTGTTTAATTAAGGCCGACTCTATGGGTTTACCTTTGCCAAGTTTTGGGTAAAAGGTGTTTATTACACCCGGTAAATTATATTACTCCAAAAAATATTTAAGTATATAAGATGTGAATGAATCTCAAATCTCAGCCCGTTATATAGACTGAAAAACAAACACACCATTTTGATTCAAACGGAACCTGTCATATGAATAACAAATTAAACCTATAGAAAATTACTCAATAAAAATGCTCAGGTACCCTAGTACGACCACGAACGTTTATATCATAAGCGTCACAGAAAGCTAATTGCTCTTCAGTCAAATCTTCACAGACATCAACATAATACGGGTTATCATCATAATTATCTTTTCAACGCTTGTATAGGCTCTTTCTCGTGATTCCACCTCCATTCTTGGATGCCACGAAACCTCTTATTTCATCAAAAACCTCTGCCACTTCATTTTTCACTATCCACATCACCCACCCACATTACTATCCTTTTTCTTCCCTATATTCAAACCAGCAACATTAGACGTTGGCTACTCATTTGCTAATTGTACCTCATTCACAAGTGTAACATCATTAGGCGTACTCAACAAGATTTGAATAGGCTCCGCATCAGCCATTTTCCCCTCGTCAACATCAGTTTCAGCCCTTACAGAATTACACCCTTTTTTACCTAACACATCATCATTTTCAACCTACCTAAGTGCATCAAAGGGGTTCAAACAACTTGTCTCTCTACTAGTTGTTTCAGTATTGTTCTTCCTTTGCCAAGTTGTTCGATGACATGCAACGACGAAGCATATTGAGATCAGGGTGGGGTTGTAGCCCCCAAACTTTTGACCTTTAAATGTAAATTTCATTGTATCCTTCGTACAAACAAACTAAATTAAGAGAAACTTTAATGATTGACCCTCCAAACTGACACAACTCCATTTTGGCCCCTCATGTGAACTTGTCCAAGCTCCGTCAGTGATGACATGTCGTTAAAAAAACATATTTATAACCTGCCTTTCACTATATGTAAACAACGAGAATTTTAGCACGTTGCGTGTTGCGGCACCAACAAAAGACTACATTTCGTGAAATTTGTAGTCAAAGATGCCGCTACTGTCGGCCAACACATTTGTTTTGATTTTGCTGTTGCAATCTGATAAGCGGTCTCCAATTATTGTCGGTTTTCTTCATATTTCAAACTTCAAGTTTTTGCTATTTATGGATTTCTCTGCTCGGAGTTTCGCGAGATCTCTAGTCATGACTTTCATGCTTTAGTTTTTTTTTAACTTTTGTCATGACTTTCATGTTTTAATTTTTTGAATCTAGTCATGCGCTTTCGCGATTTCTCTAGCTCGGACTGCAGAGGAGTTCTAAATGATATGGTTTCGGCCCATTAGGTTTAAAAGCTACGTATGCAATCTCTAAAAAACTAATCAATAAAATATAAAGTATATGGAGAATTTCAATGTTGAACATAAAAACGATCTTGTTCCTCCTTTTCCTTGCCCCTTCCAGAACTCCCACGCTACTGATTTTACCACAACCTAGAAATGCAACACATGCAAATTCTTGAAAGAAAACATGAATGTCATCTTAAGGACCCTTTTGAAATCAGCCCGATGTGATATATACGGCGTTGGTGTACATCCTTGGGAATGTGGTAAATGAATATGAAAAATCAAGCCCCGATGATTTGTTACTGCAAAATACTTATTGATAACTCTTGGAGCTCAGGCCCGGGCTTGAAAAGTTCAAAGGATTTACTATACTTACCTGAATATGATGTTTGCTTCATTGTACTAGTAAGAATTGTTATCAGGCTTAAGTGTAGGTGGCCCATGTTGGGATAAAAGTCTTTGCCCATGTTGGGTTTAGGGTTGTGTTTACGTATCATGTGTATATATACCCAAACGAGGGTTCATTGTTTTGGATAGAAATATTATATAGATCGACTTACATGGTATCAAGAGCTCTCAACTGATCCTAACACATTCAGCTTCCCCCTTCTCTTCTCGTTCACAGATTTGGTTTCTCGACTAAGTTTAGTCGACGTGTTTGGTTTATTCGACTGCACTTTAGTCGACTGTTTTGGTTTGGTTAAGTTTAGCCTCGTTTTTTTTATTCGACAGTTTGGTATTTTTTCTTTTAGTTTGGTTCGACAGTTTGGGACAAGTTTGGTTTGACAAGTTTCAGTCAACACTTTGGGTTTCTAATTACTTTGGGTTTTTTTATTGGATAGTTTGGTTTAGTCGACAGTTTCAGTCGACAGTTTGGTTTCCTTTGGTTCGACAAGTTGGTTTCTAATTCCTTCTTGTTGCTACTTCAATCATGACAAACAAAAACCCACCTCCCACACCGGCACTTACCCTATCGGACAAACTCATGGCTATGAATCATTTGACCACGTTTGTTCCGGAAAAACTAGATGTTGATGTGATGAATTACTCATCGTGGATGTATTATTTTTCCCATCTTTGTCATGGCTATGGGATTTTGGATCATCTTGTTGATCCGGTTGCTTCTTCATCCACTACGCCTTCTACGGATCCACCACCTAAGGACGCGAAATGGACCATGATTGACTTCATCATTCAGTCTTGGATATTCTCCACACTTGCTCCATCACTAAGGACACGTGTGGTTGATCTTAATCCTAAAACTGCAAAGGCTGCATGGACACATCTTGCGGCTATTTTTCAAGACAACAAGTGCCCGCGTGCTATGGCTTTGAAAGCTAAACTTCTCAACTTGAAGCTTGGAGCATTATCTATTGATGGGTATCTTCAAAAGATTGAATCCATTGTTTCGGTTCTTAATGGTCTTGGTTCCCCTCTTAGCAATGATGATGTTGTTACTTTCGCGCTTGAGGGTTTACCTTCCACATATGAGACCATCTCCACCGTTATCGTTAGTCAGGAACCCTTTCCCGATCTCCAGACGGTTAGATCATTGTTGACTACTCATGAGATGCGCCTAAAGTCTAGGGTTCAAGACCCTCTTGTCGATGCTACCTCCGCTTCTCCGATGGTTTTAGTGGCGAAAACTAACCCTACGCCTCGGCGTGGAAATTCATTGGAAAAGGTTAACAACCCGTGTTGGAGTTTTGCTAAAGGTTCTTGTCGGTTTGGTGAAGATTGTAAGTATCTTCACAATGGTGTTCATGGCAAGTCTACTTTGCTCTCTCGTACTTCGGGCGGTTTCCGGTGTGTCAAATGTCGCACGATCGGATATCGATATGTTGCAAACCTTGTTGGCTAAATTTGGGTTAAATGCTACTAATTGTTTCACTAACCCTTCTCCTGTTGCGTACTCAGTATCTCAACCTAGTGCATTACCCTTTGGCTTGGCCCACTTGTCTTCACAGCCCATGCATGTAGGTCCAATGTCTTTTTTGCCTAGTTCAGTTGGAGGGTCCACGAGTAGCTTGCATGGGTTCTTTTCATAAGGGGTTCAATCGCATCAAGGGTTCTTTTCATAGGGGGTTCAGCCACAGTAGGGGGTTCAACAGCAGTCTGCCTGGACCCTCCACGCTGCCAGTTCAGTTCGCGACAGCCAGCCACGTGGTCGTTTCCAGGGGTTCGGTTGGGGCAGTTCATGCCAGGGGTTCAACAGCCACAAGGTGCCCCTTTTCATCCGACTCAATTGATGGTGTCCGGTTCTCCAGGTTCAGGTCAAGCTACCATTTTGCCGCATGCATTTAATACCAATACTCTTCAGGATCCGGCCTTTGGAAATTGGAACATGGATACAGGTGCGTCATCTCATCCTAATGATTGTGTACATTGTCTTAGTGATATTCTTAATATGTGCATTTACCCTTCTGTTGCAGTTGGTGACGGGCGTTTTATTCCAGTTACTAACTCTGGGCATAGTGTTCTGTCTACCCCTTTTCGTCCACTTCGTTTGAATAATGTTTTAATCACTCCCAATATTGTCAAAACTTAATTTCCGTTCGTCAGTTTGTTCGTGACAATTCTTGTACTGTTGAGTTTGACCCTTTTAGTTTTTCTGTGAAGGACTTCCTAACTCGACGGGTGCGCCTCCGCTGTGATAGCACGGGTGATCTTTATCCTGTTACGAAGCCCTCCACTATACCTCAAGCTTTTCTTACCAGTCAGTATACGTGGCATCAACGACTTGGACATCCAGGAAGTGAAGTGTTACGTCGTCTTGTGTCTAGTGATTCTATTTCTTGTAATAAAGAGAAGTTTCTCGTTCTTTGTCATGCTCGTCAGCTTGGCAAACATGTGAAGCTTCCATTTTTTAGTTCGTCTAGTTCTGTTACTTCCTGTTTTGATATTGTTCACTCGGATTTGTGGACCTCCCCAATTCCGAGTCTTTCTGGTTTCAAGTATTATGTTTTATTTTTGGATCATTATTCTCAGTATGTTTGGGTTTATCCGTTAATCAATAAATCTGACGTTTTGTCTAAATTTCAGTTGTTTCGTAGTTATATTCGTACTCAGTTTAAGTGTGAAATTAAATTGTTTCAGTGTGATCATAGTGGTGAGTTTGATAATCATTCTTTTCATACCTTATTTTCAACTAATGGCATTCAGTTTAGATTTTCTTGTCCTCGCACCTCTCAACAAATAGTAAATTTGAACGTATGATACGTACAATTAATAACCTTATTCGTACCTTATTATTTCAAGCACATTTACCACCTAATTATTGGACTGAGGCTCTTAATATGATTGTTTACTTATTGAATATATTACCTTCTTGTGCCATTAATAATGAGACACCTATTACCCGTCTTTTTGGTACCAAACCCGATTATAGTGTCCTTCGTGTTTTTGGATGCCTTTGTTACCCACATATTGATACTAATCATAAATTAGGACCACGTGCCACCCCTTCAATCTTTCTGGGGCATGCTGCCAACCATTTTGGCTACTGTTGTCTTGACCTTAACACCAATAAAATTATCATTTCCCGGCATGTTACCTTTGATGAAACCGTTTTTTCGTTTCAAACACATAAATCCTTGCATCCTCCCTCCTATGATTTTTTGGAAGATTCTTCCGATCTAATTTCCACCATTATCCGTACCACACCCATTGCTCCACATTCGGACCCGATACCCACTACACCAACTGAACCACCTACATCACTAACACCAGTTACACCGCCATCACCACATACATCACCTACACCTCCTACCTCGCCTATGCCATCACCACCTATTATTGTTACTACACCTCCAATCCCTAACCACCCTATCGTATCTACTCATCTCATGGTCACTCGTTCTCGTGTCGAGACTACTCGTCCTAATCCTAAGTATGCTGGTCATGTGTCTACTATTTCTCCTTTACCTCGGTCGTATAAGGATGCTCTTAATGATCCCAATTGGCGCAATGCTATGTATGATGAGTATAATGCACTTATTAAAAATAAAACTTGGACTAATGTACCTCGGCCTGAGGGTGCCAATGTTGTCCGCTGTATGTGGTTGTTTCATCATAAGTATTTGGCTGATAGCACCCTTAGTCGGTATAAGGCACGTCTTGTTGCCAATGGTAGCACACAGGTTGAGGATGTTGATGTTGATGAGACCTTTAGTCCGGTTGTTAAACCGAGCACTATTTGAACTGTGCTTAGTCTAGCCATTTCTCTTCATTAGCCTATTTATCAGCTTGATATTTTACATGGTGATTTAGCTGAGACTGTTTATATGCATCAGCCTCCCGGATTTCGGGATCCTGTGCATCCCGATTATGTTTGTTTATTGCAGCGGTCTCTTTATGGTCTTAAGCAAGCCCCTCGAGCATGGTTTCAGCGGTTTGCTGCTTATATTACTACTGTTGGGTTTAGTTCTAGTCGGTGTGACTCTTCCTTGTTCATTTACAGGCAGGGTGCTGATACTGCATTCTTGTTACTTTATGTGGATGATATTGTTCTTACTGCTTCATCTGATCGTTTGTTACAGCAGATTATATCTTCTTTACATCGAGAGTTCTCTATGACTGATTTAGGTGCTCTTAATTAGTTTTTGGGTTTTTCGGTTATGTGTGACTCCTCTGAGATGTTTTTGTCATAGCGTAGGTATGCTATGGAGGTTTGAGAGCATGCACATATGGTTAGCTATAACCCTTCTCTGACTCCTGTTGATATTGAGTCCAAGTTGGATGCTGGTGGTACTCCGGTTGATGATCCCACGTTATACCGGAGTCTTGCAGGTTCTCTTCAGTATCTCACATTTAATAGACCTGACATTACGTATGCTGTGCAGCAGGGTTGTCTTTTTATGCATGATCCACGTGAGCCACACTTCTCTGCTCTTAAGAGAATTTTGCGGTATGTTCAGGGGACTTTGGACTATGGATTACAGTTGTTTTTGTTGAAATAAGTCAATCTAATGAAAGTGTAAGGGCTTATTGGTAAATATTTTAAGCCAAGTTTTCTAATATTAAAGTTTCTAACTGGTTTTGTTAGTTTGTATTGTGCAAGGGTTGAAATGTAACTTCTCAGGCTATATAACAAGATTATCTCTCCTAGGGTTTTTAGTTTTCTCACACGTACAAGTTTCATCTCTGGTTTTCTCTGGCGATTTGTTTCTGTTGATACTGATCTTGGTTTCATTGTTTCACTGGGTTTATTGTTTAGTTTCAGTTAAGATCATCTTGATCTTAACAGTCTGGTTTAGTGTGTGAGTTTGGATGATAGCACCTTATAGAGGGACTATCTCTTTTCTTTTGTATTGTTTGCTTGCACCCGTGTTGGGGACAAGCTATCTGTGTATATTGTTATAATAAAAGTTAGATCACCAAGGGGTGGTTGGTTAGGTGATTACACCTTGTGTTCTAGTTGTTTTGATACCATTTTTACATGGTATCGGAGCCAGGTTCTGATTACGGTTTGATTTGGGGATCTTGATTTGAATTGATCGATTCGAATATGTGGTTCTTGGATCTGGTTAAGTTCATGGTTAATTGAAGTTCTTGAGGTTTAATTGAAGAATTAGGGTTTTTTCTTGAAACCCTAATTTTTGGGGGTTTTGATTCTTGTGATTTTTTAGACCAATTGTTGATTTCTTGAATCAATTGTTGGATTCTTGGTACGATTGGTAAAAACCATAATTGCTAATTTGGGGGGTTTTTGCATTACTGGGAATATTGTGGTTCTTGGGCTAAGTTCTTGGTATTTTTTCGTTGTTGTTCATTTAAAAGCACTGTAAGTATATTCCTTCTCTTAGATATTTTCGAGTTGAGTATAGTGGGCGTAAACGGACTGGTTAACATCTTGATCTGCCACCAAGAGTGGTATGAATACCTGCTCTGACCAGTCACAGTCTGCGAGCTTGACTTAGGAAGTATCTGGGTGTGTGTTGTTTTTAGGGTAGTCTTTTGGTGTCTAGGTCGAAGGAGGATAGGTTTATTGGGATTATTGGAAGTTGTGATTGGTTTCTTGGCTGTGGCTAGTGTATAGGGTTTTTGTTTGGTTTTCTTGTTTGGTCTGCGTGGTTTCTTTTATTGTTTCTCATTATGGCTATTATGATTAGTAGTTTGGATCAGAGTAATCCTTTGCATCTTCATCCTAATGATTCTAATTGTGCATCTATTGTTACTGTGAAGTTATCTGGTGTTGAAAATTATAGGGTTTGGTCTAGTGCTATTAAATTGGCAATGCAAATTAAAAATAAAATGGGTTTTCTAGATGGTACTTTTGTTAGAACTGCTTATGCTGCTAGTCCTTTGTTAGAGGCACAATGGGATAGATGTAATGCTGTTGTGTTGAATTGGTTGTTGAGTTCCTTATCTCAAGATGTGTATCTTGGTTATGTGTTTTCTGATTCTGCTGCATATGTTTGGAAAGATTTAAAGGATACATATGATAGAATTGATGGTTCTGTAGTGTTTAATTTGATGCAAAAGATTAATTCCTTTAAACAAGGTGGTTTACCTATATCTGAATATTTTCATAAGTTGAATTCTTTGTGGAGGGAATTTGATACTTTGACTAAACTTCCTGATTGTGTTAATGAGGCTAGAATAGAGTTAGTTGATCATGCTAAATTGTTAAAACTTATGCAATTTCTGATGGGTCTTGATAACATTTATCAACCTATTAGAAGCTCTATTCTAACTAGGGAAGTCCTTCCTGAGGTTAAAGATGCTTTTGTGATTGTGTCTAGGGAAGAATCCCATAAAGGGATTCCTTCCACTTCTGCTAAAACTGAGAAACCACAAATATCTGCTTTTGTTTCTAGGCCTAATGGTAATAACAGAAATAATTTTAATAATAATAGGCGTGGGAATAATAATAATAGAGGGAATTATGACAACCTGTTGTGTAAAAACTGTGGTTTAAAAGGGCATGCTATTGAAAGATGTTTTGAGCTGATTGGTTATCCTCATGGTTTTAAAAAGAATCCTAATTTGAAACCTTCAGCTGGTTTTAATAATGGTAAAAGTAATAATGTTGAGGTTAAGGGTATGCCTAATGTGAGTGGTGATGTTAAAAACACTGGTACTGTATCTATCACTAATGAGCAGGTTATAAAGTTGATGAATCTTTTGAATGATAATAAATGTTCTGCTGCTCATGCTAGTATGGTAGGTAGTGATTATTTTTCTTTCTTTAACTGCAATGTGTTTTTTAATCAACACTTCTATCAGTTTTTTTGTGCTAAGATAAATGTTAAGGGTGTTTCTTACCATTTGGGATGGATCATAGATTCAGGGGCTAATCAGCATATGACTAATAATACTGATAAGATGCTTGGCTTACTTGATATATCTAATTTGAATTTAACTGTTGGCCATCATAATGGTACCCTTGTTAAGATTACTCATGTTGGTAATCTAAGACTTAATAAGAATGTTGTTTTGTTTGATGTGTTAGTTGTGCCTGAATATTGTGTTAGTCTGTTATTTGTGCATAAAATGATTAAAGACAGTAAGTTAACTATTGGGTTTGATGAGACTAAATGTTATATTCAGGATATGAAAAAGCAAAGTGTTCTGGGGACTGGTAGTGAGTTCGGTGGTTTATATCTGTTTGATAGAGATTGTGATAAGTCTGTTGTGGTTAATCAAAGTGAGTTTTTTGCTTGTCATGTTTCTAAAGAGGTCTGGCACAATAGACTAGGACATCCTGCTAACCAAGTTTTGAAAATGCTTAATAAATCTTTAAATTTGACTAATATTGATCATGAAGGTCCTTGTGAGGTTTGTCATAAGGCAAAACAAACAAGAGATTCTTTTCCTTTAAGTGAAAACAAATCTTTGGTTTTTGGACAATTGATACATCTTGATGTCTGGGGTCCTTATAAAGTGGTTAGCAGAGAAGGGTTTAGATATTTCTTGACTGTTGTGGATGTCTATAGTAGTTCTGTCTGGGTGTATATGCTTAAAACTAAAGATGAGGTCTTTTCTATGTTTGTAAGCTTTTATAATCTGGTCCTTACTCAGTTTAATAAAAAGATTAAAATGATAAGGTCTGATAATGGTACAGAGTTTTTGAATAGCAGAATGTCAGATTTTTTAAACACCATGGGTATTATTCAGCAAACTACTTGTGCATATACACCTTAGCAGAATGGTATTGCTGAAAGGAAACATAGACATCTGCTAAATGTTGCTAGAAGTCTTATGTTTCAGGGGGGATTCCTCTTGTTTATTGGCCTGATTGTGTTCTTACAGCTACTTATTTGATTAACAGGTTTCCTTCCTCTGTTTTAAAGGGTAAGTCACCCTTTTCTCTGTTCTATAATAGGGAACCTAATTTGTCTCATATTAGGAGTTTTGGGTGTCTGTGTTTTGCTGCTATTCTCAAAGGGTCTGATAAGTTTTCTGAAAAGTCTAAAAATTGTGTTTTAATTGGATATGCTGTAGGAAAGAAAGCTTATAAGCTTATCAGTCTTGAAAATATAAGTATTTTGTATTCAAGAGATGTTAAGTTCTATGAAACTATTTTTCCATATAAAATGAATCAGAATGATGGTTTTAAAGAAGACTTAGAAGTGTCAAACTTAAACTTTTTTGATTTTGTTGATTCTGAATATGTGTCAAAACCCAAGACTCATGTCCCTACTCCCAATGATGACAGTGTGAATGAGGAAGCAACATCTGTAGGTAGAGATGGTAGGATCCATCAACCAGATGATGTGACAAACAGAGATCAGAATGTAAATGTAGAACAGATACATAATTCTGATAGTTTGCTACCATCTGGAGATGATGTGAATTCTGCAACTCCTTTAGATGATAATACAAGTTCTGAGGGAAATGTTGTTCCAAATTTATCTGATGAGAATAGGTTTCAAAATGTTTTGCAAAATCAATTTGAGGAAGGGTCTGTTAGTCATAGAAGATCTTCCAGGTCTTCTAAGTTGCCTGAAAGATTGAATGATTATGTGTTAGACACTAAGGTTAAATATGGGTTAAATAAATATGTTAATCATGCTGTTCTGAGTGCTGAAAATTGTTGTTTTGTGTCTAATCTGAATAAGACCATTGAGCCTAGTAGTTATGAGAAAGCCAATAGGGATCCTAAATGGGTTAATGCTATGAATGAAGAAATTTATGCTTTACATGAGAATAATACTTGGGAAGAAACTGCGTTGCCTGTTGGTAGAAAGCCTATAGGTAGCAAATGGGTTTGGAAAATTAAGTGTAAATCCACTGGTGAGGTTGAAAGATACAAGGCTAGGCTTGTTGCTCAGGGTTATGGTCAGAAAGAGGGTATTGATTATGAGGAGACTTTTAGTCCTATTGTGAGAATGGGCACTATTAGATGTTTGTTGAGTATTGCTGTTAAATATGATTGGTGTGTATATCAAATGGATGTTAATAATGCATTTCTTTATGGTGACCTTAATGAGGAAGTATATATGCTTCCTTCACCTGGTTATTCTACTAAAGGTCATAATAAAGTATGCAGATTGAAAAAATCTTTGTATGGGCTTAAACAAGCTCCTAGACAATGGAATCACAAATTTTCTGAAGCTTTGTTTGAAGCAAAGTTTGTTCAGTCAAAAAATGATCACTCATTACTGGTAATGATGTTGAAGAAATTGAAAAAGTGAAACAGTTTTTAAAAACTAAGTTCAAAATAAAGGACTTTGGTGAGTTAATTTTTTCTGGGAATTGAAGTTTTGAAAACTAAAACTGGACTGTGTTTAAATTAGAGGAAATATTGTCTTGAGTTATTAAATGATTATGGATTACTTGCATGTAGACCTGTTATGACTCCTTTACCTGAAAATTATGTCTTGGCTCATAAAGAAAGTGATTCTGATAAGCTATTAAAGAATATTACTGGTTATCATAAATTGGTAGGAAAGCTTATTTACTTAACTATGACCAGACCTGATATTTCATATGTTGTTCAATGCTTGAGTCAATACATGCATGCTCCTCTGCAGTCTCATATGAGTCTTGGTTTAAGAGTTTTGAAATACTTGAAACTTGCTCCTGGAAATAGTATAGGATTTAATAAATCTGAGGACAAGTTTGCATTTATTGCATATTCTGATTCTGATTGGGCAAAATGTCCTGTTAGAAAATCTGTTTTAGGTTACTGTGTTTTTGTAAATGGTAATCTAGTTTCTTGGAAAAGCAAGAAACAAGCTACTGTTTCCAAATCTTCTGCTAAGGCAGAATATAGAAGCATGGCTTCTGTAACTTGTGAAGTTATGTGGATTTTGAAAGTGTTGGAGGATTTGGGTGAAACTGGGTTATTACCAATTAGTTTTTGTTGTGACAGTAGGTCAGCAATTCAGATTGCTGCAAATCCTGTCATGCATAAAAAAACTAAGCATTTTGATATTGATGTTCATCTTGTTAGAGAAAAAGTTGCAGATGGTTTAATCAAAACTGTGAATGTTGATTCTAAAAATCAAATTGATGATATTCTAACAAAAGGTCTTGGATCAATGCAACATGGTTTTTAGGTAAAGAAACTGGGAATGATAAACTTATTCCTTTCATGAGATTGAGGAAGCGTGTTGAAATAAGTCAATCTAATGAAAGTGTAAGGGCTTATTGGTAAATATTTTAAGCCTAGTTTTCTAATATTAAAGTTTCTATCTGGTTTTGTTAGTTTGTATTGTGCAGGGGTTGATACGTAACTTCTCAGGCTATATAACAAGATTATCTCTCCTAGGGTTTTCAGTTTTCTCACACATACAAGTTTCATCTCTAGTTTTCTTTGGCGATTTGGTTTTGTTGATACTGATCTTGGTTTCATTGTTTCACTGGGTTTATTGTTTAGTTTCAGTTAAGATCATCTTGATCTTAACAGTTTGGTTTAGTGTGTGAGTTTGGATGATAGCACCTTATAGAGGGACTATCTCTTTTCTTTTGTATTGTTTGCTTGCATCTGTGTTGGGGACAAGCTATCTGTGTATATTGTGATAATAAAAGTTAGATCACCAAGGGGTGGTTGGTTGGGTGATTACACCTTGTGTTCTAGTTGTCTTGATACCATTTTTACAGTTTTCATCTACTACTGACTCCTTGATTGCATATTCGGATGTTGATTGGGCTGGTTGCCCAACTACTCGACGGTCTACTTCCGGATATTGTGTTTTTCTTGGTAACAACTTACTCTCCTGGTCCTTTAAACGTCAACCGACGCTTTCTCGTTCCAGTGTTGAGGCTGAGTGTCGTGGTGTTGCCACTGTTGTTGCTGAGACATGTTAGATTCGGAATTTACTTTGTGAGCTTCACACTCCATTATCTTCAGCCACTATTGTGTATTGTGATAACGTGAGTGTTGTGTACTTGTCTTCTAATCCGGTTCAGCATCGGCGTACCAACACATCGAGATTGATATTCATTTTGTTCGAGATTTGGTTGCTACTGGGCAGGTTCGCGTTTTACATGCCCCTTCTCGGTTTCAGTATGCGGATATCTTTACTAAGGGCTTACCTTCTGCATTGTTTGATGAGTTTCGACACAGTTTGAGTGTTCGTTGTACTCCCGCTCCAACTGCGCAGGAGTGTTAGCAGGCTTAAGTGTAGGTGGCCCACGTTGGGATATAAGTCTTGGCTCATGTTGGGTTTAGGGTTGTGTTTATGTATCATGTGTTCAAAGAATAGCAATGTTGGTCATCGAGTGGAGTTGGAATGTCGATCATTAGCTAGAATGCCCCGGTAACAACTGTTGGGTGCAAAAAATTGCTGTAATCACCATGTTTAATTAGCTTATGCACTTTCACTGGATTCAAGATGCATGAGAGAATCTCAATTTTTATCCGTAGTCATAATAGTGTAAAATGCTATATATATACTTATTCATAACTAGTTTTTTTTTCTCAGCATAGCCAAAAGTTGCTTACTCACTGTAAAATAAGTTAGTTCTTCTATTAAACAACAAACTTACATTTCTTTTTGTTAACCTACAGATTTTTCAAATAAAATCTCGTGAGATTAAAAAAATATGGCTTTTGTTATTAAAATTGAAAATTTTAAATTATAAGGATACAATACCTAGTTCTAAATCCATAGACACAATCAATAATATTATTATAAAACCACTTATCATTTCTATAATGAATTATAAACTCAAAATTCTTAATGCAAACAACAGTTAAGGCTCATGGCTCAATATGAGACCAGGGGCTCGCATCTACTAGCTTATATATGCATGGCATGGGTCTGAGACCTAAGTTATGAAGTTAGGCAAAACTTCATCAACTTAGCTACCCATTTCCCGTTTTCTTGTCTACAACTCCTTGGTTAGAAATTACTTTAGTTTCTTACTTTAAATTTTAAAATCGATTAAATGCATAAACTTTAAACTACAAATTTTACTCGAGTTAACATTTATCTATACTACATATAATGCACGAAGGCACTTCACTCTTAATTTTAAGACGTACAAGAAATTAAGCATGGTTTACAACACTTTAATGCACTCAATTTTCAGAATTACAACAAAGTAAGCATATTGTACAACAAAATAAAGCGTGGTGTCATTTTAAGACCAAAATTCTATCAAACAACATTAATGCTATTAAAAACACCCCTTCACCAAAAATTACAACCATTTAAACACAATGTACAATAGATGCAACCAATTTTCAGATTTACAACAAAATAAGCATAGTGTACAACAAAATAAGCATGATGTAATTTTCAGACTTACAACATTAATGTTATTAAAGTGGTCAATGTTATTAATAACTATAATGACTACTATTTACAAGAAAAGAAATATAGTGTACAACACTTTAATGCACATAATTTTTAGACGTACAAGACAAGAAGCATAGTGTACAACAAAACACCACATAAATGCTATTTAATGTAGTCAATTATTTAACTGATCAATAAATACAATTAATACAGTTATTAAAATACTCCTTACATAAGAAATACAAATTATCAAGCATATTGTACAACCAAACACAATTCCTGCATTTTCACTACTACAAATAATAAAGCACATTATACAAATATTCAAACCCGAACGGGCCAAATGGGCTTGAGCCCGAACGGGCGCGGACCAAACGGGCTCGAGCCCGAGCAGACACGGGCCAACGGGTTCGAGCCCGAACGGGCACGGGCTATACGAAATTCTTGATATTCGTAAATTTATTGTTAAAAAAAACATAATAAACTAAAATACATTATTTATCGAAAAAATTTATTTCAGGGTACCCGCCGCTGCAACGCGCGATACCTGCTAGTAAAACTAATGAATGCATAATCTTCATCTAGTGATTAGCCCTCCGATACCAAGTCAACCCATATGTTATCCAATAGCCGTTTAGAGTTTATTAATTGGTCAAAATATGTGTTGACCTAGAATCCTAGAAAGACTAATGATTTTTCTTTGTGGAAAAAGTAGGATCTTCATGATTCATACCAACTTTAACTACATGCATTTATCGTGTTGACATGTGAAATTGCGAGAATCATTCAAGCTTTTTAATATTTAAACATACAAATTGCGAGAATTTTGATTCGGTCAAATCATAGAATTTACTACGTAATTTCTTTCTTGTCGCTTCATCCTGTCGTATGATATTTTCAATTGTTCAAAGTTATATATTGTGATGAGGGCTCATACATTATTCAAAATGATAGAAAAATATTAATAACTTGAAGAAAATAAAATATGGTTTCATCATGAATTTAAGTATGTACTTTCACTAAAAATCCAAGTAAAATGACTTTTTAACGTGAGATGTGCAAGATAAATATCTTATTGACATGCATTGTTGTTACATGATTTTACTAAAATAAATAAAAGGAAACGAGAAAAGTCTCAAACAGGCTTGAAAAAACATCTCGATGTTCAGTGTTAGGTGATCAAATACCTTGAAGAAACAATGTGAAGTCATCAAATACTTTGAAGACCGATATGGCATCATTTCATGGATTAAAGTAAATAAAACAATTATACTCCCCGCGAAACGGGAAAATCCTAAACTTTGGAAATGAAGTTTCAGTAATTGTCATTAAGATATTCATCTACGCGAATTTTTAGTTTGAGGTAATATACACAACACTAACGACTATATTTGGTTAGCTACTGGATCATAGGCAGGGCCGTCCCGTGCAATTCAGAGGCCCTGTGCCGTAACTTTAAAATATGCCCTTTAACCGTGAAAGTCAAAATATTACTAGAATTGAAGAGGATAATTTTAATATGCATTGTTTATAGGTATCGATCAAATAAAAACGGACTAATCTTGTTCTAGCTATATATACTTTTTTCGGTAACCATTGACTTCCAAAATTTAACAACATTTCTGTAAAGCATGATGTCTCATATTTATTTCTAAAATCTATTAAATATAATGTTTTCTTGATTGTCAATTTGACATATTTCAAACTGGGAATATTATTTTTGTTGTGAAGGTTTTAATTATTATAAATTTTCTCCAAAGATATTTTGCATCAAAAATATTAAACTGGAGTGGGGTTTTAAATGATAGAGTATAAAAACAAGAGGGGCTTATTTGAACTTTGAAAAAGATAGCAATAATATACAAACTGCAAGTTAGGGTCCACTTGGGTTGTCTTCTCCAACGAAACTAGATCTCATGTTCTTCCATTAAAATGTGCTCAAGCTAAAAAGAAATTCTCTTACAAAAATATTCTTTTGTATATCCTAAATAATATGACAAACACTATTAAATCCTCCAAAAATGTTATTATACTTATAGTGAAGTTTTAAAAGTTAGAGGCCCCTAAATATCGGAGGCCCTGTGCGGTTGCCCATGCCGCACATGCTCAAATCCGGGCCTGATCATAGGGAATATAATAACTATAATTTGAAGAATATGAATGCTGGTCTTCGTGTGGAGTTGAATTGGGTAAGCTTTAGCTAGAATTAACGCACTAACGCAGAGAATCCTTGGTGCTATAATTAATCGCATTGCGAGTTTAGTGTACATGCAGTTTCATAGGATTTAGTCTCTAATATTTTATAGGACCTCAGCATGGTTTATATATTTTCCCTCCTTTTCATCATTTAACTATGTGTCCGAACATATATTGCTTTAGTGAAAAGTTATAACTACATGTTTACACCTTTTTTTTTTTTTTTTTTTTTTTTTTAATAATGCTGCTTGGGGAATGTTAAAAATCAGGGGTAAAATTTGTCCGCCGTTATAAAAATTGTCTTAAATAATTAGCTATTCAATGCTTTGGCCGACATGTTCTATAATTTGTCCTAAATTTATTTAATACCCTGTTACTGGAAGATCAACACCTTATATAAACTCAAGCTTTGTTATATTGATGAACCAGGAAGTAACAAATTGCTAGTGGTATAAAACACTGAGCTGAGTTTTAATGTTAACTTTGAGTAAATATTCATTAAATTATTATTTTTTTGTTAAAATACAGACATAGAATCCAAAGTTGGTTTGGTCTAATGATGACCATATATGTTCTATCCAGTCTACATTATGAAGCCGATTTTTAAAAAAATATATATTATTTATTTAAAATGTAATAAAGTATCTTTTATGAGTCGTCTCTCAAGTCTCGACCGGCTGCTTGTCAATAGTCATTATCTTACGGACCATTATAGATAAAAAAGATTAATATCCTTCATTTTTAATTTCTTCAAGTGTAATGCTTTTGAACTCTTACACAATCACAAAATGGCACCTCCCTTAAAACAGTTTGAACACCTCAAAATACAGGTAGAAGCTATTATATCTGCTACAAACAACTTTGCTGATGAGAATTGCATCGGGAGAGGAAGATTTGGGAATGTTTATAAAGGAGAAATTGACAACACCATGGTTGCATTAAAGCGTTTAGATCGTGAGTTCGGGCAAGGAGATCCCGAGTTTTGGAGGGAGATCATGATGCTTTCTGTTTACAAACATGTAAATATTGTCTGTCTCTTGGGTTCGACGACTCAAGATATGCATTGGGGCGGCTCGTGGATTAGCGTTCTTACATAATCCAGAAGGGACCCAACAAAGAGTATTGCATCGTGATATAAAAGTTCCAATATATTATTAGATGAAAACTGGAATGCCAAGATCTCAGATTTTGGACTTTCCAAATTTGGCCCTGCCAATCAAAAAAATACATTTCTCATATCCCACCCTGTAGGAACACATGGGTATTGTGACCCATTATATGCGGAGACAGGGCTCTTAACTAAAGAGTCGGATGTGTATTCTTTCGGCGTTGTCCTGTGTGAAGTATTGTGTGGGAGGTTGTGTATGGTCGATGATAAGCTTCAGCCTTTAGTAGGATTAATTCGACAATCCTTTAGACAAAATACGGTTAATAAAATTGTTCTAACGAATATAAGGGATGAAATAAATCCAAATTCCTTGGATGTGTTTTCAAAAGTTGCATATCAATGCTTGAAGCTAGAACGTGATGAACGTCCATTAATTACGGAGATTGTAAGGGGGCTTGAAGCAGCACTTCAATGTCAAGTAAGCTGGTCATTTCTCAAAATTGAACAAAAATGTCTTTCTAATTAATTCTTAGCCATAATTAGAATTAACCTATATATATTTGTCACTGGTCACATAATTATTCGAGGAAAAATTATTTTGCAATTACAAATTTTGGACACAGGGGATAAATTAGAGATGCAGTTTAACTAACAATAAAGAAAAAATTGCATTTTTTGGATACAAACCATTCGATGATGAGTTTTTATTTTTTATTGTTTGCAATTGATAGGTATTTGAACCATCATCCTACTCCTCCATAAATAGGTCACAACCATGCCGTCGTTTCCAATTTCATGAGATTCAGTTAGCAACAAAAAACTTCGACGAAAAATTGGTAGTTGGAAAAGGAATTTTTGGGAAAGTCTACAAAGGTGAGATTTTTGATGGATTGAGTCTTGTGATTGCTGCAATTAAGCGGTTTTCCTCCTCGTCGTCCTATCAAGGAGCATCTGAGTTTTGGAACTAAGCTGAAATACTTTCCACGTTTCGGCACTCTAATATTGTATCTTTGATTGGTTATTGTCATCAGGATGAGATCATCCTTGTATATGAATATATACCTAATGGATCACTATATGATCATCTACATAAACTTAATACCCTTCTTTCTTGGCGTCAGCGACTCAATATCTGCATAGATGCCGGTCGTGGGTTGCACTACCTTCACACAGGGGTTGAGGTTGGGGTAATACATCACAATATTAAGACTGCAAATGTTTTGTTAGATGAAAGCTGGACCGCCAAAATATCAGACCTTGGGTTGGCGATAATAGTTCCGAGGAACCAGACTTATGAACTTGTGGCACTCACGGTTATTTAGATCCTGATTATTATTATACAAGTAGGGTGACAAGGAAGAGTGACGTGTATTCTTTTGGGGTGGTATTATTTGAGGTGCTATGTAGGAAGCGAGCTATGTTAACTAGTCTTGATGAAGAGTCACGTATTTTAGCAACTTGGGCTATTGAATCTATCAGAAAGGGGAAACTAAAGCAGATGCTAGATTCTGATATAAGAGATCAAATATCCCCCAAAAGTTTAAAGGAGTTTGTTCGAACTGCCGAGGCATGTTTGCAAATAGATCCAGAGCAACGCCCTACAATGGCTGAGGTTTTGGTCAGTCTGGAGTCTGTGCTGACTTTGCAAGAGAAATTCGATAGTTCGTTGCAATAACCAACATCAAAACCAGCACGCAGAACAATATTTGACAGAATATTTGCGGAAAGGTAAGAAATCTGCCATGATGTAATCATCCTATGACTCACAATAACCAAGCGTGGTTTTTTTTTTTTTCGTTATTAAAATGGAAACATTATGTAAGGACGAAACATTTCAGATTGGTGTTGATTAGTATTTGGTATAAATATGTTGTTGTCCTGGTTTTTGGTGTTTCATTGTGTTTTTGTATATTTTAGTTTATCGCTTATTCTAATATAAGATTTATTTATATCTGAGAAGAAAATGAGAAAAACGAATTGAACTTGAAGTTTCAAATCTATGAAGTTTGCTACAAACTGGACCATGTGAAATGTAAAACTACTACCTGAAAGAATGTAATTTTCCATAAAATATATATAAATCAGCAATCTATTTGACGAGAAAGAGGTTAGGAGTACTGGGAGAAGGAGAAGAGAGTAAAATGTGTTCCTCAAACAAGTATGTACAACATTTCAAAAGGAAGTAAAGTTTTGGAACAGAATCGTGATACTCAGATTAACCAATGGCAGCCTAGCTTATATCCATTAGAAACGACCGTGAAGCACACGGATGTAAATCCTGATCGTTAAGGACTACAAACACTAACAAACTACAAATGCTTAGTAGCACACTAAAAAGTCTGTTTGAGGTTTTAGTAAAACTCTTATAAAAGTGTGGGTAAACCTAAAAGATTATCCTTTTGGGTTGTATTGAAAGTTTTTTATGAACGTGTTATAAATAGGTCACAGTATCAAACAACTTTCGGTTTTAGTTTTTCGTTCATCTTGATCAAGATAAATAATTAATCTATTGGACATTGACAAGATATACCAAAAACCACTAGGTAAAAGAGTGTATTAAGAAACACCAGAAACAGGTGGGTTATGACTAATTATATATATTTAAAACTAACAAAACTGTTTTAAATTTGTAATCGATAGATGACTGATCTGTCGTGAGGGCTGATCATTTGTCAACTTGCTTAGCATAATGAATAAAATATTAGCATTCATAATTCATCCTTCCAGCGCAGTTAGTTGGAGCGCTTCCTCCTCAAACATGTCATCTTGATGTTTGAAGCGAGACTAACAAACATTCATTTATGGATGAGATCGTGAATATACATGAAAGTGCCGTTGAATATCAAGTAAGTTTTTTTAATGGCAGAATTAGTCATTTATGACGGTTTTAATTTGAAATTTAGGATTTTACTTTGATGGTTGCTTGCATCTTTTTTTCATGGAACTTCACTGTATAGTATTAACAATAATCTAATAGTAGTTCATGTTTAGTTTTATTAACTTGTAAACTCGGGAAATTTTAGTATATAAAGATGTCCCACATGACGATATCTGTAGTCGGTTAAATCAAGAGATCGACTTATCGTCCATTAAAATTGGATTAAAAAGACGATCTTGGTGACACAGAATCTAAGTAATCACATTAATTAGCTAAGGACTTGTGTGATCAAAGGAAATCCTATATTTTCATAAAAAAATACACTGCATCACCAGGTTTAAGAGAATGTGTATATGCATTCATGGCTTTTGTAAGAAATAACATTTCATGATTCGAAACCAGGAAAGATATGAAAGCTCCTTGCTAATATCAATCTCTGTCGTTCAGGAACTCAAAAAAGACCAGCTTGTAAGCATGCATATGTCACCAAAAATGCTCGAGGAACCAGTTTATGATCCCCTGAATTGAAGTAAGTATCCACCCTAATCTATATCTGTTTTCCCAAAAGAATATATGTGATATTTTACTCACATATCACACTGGCAGAGATAAAAAGCGGCCGATTGGAATCCTAAATGTGAATGTTATCAGAGCAACAAAGTTAAAAAGGATGACTTTTCTGGGTGCTTCTGATCCTTACGTGGAACTGAGACTAACTGAAGTCAGGTCTATTCCACATAAACGTTTGTGAAACACAAGAGCTTGAATCCTGAATGGAATCAAGACTTCAACTTATACGTGATAGACCCTGATGTTCAAGTTCTTGAAATCTTGGTGCGCAACTGGAAAAAGGTAAGCACGTAAAGGCAGTTGACTTTTATAATCGCTACTTGGTGATGGTTATTATGAATAAGTATGATGCTTACAAAGGTAAATGTCTCTTTAAAATCATCAAAATGGGAAATCATGATATATATTTGGATATCTGCATGTAATATGATTGTTTAATGTCCAAGCTTTAGATATAATGTCAAAAAAGCTAAGCAAAATGTAGATATATAGTTTGACTTTAAGAAATTAAAGGCATGATTGTTCTTTATTATGTAGTATCATATGGGATCCATGATCGCATGGGGATGAGTGTCGTACCATTGAAAGATCTTACTACTGAAAAGCGAAAAAGAGTAACGCTTGATCTCCTAGCATATATGGACTCAAGCAACTCGCAAAAAAAGAAGTCACAGGGCCAAATCACGGTTGAGATGTTGTACAAACCGCTCATTGATGACACAATCCCAATTGATTTTCCAGTTCCATCTCGAAAGCCTCCTATTGGAACTCCTAAGGGCGGAGGCTTGCTTATCGTTGTAATCCAAGAAGGTGCAAATCTTGAAGGAAAATATCACACCAATCCATCAGTTTCAGTCGTTTTTCAAGGCGAATTAAGAAAAACCAAGGTTATTTTTCTTTCATAGTGAGTTTATTAGCTTAAGAGTTTCTTTAAAGATCTGACGTTCTATCATATATCTGGATTTGCATATCTGCAGCCCGTGAAGAAGAATCAGGAACCAAGATGGGAAGAAGATTTTGAATTTACGTTAGCAAAATCACCAGCAAATGATATATTGCATTTGGAAGTCGTTAGTACTTCATGGATAAAGCTAACTCATCCAAAGGAACAACGGATTTGGAAGTCGTGAACTACAAGAAGATCAACGAGGATCAACGAGAAATACAACCTTATTGACTCAAAGAATGGCCGGCTTCAGGTGGAGTTGCTATGGATCGACGCTTAAACTTTAGCTAATGAACACCATGCCATGGTTTTTGTAACCAAGTGAGATTTTTTTTAATGATTCCTATCGTTTCTTCAATATGGAAATTCCTTGGATCGTAATTTTTCGTTCATAAACGAAGTCTATATGTAACCATGTACGCACAAGTGCAGCTGAAAAGATATATAAATATAATCTATCATGTATTGTATGCAAAAAAAATTTCTTTTTACTAAATACCGAATTTTGTTTAAGGATTTATATTAGTTTAAAGGGAGTGGATTTAAGAAAATGCGTTACATGACTTTGAAATGTCTTTCTCTGTTATTCATTTTTAAACGACCAAAGATTTCATGCGTGAGAACACGAATTTTACAACTATTTAAAGCTGGTTTGCGTAAGGGATATACACGTACGGAAGGGGATCAAATAGAAATTTCAACATATCTACAAAGTGTAAAAAGTAATCCATATATTGATAAGTAACCTTGATCTTCAATGACTGTTTCCTTGTTGTTACCAGAAGCATCGTGGTAGTTCAGATCAATGATGTTTGTGGTCATCATGTTGTTCCCTTGGTTTGTTCAAATTTCTGGCTTTTGTGGTCGTGAAGTTGGTTCATAGTGGCTGTTTTTGGCGGTCATGGGGTTGTTTCCGTTGGTATTTTGTCATCTTCGTGGGGTATTGTTACAAGCCCCTGATGTTTGAGGTATTCTACGTTCAGGTTGTAGTGGTCATAATATATGTGGTGTTCGTGGTTCAGGTTGTGGAGGTAGTGATGTTTGTGGCATTTGTGGTTTAGGTTGTTGAGGCCGTGATTTTGTGTTCATTGTTGAGATTGTGGTGTCGTGAGTCATGCTGTGGAAGTCATAGTTTTAGGTTGTAATGTTGTAAGCTCGTGATTTAGTTGTGGTGTCATGGTTCGGGTTGTGTGGAGGCTGTGATTTAGTTTTTCATGTCTTGGTTCAGATTGTGAAGGTCGTGGATCTCGTGCTTCATGTGTTGTGTCATCATTGATGTTGTGGAGTTCGTAGATCATGTTTCAGGTTGTGGAGGTCTTATTTCACTTTGTGATGTTGTGGTTAGGTTGTGTAGTTCGCAGAGGTCGTGTTTCCGGTTGTGTCATGTTTCTTGATGTTTCGCTCAAAATCTGTGATGCTTGTGGAATTTATGGTTCATGTTGGGTTTTAGCAATGGCCGTGTTAGCCATAAACGATTAGGTTCAGTAAAGGACATAGTAATTTCATCTTTATGATTTAACGAATTTGGGTATTTCCTCTGTCAACAATCTTTATATTTCGCTTTGCCACCACTTAGGTAGAACCTATGGTCAGAATTGTTTGGTTTGAATTCCGACGGGTTTCGTCTCAGATCTTAGGTTCATGTTCGGCTTTCCACCCATTTCTATACCTTTTACCAAGTGATATCTTTTTATGGTTACTCGTTATACTTGTGGTCGGAATTGTTTGGTTTGAATTCCGACGGGTTTCGTCTCAGATCTTAGGGTCATGTTCGGCTTTCCACCCATTTCTATACCTTTTAACAAGTGATTTCTTTTTATGGTTTGGTTCGTGGAGTTTGTACTTTTGATTGGTAGATTTTCAAAGCTGTAGGTACTAAAGGTCTTTTGTAGTTTTTAAGTCGTTTTGATTGTGACTTTAGAGCCTTTTGGTTGGTCGTGATTTTGGAATGGTTTGGTGTCGTAGAAAGCTTTATATCATGGTTACGTCTAGCATCTTGGAAGTTTTAAATATTAACATAATTGTTACTTTAAAAAAATATATATAAATATATTGCGGTTTAAAACAATTGCTTATTTTTTCGAAGTGTTTAATGCATTTAGGAAATACGTAATAAAACGTTTGTTCTCTTTGTATAAAATTGTCTTTTAAGTTCGTTCTAGTTTATACTAAACGATAGAGTAAATTGCATAAATCATCTTTGTAGTTTGGCCAAATTGTAGGCTTAGTCACTGCCTTTTTGAAAGTGTAGCGCTTGTCCCTATGAGAAACATTGGGTTACGATATTCGTCCCTGGCCAAAGGGAAATTACTTAAATGCATAGCCTTTCTTCCTCCTTTCTTTCTCCTTTGGATATTCATTTTTCTTTTATAAAACTAGACGAATACCACAAGTTCGTAAGTATAGTCAATTTTCTTTTATGAAATACTTTTAGGATTAAAAATGATAATCAATCTTATATTTGATGTGGGGTTCTAACAAAATCGAATTTTATTTAGAAGTTGGGTTATTTTGATATATAATTATAGATTTGATAATGTATTTGATTTTGGAATTGAAAAACTTTAATTGATTGTTTTTGGTGATCTTGTCATTCCTCGTGTTCTTCAAATTTTATAGAAAGAAAAATAAAAGTTCAAAGGAAAAACAAAAAAGGAAGAATGCCAAGGCATGTAAGTCATTTCACTTTGGGCAGGGTTGAATGTTGCAACCCAAAGTTCACTCAAAGGAACGGGCGTTGCACTTTCGAAACAACAAGGATTGGCTTGTAATTTGGCCGAACCACAGGGATGATTTTTTTTTTGAAATTTACTCTAAACAGTATAAGGAATCCCGCATGATGAGTGTGGATCCTGTAAGAATTAAAAATTTAAAGAGAATCATTAAAATAATTTTAAATGGATAGAAAAAGTATGGAGAGATGCATCTATTTATATATGTGCATCTAAAATGTGTGCTTGTTATTTATTTTCACTATTCTCATTTTTGTTTTATTTCTCATTCGATCCTAACTCCCTGCCTGATGAACAACTTTAAAATTAAATAAAACTATATAAAATAAAAATCGTCATAGGATAGGAGTTGTTGAATTTGATCAAGTCACACACACTTACATATTGTCAATATGAAATGTTTTGATTCATAGGAATCTTTTTATTGAGACGTTTACAAAGACGTTTACAACAATTCCTTTAGGGTATTGAGTCGATTTATTGGCTAGCTCAATACACATTCTTATTGGCTTAAGTTTGGCTAATTTCAGTCTTGAATATAGAGAAAAAGGCATAAGGCTAATGCTAGCCCCTAGGTCAGCCAGAGCTCTTTCGAAGTGATACCTCCTATGGTTCATGGTAAAGTGAAACTCCCAGAGTCCTTTAAGAACGTCACTGGGGAACAGAACATCTTTCATTCAAGGTGACATGCGCTTGGTCAGAAAGTCTTTTGCGAGTAAGAAGGTCCTTCATGAATTTAGCATATTTGGGCATTTGTTCTAACGCCACCACAAGAGGTATATTAATGATGAGCTGTTGCAGTTTCCCCATGAATTTCTGAAACTGTTGTTGTTCCTGTTCCTTCCTATTTCTTTCGGGAAATGGAATTGGTGGCACGTAGGACCGAACTTTTTCCTTATGTGTGGTTGGCTTGACTGTTTCCTCTACTTTGTCTTTGTTTTGTCGGATTTCGTGATCTTGATTCACGGAGTTCGAAGGGTAGGCTAGCTCTTTGTAATTTAACCCACTCCGAGTGGTAATGGCGTGAGCTAGATCCCTAGGGTTGGTTTCAGTAGTACTAGGGAGTTTTCCCTCGTCTCTGATTTTAACATATTCGGCTAGCTTGCCTACCTGATTTTCCAATCTTCTTATTGCACCCGTTTGCATTTTCAATATACAGTCGTATTCCTTCTTAATACTCCAAACCACTCTCTCACTTTCATCATGCTTCTTGCTAGATTCCTTCACAAGTTTTTAATCGCCTTTTCGAGGTTGGTTACTCTTCCTTCCATGAGGCTGTCGAAATTATGTTTAACCATTTTTACCTCTTCTGTTAGTGAATGCATATCAGACTCAAATTCTTCCAAGTTCTTTATCATTGACTGAAATTCAATAGAATTGTTTATAATATGAGTATGCTCTTCATACCATGATGCAGAATGTTGGGTAATCTCTTCAATTTTTTCATCCTTTATTAGCAGTCATCTTTGGAATAGGTTCCTTAGAGTCTAATATTTGTCGAGTCTCAACGTTTAGCCCATTGTAAAAAATCTGAAGTTGCTCATGTTTATTGAGTTTATGCTCTGGGCATTTGAGGAGAGCTTCTTGAAATCTTTCCCAGGATGTAAACAACGACTCACCATTGTTCTGTCGGAACTTTCTGATTACTTCAACTTGTTGTAATATCATAGTTGGAGTTTGATACTCTTTTTAGAAGGCTTTTTTAAATGCACCTCACGTTGTAACAGATTCAGAATTTAACTTCTTCATCCAATCCTTAGCTTTTTCCTTTTAAGGTAAAGGAAATGCCCTTATCATAACATGGTCTCTGGACACACCTGGCGCATGAAATAAATCCGCAATTTCACAAACCCTAGAGACGTGCTCATGTGCTTCCTCGTCCTTGTTCCCGTAAAAACAGCATTTCTTTAACTCGTCCAGACACAACCACCAAAACTCGAATCTGATGTTTTCCTCGAGGTCAGGTATAGCAATCCCCTGTTCAACTTTAGAAAGGCTTGGATAATCGTTCATGGTAAGGGCCATGATGTCAAAAAAAAATTAAGTTAAATATAAAATCCTAATATAGCTCCCCGGCAGCGGCGCCAAAATTCTGATGCAAAATTTCCGACCAGGATTTAAATTTATAAAGTCTCGTCTACCTATGGTCTACCTATTGTACTAATGATCTGTGAACCCGATCGTGCGTAGTTTAGAATGTGGTAAAGCCGAGGTCGTTCCCAAGAGCTATGTAGTTTTGGATCTTATTTAAGTCTAGTGTCACGGTTTTAAGAGAGAATAATAGTTTGAAAGATTAATTAAACAAATAAACAAGAAATGAAATTGCGGAAATAAGGGAGAAAGTGTGCTAGCCTCATTAGTCATCCTATCATGTTATGTCTACGTTTTCGCCAGACTCCTTTGGTCAATTCGTCAGGCCTATTACACATAGACCCCTACCCGATATCAAAGGTATTACCCTTCGGATTGACGAGGTCCTCGGTAATCTATGCTAAGTCGTTAAGTGCCCTAAATGCAAGATTCGTAACAATGTGTGCCCGACTGCTAGGATCTTGGACACACGTCCTTAACTTCTTAAGTTCCTTCCTCCGGAAAGTGATCCTTTGGTGAATTCGCACGAGAGGGATTGATAGTCCTTTGGTCAATTCTTATCAACCCTCGCAACCTACTTCCCTAGGGTCCTTTGGTCAAGTCTCCTAGACAAACAAGTACAATCGGGCTTAAAAACTACCAAAGCAAGGGTGACTACCAACGAACTATGCATGCACACACTAGAAGCAATAATAGAAGTGCGAAAACATAAACAAACAATTAAGGAATCATAACTAGGCTAGCACGAAAGGTGCTTAGCCGATCATATTAATGAACACTCAATTCAATGTTTGACATAGTAAATGAAGACATGAATCGAAATGTAAATGAAATAAGAATTGCTAAATCTTATCAATGATATGTTGTGACTTCTCCCTTGGAAATGGCTCTGTATACTGTGTAAGATTGTCCTTGTGGAACCCCTTCACGTTCTATGACTTTCGTTGTTCTGTGAGTGATGTAAAATGCAAAATTTAGGGCTTGTATTTATAGGCCCGATCCCGTTACGGTGTAACCTTATAATGTTGTTACGCCGTAACTCATATATCCTCCTTCTTCCATTCTCGAAGTGATGGTTACGGCGTAACCTTATGGATGGTTACGCCGTAATCTCTTCAGCTCCGTCGTAATCTCAACAAGTGGCTATGTTGTAATCTTCAAAGATCCCATCAAGACATTCGTAGCACTGGTTACGCCATAACTAATGTTGGGGGTTACGACGTAACTAACGGGGGCGCAAAATTTATCATGACCTAGATGGTTACGGCGTAACTTGAGTTGATAATTACGCCGTAACTAGTGTTGACTTTGTCTTCATATTTGAATTCATAGCTACGGCCTTAAATGAGAGTGTGAGTTACGCCGTAGCTTCTTCCATGTGAGCATACTAAGATATAAATCATCAAAGTGCATCTCCAATACCGCGTCTCTTCAGCTCCTATGCTCATATATAACCTGTAAACGAAATATAAAGAAATAAGAGCATATATCCATACAAAAAATATAGAATATGAGCATAATCGGGAAAAGTTGCACATAAAAATCATGATTATTTGATGTTATCTTGGGTGAAAGAGATATGGATTGTATCAAGTTTGCGGCATTGCTAATGCTCGACTCACGTTGGTATAGCTCATGTTTAGCTTATAACAGATGAAATTTGTGCTTGTTTTTTTTTTTTTTTTTTTTTTTTTTTGTACCAAAAGGTTTTGGTGTGTGTTGCCATTATATATTGTGCTAGTGCTGGTACTGTTGTTGATGTTGGTATTGGTGCTGTTGCTGAAAAAAATTATAATAAGATATTATTTTTATAAGCTACATGAAGTAACATTTTATTTTCATAAATTATGGAAGATTTTTTTTTATAATATCTTATAAGTTCTGTCTTCCAAATAAAGATTATTTTCTAAGTAACTTGTTTTTTGAAAAAATAAGCATAATCTCTCCATAATCTCATGTGTCAAACATAGTCATAGTGTTACAAGAAAGGGGCTAGATTGATATTGTGCGTGGCTAATGTCAAGGAAGCTAATATCAAGGAAGCTAATATTTGAAAGGGAAGCTAATGTTATGGAAAGATATGACATAGTTTTTAGACGTTTAGGGTGTGTTTGTTTTTTTGAAAAAATGTCTTACTAGCCTTTTACTCTTACTGAGTAAGAGGTGGTCAGACATTAGTGTTGTTTGTTTTTTTCTTTTGAGTCAGACCCGGTTAGACATATAACATCGTACTTAATAAGATGTGGGAGGCCTGTCTTATTGCCTCTTACTCGATAAAAGATTGAATACTTGTGTTCATATATAATATTTTTGATGGTTTATTAACTATATTATATTTATGATAAAAAGTTTTGTTTCCTATTTACATGAGTTACTTATTATCGCATTGCGTTGGTTTAGTAAATAAATTGCAGAAACGAGCACTTAAAATCATTCGAACAATTATACAAAAACAAACAACATTATTTCGTTTATATTTAGACTTTCTAGCCACCTCTTACCAGTAAGACGTGATAGTCAGATTCAGACGTAAAAATCTTAATGAAATAAACACACCCTTAGTTTTTCATATTAAATTAGACATTTGGTTTTTCCATATTTAGTCATCTTGTAGTAAAAGCATACATGTTTTCATTTTTTATATTTAATCACATTGAATGAGTAAGATTTATGAAGGTTTTAATATTTTTATATTTAATCACATTATGGGAAATAAATGACTAATGACTTGTTAATTTTTTATTAAAGAAAATTTTTTGTTGTTAACAATTTTAAGCCTTCTTTATTTAAAAAGTCCTAAACCCTTTATAAAGTAGTATAGATAAATAAATGTTTTTGGTTTTAAAAATTTTAAGACTTTATTTAGAAAGTCCTAGACCTTTGATAAAATAGTATAGATACGTAATAAAACATTTGTTCTCTACTTCTCTTTGTATACAATATTTTCTTTCAGGTACGTTCTAGTTTATACTAAACAATAGAGTGAATTGCATAAATCAACTTTGTAGTTTGGCCAAATTCTAGGCTTAGTCACTGCCTTTTCGAAAGTGCATCGCTTGTCCCTATAAGAAACGTTGGTTTACAATATTCGGTCATGGCCGAAGGGAAATTACTTAAATGCATAGACTTTCTTTCTCCTTTGGGTATTCATTTTTCTTCTATAAAATGAATACCATAAGTTCGTAAGCATGGTCATTTTTCTTTTATTTAATATTTTTAGGATTAAAGATGATAATCAATCTTATATTTGATTTGGGGTCTAACAAAATCGAATTTTATTTAGATGTGGGGTTATTTTGATATATAATTATAGATTTGATAATGTATTTGATTTAGGAATTGAAAACTTTAGTAATTGATTGTTTTTGTTGATCTTGACGTTCTTTATGTTCTTCAAATTTTATAGAAAGAAAAGTAATAGTTCAAAGGAAAAACAAAAGAGGAAAAAGGGCAAGGCATGTAAGTCATTTCACTTTGGGCAGGGTTGAATGTTGCAACCCAAAATTCCCTCAAAGGAACGGGCATTGCACTTTCGAAACAACAAGGTCTGGCTTGTTATTTGGCCGAACCACACAGATGATTTTTTTGAAATTTACTCTAAACGGTATAAGGAATCCCGCATGATGAGTGTGGATCTTGTAAGAATTAAAAATTTAAAGAGAATCATTAGAATAATTTTTTGCCACAAATTTCAAATGATGAAAAAAATATGGAGAAATGCATCTATTTATATATGTGCATCCAAAATGTGTGCTTGTTATTTATTTTTCACCATTCTCAATTTTGTTTTATTTCTCATTCAATCCTAACTCCCTGCATAATGAACAACTTTAAAATTAAAAAAAACAATATAAAATAAAAATCGTCATAGAATAGGAGTTGTTGAATTTGATCAAGTCACACACACTTAGATATTGTCAATATGAAATGTTTTGATTCATAAAAATCTTTTTAGTTTATTGATTAGAAAAAGATATTGGATTAATTAATATACACTTGCCGCGTACTGTACCAACTTGCCAGTTTAATTTAGAGGTTTTTTTTTTTTTGCATTTAAGGTAAACAAACTTTGTGCCAATTACCAATTATGGTACTCGATTTTTGAATTTGTCAATTAAGGTAACCGACTGTCAATATTGTGCATTATCACAACTTTTTACCTCTGCAACCAGTTGACCACTTTTTCTTCTGATCAACGGTGTGGCGGCTGGAGATGGAGGCATGGAGTGGCAATGATGCGTAGGAAGAAGGTGATATGAGTTTGTAAAGTGAAATAAAATGTTACGTGACATTTGACTTTATGGGTAAAAAATAAAAAGGTACAAATAATATTTGGACACATGTAAATTAAGAAAACTAAAACAATAAAAACCTCAACGTCGTCACTAAATCAGGTTAATACGGAAAATATTGTTATAATTGTACATAAATGATAGTTTTTTACCTCAAATAACAAATATAGTCACATAGAAGTCGGGTACCTTTATTGGTAATCGACACAAAGTTAAAATATCTGTTTTAATTTGTAACTAGCGGGTTAACCCGCGCGTTGCGGCGGGAGTGCGTTGCCCTCGATTATTTTATTTACGGGAATGAATTTGCTAAAGTTTTGTTTTTTTTTTTGTTCTTTTTTTTTTTTTTTTTCAGGACTGTATATATATATTTTTTTGTTATTAAGGACGAAATTTGCAAAAGGTCGATAACGGGGGACTAACGGTACGATTTGAAGCTAATTTGAGGGACTAAAAATGTAAATTGCGAATGAACAGTGCACGCACTATTCAAAACTGGATATGTACTGTAGCAGGTACTGTGTTGCACTGTTACGCACTGTAGCAGTAATATTTTCGTTTTCAGTCTCGAATTTGGGGGTTGTTGCAACGTTAGTCCTTAGGGACTAACGGTGAAAAAAAGGGTAACCTCAGGGGCTGTTTTTGCTTAATATTTGCAAGAAATAGCCCCCAAGTTATTGTTCGTTTAAATTTAATCATCGACTGTTAGTTAACGGACGTTAAGGACTAACTTTGCAATTGAGCAGTAACCTCAAGGGCTAAAAGTGGCAAAACTGAAAAGTGCGCGTACACTGTAGCTACAGTGCACCAGAATGTGTTTTAGTATATATATATAATATAATATCGTCTTCCTCATTTGGTCACTTGCTAATAAGTTGCTAGTCTGCGAATCACATTTGGTTGATAAACCCGATTTTAACGATCTCACCAACCTTGTAATGTACTTTTAATGCTTTCTAGTATCTTGCTAGATGGTTTTACTTTATAAAATTATGCCGTCAAAAAAAGTACTAAACAGTATAAGAAATGTTGCGTGATAAACAACTTTAGAAATATGATAAAACAATATAAAGCAAAAATCTCCACCGAATGCGAACTGTTAAACTTGACCAAGTAACAAACTTCGACAATATACGACGATGAGAATCTTTTTTTATTGCTTGTCAAAAAAAGGTATCGGAGTAAATTAATATACACTTGCCCCATACCGTACCAACTTGCCGGTTTAAGTTGCAATTTATATTTCCTCGTTTAGGTCACTTGCTATAAGTTGCTAGTCTACTAATTAAATTGCCAAATAAAAATATTGTAGAACCAAAAATATAAATATACAAAGTTGGCATGAGGATGACCACAAGGAGCTTCTTCCGAGTGGATGACTTTACTTACCATATTAGGCTATACGCAGTGGGGGCGGTTGGCATCGGTTGCCACCGTCGGTTGTGGTCGGTCGGCCCTCTGTGGAGGTGTCGGTCGTGGTCGGTTGGGGAGAAAAGAAACACAAACTCGGTTGGCCTCACAACCGAGTATAAACTCACACTTTACCCTTTTTTTTTTTTCAAACTTTACCTTTTACAACATTATAAATACCAACCTCAAACACATTTTAAACACACAATTTCAAACACAATTCAAACAACTTCTCTTCAACAATCATCATGTCACAAAGAAAAACTCCCAACTCAAAACCCGCGATCCGATTTCCCAAAAATTCCCGAACTTGAATTTCACCGGATCACCCGTTTCAATAACCGTTTAACACCACCACAAAGGGGATGTTCGTTTTGCCCGTCTCGTTTTAATTATCAAACACGACTACCACAACCCAACCCTAATCAAAACCCATTTTACGTCAATCGTTCATATTTCCCACCGGGGGGCAGAGTATCAATCAAAACCAAGCACCAAGCGGTTCGTCATATCATCCTAACATGGATTTCTCACAATCTTCCCAACCTAATCAATCGTTTTCACCGCTTCATGCTGTTAATCTTGATATTGATTATGAGCATTTTATGGAGTTCCTCTGCTAAATGCTACACGTCTCAACAATACCCGACTCAAGATGCTTCGATGGGACAAGGTTCAGGGCACGGTTCATACCACGGTTCTATTCGTATTGAAGACGATGTCGAAGAGACGTCACCGTCAAATCAAAGAAGGGTACAAAACGGGCTACAAAGGGGAAGGGCAAGAATGTTGCACCCACCGTCAAACCATGGACAACAGCGGAAGAGGTCGCGCTTTGTAAAGCTTGTGTACATGTGTCAGAAAATTCGGAAAGAGGGAACTCTATCAACCGGAGTGGGTTTTGGGATGAGGTGATAGCGTACTTTGAAAATGAAAATGGGTCAACAAGAACCTCGACTCCATAACGACCAAATGGAATGGTAGGATTCGTTCTAGGGTTGGTTTCTTTTGTGCAATTATGGATAATATCAAAGATAATCACGGAAGCGGTGAGAATGCGAAGACGATACTCTAAAAGGCTTGTAACGAATACTGTGTGCTTCACAAGCATGAGTTTACATTGAAGGAGTGTTGGAAAGTTTTGAGAGGGCATTCGCTTGGAAAAATGTTGAGATGCCTACTTTCACCAAGACTAGTCGGAAGAAATCCAGGACTTCGGAAACCACCTCGGGGGTCAACAAAGGTCATTTTCATCCCCAAGAGGTGGATGATTCTGAAGAAGAAGAGACTCGAGAATCACGACCAAAAGGTCGTGACGCAGCCAAGAAGGAAGAAAGCACGAGGCACCCGCTTCATATGTTACTAATATGGCCAAGAACTTTTTCAAGATCAAAAGTTCAAATAAGAATAAAACCAAGAATATGGAAGAGAAATACATAAAGTTGAAGCAGAAAGAGATGGAGCTTGCAGAGGCAAGGGCAAGGTTAGCCGAGGAGTTGAAAAGGAGAGAAACTTGAGCTCAACGTCAGCAGTTGCATTGGCATCTCAACAAAACCGGACACAAGATTTAATTTGCTACAACACACCTCTCGACCCAAATATGCCCGCACGACAACTACAAGAACTTAAACAACTTAAGGCGCCAATCAAAGAACGTTACATCTTAGATTATTAAGTTGCAGTTTTTAATAAGTATTGTAACGTCTACGTTTTATTAGTTTAAGTTTTTAATTATTGTTGTAATGTTAAGTATTTTTATTAATGAATTTTAATTTTGTTTTTAAAAATATTTGAATTAAAAAAAAAAAAAAAAATCTTATGTCACCACTGTGGCAACTAGGTCGTCGGAAAAAGAAAGCTGATGTGACGGCGACGAACTAGGTCGCCATTGTGCATAGCCTTACTGAACCAAACAATTAAAAAATCATGCATGTTGCTAGTTGCTACAATATATTAATAGTAGTTTTGGTCAACCAAAAGATTTAAAAAAAAGTGAATTTTTGTTGCATCCAGAGTTAAGTTGGGCCAGCATTAGTGTTGAATGTAACGTTTAATGTTAGCTTCTAAAAGCATTTATGAAAGCTATGCTCAATTTTTAAAGACCGGTAGTTTTTAACAAATCATTATTTCATTATATTCTATAATATTTGTTAGCAGGTCATTTATAACTTAGGGCTAACAGGTTTTTATAAAAATTTAGTTAAAAAAAATAGGGCTAATAACCTATTAAAGCATCATACTTGTCACAAATGTTAGTTCGACGTAGCGAATAAAAAAAATACCCCCTTTGCCCACCTTTCTCGTCTAACTTGGCTTAAATCACACATTCACCACCTACAACTCCCGGTTGCGTCCACCTAAGTAGTAACTTGTCCACATCATATTTCCACCTCAAAATATATCACGTTTTTTTTTTCTCTCTCCACCACAAACTTTACCCTCTTTCACTTTATCAAATTCATTCCCAACATAAACCCTAATATTCATGTTTTGCAATTCACTCTAAATTGAAAACTGATTCTCTATTGTATCACGTTAAAAATCAATTTCTTATTTAAATGGCCTCGTCTTCTGCATCTTCGCGTTATAATCGAAGGAACTATACAAAAGAAGAAATTGTACGTTTGAATCATTGTAAATGTAAGTACCCAATCTATGAACAGGTGTCTTGGACGCCTGAGAATCCTGGTCGAAGATTCAAAGCCTGTCCAACGCATGTAAGTAGTAGACTCATAAACCTTTCTGTTACTTGTTTTATGTTTTTTTTGTTTCTGCTAATCATTATTGTTTAATGTGTTTGTAAAGAATAAAGATACAAAATGTGAGGTGTATGGATTCCTTGATGATGAGTTACCATCACAGTACTACAAAGACCTCGTGTATAAGCTCCATAAGGACAACCAGGTTTTGGAGTGCAACCTTGAAAGCTTAAATCATCCACAAAATAGTGACCATGTTGTTGAAAAGAATCAGAATGATGCTCTACCTGTGGAACTCATTTACAAAGAATTGAATGACCTGAAGATGAAGGGGAAAATGTACGACATGTTCTTGGGTGGTTGCATATGCTTCATGGTGGTGATTTTATTTTTCATTGTGGTTATGATGGTTGTTTCTGTAAGACACTAGATACAAATTAGTGGTTCTTGTTATGTAGTAAATTATGTACGTTAGTGTATTTGTATGATGGACCAATTCAAGAAATGTTGCTTGTTTTCTATTATCAATGGAATGTTTTTGAAGCAAATGTCCAAACTGTGTTGTTGAATACTAGTATATGATTCATGTTTATAGGATTGATGTTCACAAGTATATGATTCATTTGTATACTGATATAGGATGAATCATCCGATGCCATACGACTCAAAGACTACTTGAATTTGGCATCATAAGCACATTCAAAATGACATTTGCAGCACAAAAACTCACACTTTATAAGGTAAAGTGTATGTGCAAAAAGGTTTAAAACCTTATATTAACGAGACATATACAGATCTTCATTGTGCGGTCACATGTACCATATACATCCAACCTATCAATTTAGCAATTTCCTTTTCAACCAAGACATATCACATCTACACTACAAACCAATTCATATCATACCAGTCATAAGATACCATACACATACACCAAATGTGTTCTTTCATAACATATATTGTTTGTGCTTGAGACCATAGACTGTTACAACGGAACACATGCATAGATTGTTTGTTAAAAAGCCCTTCTAGATACAAAATAGGGCTATGTAGTGGCATCAAAAGCAGCACTACATCAACTATGTTACACATCCAAATAGTGGCAATAATTTTGCACTATAACAGTTTCAGTTACTAAGTAAACTTGGCCCTTCCATGAACAAAATAGGGCATGCTAATTATACCTACAATTAAGAGTTGGGGCTTTTTAAGGATCTAGTCTAGGACTATTTCATTGTCACACTAGAACCGAGGCCTTTTGCTGGTTGCAGATAGCTTCTTACTGACAATTCTTTGACTAGGCAACCTTGGTGGTAGCATTTGAGCTGCACTTTTTTCTCTAGTTTGTTGCAATGGTTGGCCATCAGCTGACATTGTTTTTCGTCCAAGCAATGTTTTTGTTGCACCCACAAATGCTTTTGTCTTTTTTCCACTACACATTGAGGCTCACTGTTCCACCTCTTGCTCCTCTTCCACCCCTTGCTCCCCCTTGCTCCTCCGTCATTCTTTGGGTTTCAACAATCTCGGATTTCTGCAGCTTTCCTTGATCTTGTAACAACCTTACTTGCCAATTTGATGATCCACCCTTGAGATTCTTGAGTAGCTATCATTAATAGATTACAAAAAATTGTATATCAATATAATCTGTTACATCAAATTAAGTTAAGGCTTTACAAATTTATGTTTAGTCGAAGTACTGCTATGTTTGGATCATTACTAGCTCTCCCAGCATTACGCCAGCATACCGAATTCATACGTTGTTGATCCTCAATAGTATCTGAACTAGCATCATCCATAGCCAACCATGTTCCCATCCTTGCGACCCTCTGAGCTGAAATAAGTCTACCACTTTTGGTTCTACCTCCTCTCATTTTCAAGTGACCCCTGTTGGAATGCACCCTTTTGTTCTTTTGTTTTCCCAAGTAAAACAGTCTACCATCACCTAACACACCTCTCATATTTGTAGCTCCCATTTCAAACTCATTGATATCATTGTTAACAAACCTAGGAATGTCATGGTCATCTACCAACCGAGTTTCGGTGTTTGTTTCTTGAATGGTCGCGGAGCGGCTTTGGCTGGTTTGAACATCCTTTCCTATTATGCCCGCCACCACAGTTTTGACAAGTCATAACAATCCAGCCCCTTGATCTTAGTTGTCAATTTCTTTTTGGGATGCCATAACCTCTTCAACTTAGGTCTACCGGGCATTGACTTAGGAATTGGTCCTAAAATCCTAGATAGATGACTAAACATCGGCCAAAAATCAATGCCATCTACAGGTTTCATATACTGGCCATATGTGAGTAAGTACATATCCTTCCTAAAACAATCCGGCACATATTCCTCAACCTTCCTATTGCTTAAAAATAGGCTATTGCATAGCAACAAGGCCAACCGATATTTGCCACATTACGCACGAGCATGTTCGGTTTGGCTCATCTACCTTGAAAGCATCATATCATTTCCTAACTTCAAACTTGTTACCCCACAGAGACCACATGCGAACCTTAATTTCAAGTGAGTTCATAAACATTGCAATTAAAATGATTCACAACAAAAAAATATAATGATGTAATTTACCTTTGTTGATCCTTTGATTGTTCCAAGATGTTCTGAATATTTGGGCATATATCACCTTTCCACTTTTCCATAAGGAGCCTCATTGTATGCATCATCTCCATAAAAGAACTCGCATTGTCTCAAGACATTGTAATTATTGGTTTTTGCCTTAGACTTACCAACACAGCATTAAAACATTCGCTAAAGCCATTTTCTACGACTTCACCAGACACCTTCCTTGAAAAAAGCCCTTGACCAACTCTTAGGATCTTTCTTGATCAAGAAGTCATGTGCTCTTGGATTAGCCCTTTTGATTTTCTCCATAACTTTGTTATGTAAAGGCGGATAAGATGCTTTTGAAGCAGTCCAGAAAAGTTGCCTAAACTCCACACCGGGGAACTGTTTCCGAAAGCCTTCGTAAATGTGACGAGCACATTGACAATGCTCTGCCAAGGGCATCACCTCTTTCACAGCCTCTATCAAACCCTGGTCCAAGTATAACAACAATATTTATGAGTATGCATATTACAAATCATAACATTTGAAGCAGATTATTATAAAGAGTAATTAAAGATACCTTGTGTTGGTCAGACATTAGAGTCAATCCTTGTCTACTTGGAATATCCAAATCATCACCCAACAACTGTAAAAACCAACTCCAGTTGTCTTTGTTCTCCACCGTCACCGGCCCATGCCACCAGAAAAATGTGGTTATTCCCGTCTCTCCCTACTGTAGTTAGTATCTCTCCAGTGTTTGGTTTTTTTTAAAAACAACCATCCAAAGCCAATATTCTACGACAACCTATTTTCGAACCTTCTTTCAACCCATTAAAACAAACGTAAAATCTGTCAAAATAAGTCTTCTCATCAGGATTAACCGTGACACCTACCTTAACTATGCTACCCTCATTTGAGTCAACTAATGCCTTAGCATATGACCTTAGTAAACCATAATGATCCTGGACCTAGCATTTCGACATTGTGTACGGCTAACATGGCATTTGTATTTCCTTAAGACTAGTTCCTGTATATTAGTAATAGTAATATCCGGATTCATCCTAATCTTATCTCCAAATTGCTTACCAATCCATTTATAGTTAACTAGCCTACCATAATGGAAACTACGTACACACATGTGGTTATCGTTCAAAGATATTATCTGAAAAGTAGATTCTCCCCTTAGCATCTTGCCGTAACATCTCCATGGGCTGAGTCCAGTTCCAGCACTCTGTGAAGGATACTTGTTGTATGATGCCTGCTTTCCAAAGCTAGCATCCTTCAGCGTCTCTTTTCGTTGTCCACGTTTTGCAATAACCTTGGACCTTGTGCTCCTCTCATACCATAATGAGAAACTGTTTGCCAACGCATAGTATGTAAGGCACTCTTTAAAACTGTCAACGTCGGGGAACTTTTGTCCAAGCTAGTCAATGGTAAAAAAAAACAATCAAGTTAGTTATACATTATAGTAACCTGGTGAGCTACTAATTTGATAAACAAAGTGAAGTATAAGAGAGTGAAAACTTACGGTTGGTTTCTTCAATCTCCAATGAGTTTCAGCATCATAGATAGGGTAAATGTCTTCTTTTTTGGATTTTTGAACAGCTACAAAGGGGTCTGTTATCCCCTCTCCTTTACCCTTGATATGTTTCAACAAAGTTTGCATATACCTTTCATGCTCTCTAACTAATGGACCTAATCCAGTTGGCCCTTCTGAAAGAACATCCTCGTGTGTATCCTCAGCATCATCATCATTTCGATCTTGTTCCTCCGGTTCATCAGACAAACACTGATCCTCATTTAGAAGCATCTTTCTCAATTGGATTACCTCGTCTTTTCCATTGCTTAGATAATCATAGGATTTTTCCGATTGTAGTGCTGAATCATACGACTCACAACCTGATGATTTATGACCATTCTTATCTTTGTTTTTTGCTGCTTCACCTTCTGAATCTGAGAAGACTGGATTGTCATTGTTGTCATCACTCTAAGTATCAGAATCTGAGGATGCAGATGGATTTCTGTTTTCTCTAATGACAACACCTGATGCTCTACGAACATTACTCGTTATCTTCCTTGCTATCTTCTTTTTTCGAGTCATCACCGACTTCCCTTTATCTAACTTTCTTTGCCTAGCAAGCACCGCGTCTGACAAATTGCCATCTGATTGACCATTAGAATGCAAATCATCATCATTTTCGACCTCTCTATCACTATCCACAACTCTATTGGTGACATTCAAATCAGTCTCCACAAGCCTATCCTTCTCGAGAATCATGTCAGGTTTGCGGCCACGTATCATGCATCTCAACCCTGATGCAAGTGTAACAACAAGATTTATGAGTATGCATATCATATATAATATGGTCTTAAAGCATAATATTATAAACAGTATTAACAAATACCTATCAGTGAGCATAGCATTAGCAACATCTTGATTGTCCTTACCCTTACCGATTCAACCACAGCGTTGTCCACTACTTTATCAACTACAATATTGTACTCCTAAACACCTCATCTTCAGTAAGCATAGGGTAATCATAAGTGAAGTCATCGTCTGCATTCCAAACTCTAGTAAAAGTAACCTTACCCTCAAAGTCCTTTCTTAGTGGTCTATCTTTTAGCGGAGGAGACCTTAAATAAGGCGACATTTGTGATTCTTCCTCGAAGCTATCAACTCCTCACAAGACATATTACCGCATCCTTTTTCAACTTGGTATGTTTTTTTTCGGACATAACTTCGAGTCGGAACTATCTAGCGTAGGTTCTTGTGGTAGTATGGTGCTAAGTTTTGGGGGAATGAGCAACAAACAACTCCATTGTCTTATATTGTTTAGCTAGATCATATAAATACATTACATCTGCATTCCTTTCAATTATCTTTAAACCTCCACTGTCAATGTCTAATGTAGGAATGCACATGTATAAAGCCCATATATTATTCTTAATCTTGGCAACTAAGATATCTAAAAGAGGGCTACACATAATTCTATCTGATGAAGATGCCTCCATTATTATCTCCCTACTATAATCATACCTTAAGGGGTCAAACATAAATACACCATTGTAGTGTATTTTGAAGACCACATCTAGTGGTACTTCCATAAGACCTGTATGTCGACATATTAAAAAAATAATCAAAACCCTAATTTAAAAAAACCCTAACTCAGAGAATAATTTATACTACAAATTAACACAATTGGGGTAATAAAACATTAAAAACAAAGAAGGAATATACTTTTTGTCTTGCCAATTTGAGGAAACCGACACTCAAGTGGTATTATTAATGATTTAGGGTTTCAGCGTTTTGGGGATCAAGACAGTGATGTATGAATGGATAAGGGAAATCGTTTGTGGTTATAAAGATCATAACTGTACTTTTTTAATGTAAACCTCGTACTTGAATCCACATATGCAAGAAGTGTGGATGACCATCAGTTGGAGTGTGTTTATGGTTGTGTCGTTTGTATGAGGTTTCCACGGTGGAATCCAATTAGGATAAAAGTGTCTCAGAAAAAAAGGATACCGGTTAACCAGGTTAGAAAATGTATGGTTTAAGACAAGAAATACAAGTTAAGGGGGCAAAGGGGGTATTTTTTATTCGCTACGTCGAACTAAGATTTGTGACAAATATGATGCTTTAATAGGTTATTAGCCCAAATAAATAATTATAATACAACAAAATTGAGAGAGGGAAAAAACTTTTGTCAGAACATAAAGATGACCAAGGTATTACTAATTAGCTTTTAACCCAAGGTATATATATATATACGTATATATATATATATACGTATATATATATATATATATATATATATATATTTTAAAGCTTGATACAGTAGAATGGTAAATACCATCATGAAAATTTGTGCATTGAAAATGCTCTGAAAAAAAGAATAAAATGCTTGAAGCTTCAATGTCGTTTTATATTTTTACTTTAAAATATGATTGAAAGACAAAGGGAATAAATTAACTAGAAACGTTTAGGTTGCGTTTAGTTGAAGGAAAACACCCTTGTTTTCCACAAAATGTTTTGTGGAAAATAAGGAAAACAGAGATCGCGTTCAAATCAACGTTTTCCAACAAAATGTTTTGCAAAACACAAATCTCCTATTGTTTAACTTAACAGGAAAATTACAAACAAATTTTAGTTGTTTTCCTTGTTTTCCTTTGTAAACCTCAACCCTCCCTCCCTTTCTTCAAAACAGAAAATAGAAACATCAACTAAACGCGTTTTTTATATTTTCAAGTGTTTTGTGAAGATTAATTCTCCTTTCAAAATTTTACAAAAGTAGAGATAAAAAATAAGAGAAGTTGATCTTCAACTAAACGCACCCTAACATTTCCTTGAAGTTGTTGGTGGAATGGCACGCTGGTATATTAATCTAATAACCGAGAGTCAAACTCTTTAAAAAACAATGGCCAATGACTTCCTCCGTCCCACAATATATAGTTTAATATTCATAGTCCGTGTCACCTGAAAGTTAACCACACCAATAGTCCCTAACCTAAACGTATTAGTTTGATAGTATCATTTTTAATCCCCGTGCAATTTTCTCATTCTATTCTTAGCACACCAGCACCACTTTAACGATCGTGAAGCACAAAACATCATTCTAATTGAACACATAACTCTGAAGCATCATTCAGGTTTGAAAAAGGAAAACAAGATTTAAAACATTCCCAAAAGATACTGTATAAGTCAATACAAGCATCAATGTTTTATGCTTTACCTCAACAGTTATATAAGTGTGATGCTTCAAGATTTTAGCTACTTCTGACTTTGATGTCTAGTGTCATATTTGGACCTTTTCCATTTGTGTCATTAGGCATCAATGTTTTGGTTTGGCCCCCATCGAGATACCCCCTTTTTTATTGGATCAGCTTCTCATTTTAGTGATAGTTTTTTTTTTTTTTTTTTTTTTTTTTGTTTTTTTTTGTGGGTCCTTTCATCTTTTAATTATCTTATTTAATTAAGGAAGGATGCCTTGTATTGTATTGAGGTTTTTCCCTTCGGGGTTTCGTAATTTAAGTTGTCTTTCTAAAAAAAAAAATGTCAATACAAGCAAATATAACCTGGATATATATATATTTTTTTTATAATTGTCTAAAAATACATCAAACTTGCTAAATTTTCCTTTTGTAAACACTAAACATTTATTTTTCTTATTTAATTATCTAACTTGTTAATCATTCCTATTGTATACATTGTTATGGGCAATGTTCGACGTGATATTTGAAACTTGCTAAGACGTGGCATTTGAACTTGGAACATGTCGAACATTATCCCTAACAATGTCTACAATAGAAATGATTAACAAGTTTGAAAATGTGGCAAGTTTTATGAATTTTTAGACAATTATATTTTTTTCTTCTGATTTTTCATAATAAAATAAAAAAATCTTTGAAAAACCATTACCTTCAAAGGATTAAATTTGGCGGAGAAACTTTCAGTCCGTGCACATTTTTAAGTGGCAAATACTTCTCCGATGACTCAGGCCTTCTAAACTAAAATCAATCTATAGCTTCATCGAAGGAGTCGGGGCTTATGGCTACTAATCCTATGGCTAAATTTCTCGCATCGACTGGCGGCGGTCATGAGCTTGAAGATTATTATGATGATTATGCGGATCATGTCTACGATTTACCAGGACAATTGGATGCTTTTAATGATATGTATGATATCAAGCTTCAAGGTCATCGTAGAAAGTAATCTAGACTTTAGTTTATATTTAGTTTTGAGTCAAATGTAATCTAGTGAATAGTGGTTTGTTTTCTTTCTTAAAGATAGGAAGTGTCTTGTTATATTAGCTTTACCGCGTATATAACAGGCTAAGATATAGGACTTCACCCATATCCTTTGTACTTAAATGTTTTTTCGAGTAATATATTTACCGGGGAAACCCTTTACCCAAAAAAAAGAAGGAGTCGGGGCTAGACTCGGGCAATACTCAACTTAGTTTGGACCGGCCATTGATTTTTTTCAATGTTTTGAAACCCGGGTCGACCCGGCCGGTTCAACCGGTCGGACCGGTGCCCGGCCACAAAAACGGGTCAAAAAAACCGGGTTTCTAAAACCGGGTTAACCGGTTAGACTCGCCGGGTTTTGAGTGACCCGGGTCATGAAACCCGGCCGGGTTTGGTTTTTTTCAAATTTTTTTTAATAAAAAACGGGTTGACCTGGGTAGACCCGGCGGTCGAACCGGTTGACCCGGTGATTAAACCGGTTGACCCGGTCTGAAAAAATAAAATAATAATAAATGGAAAACCGGGTTGACCCGGCGGTCGAACCGGTGCCCGATGACTCGACCGGGTCGATTAAAAACCCGGTTTTTAAAACATTGATTTTTTTAATCATTTGACTCTCGGTTATTAGATTAATATACCAGCGTGCCATTCCACCAACAACTTCAAGGAAATGTTAAACGTTTCTAGTTAATTTATTCCCTTTGTCTTTCAATCGTATTTTAAAGTAAAAATATAAAACAACATTGAAGCTTCAAGCATTTTATTCTTTTTTTCAGAGCATTTTCAATGCACAAATTTTCATGATGGTGTTTACCATTCTACTAGAAACGTTTAACATTTCCTTGAAATTGTTTTGGTTTTTTGTTTACTTTTGGATTTACCAATGACTTCCTTCGTCCCACAAAAAATATCCACTTTGCTAGTATTATTGAAACAACATTTGTGTTATATATTGGTAGCATAATCCATTGTTATACATGGCAGTGTACTCAAGATCTCATGAGATTCCAAACCCCATCTACATTTTTTATATAAGAAATTAAAAAGTTTATCTCATCGTCATCAAACGGAAATTTTGTATCCAACAATAAATGGTAATTATTGAACTATATATAAGAAATATTTCTGGGCTTGATAGAAATTATGTCGTTGTAGATAGAATTGAGGGTCGAGGAATAACATAAACGCCAATGGTAATTAGGGGTTTTAAGGAAATGTCAGTTTGGCTAAGCTTATTTAACATAAGCCGATTTTGGCTTATTTTTTATAAGCTCCGATTTTGTGGCTTATTTTGAGACTTGTCGGTAGGGATGAGCACGGTACCGGTCCCTTACCGATCCCGTCTTAGAATTAGTGGTACCGTTTTTTTCACGAACATAAATTAGTGGTAGGTACCGTACGATGCAGAGCGGGGATTGGATATCGGTACCGGAAATCGGGTTTTCCGGCTTTTTGAATTTCCGATTTGGTACCGGTCCGTACCGAATTAGTGGTCCCGATTTTTTTCACCTTATTTAAGTAGTCGATGCCGCATAGTATTTCAAAATCGGTAGTTTGGCATACCGTCTTAGGTGCGGTTCCGGGATTCGGTTCGAAATGCTCATCCCTACTTGTCGGCTTATATAAGTTTATTATGATATGATAAACTTATAAAAGCCTACAAGTCTCAAAATAAGCCGTAAAATTGAGGATTATAAAAAATAAGCCGAAATTTCATGAAATTTGGGCTTATTTATGATAAGCCCCAATTTTACGGCTTATTTTGAGACTTGTCAGCTTTTATAAGTTTATCATATCATAATAAACTTATATAAGCCGACAAGTCTCAAAATAAGCCACAAAATCGGAGCTTATAAAAAATAAGTCCAAATCGGCTTATGATAAATAAGCTTAGCCAAACAGGCTCAAATCGGTTTTTATATAAAAAAATTAACAAGTTTATCTCATCATAATCAAATGGAAATTTTGTATCCAACAATAAATGGTAATTATTGAACTATATATAAGAAATATTTTCTAGCTTTGATAAAAATTATGTCGTTGTAGATGGAACTAAGTGTCGAGGAATAACATATACGCCAACGGTAATTAGGGGTTTTAAGGAAATATCAAGTCTTTCGACCAATAGAAAATGGAAAGGGTAAAAGATAGACGTGAGGGTATAATAGTCAGGACACATTAAATCATCACTATTTTGAAAGAAAACTTTGAGTTTATTGAATAAAGAAAAGATTTAGTTATAGTAATTTATATGTTTAATTAAATTGTATTAAATAAATTATATATATAACAGAAAAAAAAATCAAGTTTAATACATATTGCTTAACCAGTGTATTTTATTAGACAAACTATTTTTCTAAATAGAAAATGAATAATCATTTTAAAGTTAATTACATAGATGGTCCATAAGTTTTATTAAATTCACCATCTCCGATCTTTCTCGCATCAATACTGTATATAACCAATTTGCCAAAATACATAACAGAAATGCAGTTGGTGATAACATAATAATACTAATAGAATATAAACATTTAACGGGCATCTTTTAATAGTATATATGTATATTGTTTATGTTTTTACGCAACCCCTATATATTTGCTCAAAAAAAGAAATTAGGAAAAGTTTTAGACGTTCGAGAGATACATATTGTATACTTCTTATTTTATTTAATTTTTTTAATTCTTTTTTAAGTGCACATTCTGGGAACCTCGTGGTCAAGCAAACATATGATAGGAAAGTTTCAAAATATACATATGTATATATATAGAAGGTAGCCCTCCATGTGTATTACCAGAATAGATAAAAGATTAGCTTCTTTACCCTCTCCAACTCTAAAACTTTGTAACCCTGTTTCTAGTATCTTGTTTTTCTTAAACTTTCTAAAAAATGGCACACATGAAAAAGTTTGAACACCTCAAAATATCCCTAGAAGCTATAAAATCAGCAACCGACGGCTTTTCCAATGAAAAACTTATTGGGAGAGGAGGCTTCGGGAAAGTGTACAAAGGAGAAATCGTCCATTCCATGGGTAAGAGTGTGGTCGCCTAAAGCGTTTAAATCGTGAACATGGCCAAGGGGATCCAGAGTTTTGGAAGGAGATCATAATGCTTTCATCTCACAAACATGAAAATATCATTTCTCTCTTAGGGTATTGTGATGAGGGTTATGAGAAGATCCTCGTCTATGAGTATGCAACTAAAAAAAGTCTTGACAAGCACCTCCGCAGCAGTGAGTTAACATGGGTTAGACGCCTTAATATATGCATTGGGGTGGCTCGTGGACTGATGAGCCTTCATAATGCAATCGGTGCCCAACAACGAGTATTGCATCGTGATATTAAAAGTTCCAATATCCTATTGGATGAAAACTGGAATGCCAAGCTTTCAGATTTTGGTCTTTCTAAACTTGGTCCGGCTAATCAACAAATCACGTTTCTTGTCTCAAACGCTGTAGGTACGCTGGGGTACTGTGACCCGGAATACGTAGAGACGGGATTTTTAACAAAAGAATCAGATGTTTATTCTTTTGGTGTCGTGTTGTTTGAAGTATTGAGTGGCAGGTTGTGTTTTGACAACTACAAAGACAGTGATCGTCAGAGTTTAGTAAGTTTGGCGCGGCAATCGTATGAGCAGAATACGCTAGATGAAGTTATTTTTAGTAACATAAAGGATGAGATAAGTTGTGACTCTTTGAAGATGTTTACAACGATAGCATATCAGTGTTTGATGAGAGATAGCCAAAAGCGTCCATTAATGGCCAAGGTCGTGAAGGCACTTGAAGATGCACTTCAGTGTCATGTAAGTTATTTTTTTTTTTTTTTCTTTCTCCCTGTGCCTAATCAATTAGGGATCTATTATAGAAACTTAGTTGTCGGCCCATTGATCGAGTTTATGGTCAGCATTGTTGGATGCTACTGTTTGGCGTTGTTTTAAGAAAATAAGCAGGTGTAAGCAAGAAAATAAAGTATTTCCTCAAACCTCACAAGAGGTTTCAAACCTCCCAAGGTACACATTTTGGGGTGCCCAGGGAATGGGTCGGAAAGAGTCGCGGGGATGTCCCATTAAGCTGCGTACATCTAAGTTAAAGACTCGCCCACAAATAGAGAAAACCTCATCTTGTACCCTCAATCTGATGTATCTTGCTAAATGTTGACGTCAGATTACAAAAATATAGTCTTTTAGTGACACTTAAAAAAAGTGTCACCAAAAGTTAAAAAAATGTCACTAAAAGTAAAAATGTATGAAGAAAAGTTTAAAAAAAAAGTGTCACTAAAATTTTTATATGCTTCGTCTACACTTAAAAAGTGTAGGTAGAAGTCCAGCAGGTAAAAGTCTGTCTGTAGTGACACAAAAAAAGTGTGAGGATACATTTTTTTGCCTTTAAGACACATTTTGTATATAAAAAGTGTCATTAAATCTTAATTTTAAGCTTTTACTCACACTTTTCAAAAAGTGTCATTAAAAGTATAGATTTAGTGACACTTTTCTTGTGTCACTAAAACCTTAGTCACTATAGGTCTATTATCTTGTAAATTTTATTACCCAGTCAACTTTTCAACATGACTAGATTTATTCATGTTGCTCCATAAATCTTATGAATACATAAGGGAAAAGAGTATTAACAATGAAGTCCAAATACTGATGTGCACCTTGCTGTATTTAATTTTTCTACAACAGCTTATAATAGATCAACGACTTGCGGTCATGTGTTTAGGGCAAAAAACACCTAAGGTGCCAGCATTCGATATTGTTAACTATGAGTAAGTATCCGCGCATATTTGTTTTTATATGGACACAAGATTGCATAACTGATTATTCAAATTATAAATTATCAGAGCTATGGAGCATCCCGTTGGAACATTGAATGTGAAAGTTGTAAGGGTAATGAACCTTAGAAAAACACTTTTGTTCCTTGACCACGACTGTTTCGTGAAAGTGGGACTAACCAACGACAGCCTTCCATCCAAAAAAACGAAAGTGATAAGAAGCTTGAATCCTGAATGGAATGAAGAATTCCGTCTAGTTGTGAAAGATCTTGATGTTCAAGCTCTCGAAATTTCAGTTTGGACTGGAGAGGTACGTATTCAGCAACCGAACTAGCGATTGACATTTACTATAATCATGGTCATCTTTAACAGGTTGGTTTTCATTTGAATTTTGAGAAATAGAAGGCATGATTGTGTTTTGTTATGTAGGACCTTCCTAATAGAATGTGGATGCATTACGTGCCATTGGAAGATCTTATTCCAGAACAGCAGCAGACTCTAACTTTTGATCTTTTAAAAAATGTTGATTCAAATCATTTGGAAAACAACAATTCATACGGCCAACTCATGATTGAATTGATGTACAAACCACTCACATGTGATAGAGTCCTGACTTATTCAGAAGAGGCAAATGAAATGAAAAAGCCTCTCAAGATTGGAGGCTGGCTTGTCGTTACAATCCTTGAAGCCAAAGACATTCACGTAACACATCCATTCGTTTATGTGACCATCCAAAATGACAGAAGACAAACCATGGTATGTGTTTTGATTAGATACATTAAGCTAGAGTTAAGCAATGGTGGCCATGCTGATTGTTGATGTTAACCTCTTGATATATTTTTTTTTTCTAACTTTGGACTCGGTTTTTTGCAGCTTGCAAAGAAGTGTTTTGATCCGGTATGGAATGAAGAGGTTATTTTTAGTTTCGAAAAGCCACCGACAAATGAGATGTTGAATTTGGAGTTACATAGTAGTTCGAAGATCCGTAAATTTTTTCAAGTGGTAGGATACTTAATTTACGTATTTCACTATAATAGTACAGTAATGCAATACTCAACGTTCATTTTCTTTAATCTGAACATACTACTTTTTTCTTAGACTAAAAGAGGACATGTCAATAATAGCCTTGCGGATATCATGAAGAAAAAACGGACAAAAGAGATGTACCACCTTCAAGACACGACAAGTGGCGGTCGGATTCTCGTGGAATTGCAATGGAGAACCTCCTTGTTAGAACAGGAAAAGTGTATATCATTCTTTAGGTCATTTTTTGTTAGTTATGGTACGTTAATAAGCTGTTTAGTTGTTTGTTTATTTTTTGTATGGTGGATCACGTGGGTCAATGTTAAATCACAAGATCACTATTGTAAACGGGTATAACCAAAGGGCCTCTGGTCTAGCGGTATGGAGGTTTTACCTTTCTAGGCAAGGTCTCAAGTTCGAGTTTTGTCTAGGGCGATAAGGATTTCCTCTCGCGTGTGTAAAGGGAAGGGTGCCATTGCCTTCTGGGCTGGACCCAACCTGGTTGTGTGAGCTCACTAAGCCTTCTGGGCTAGGAGCCACGTTAACCTCTATCAGGATCATAATTGTGTACAAAGTGTCGCACACACTCACATATGTACAACTACTTTATAGATTTTAATTTTTTTAATATATATTTTTGGTAAAGGAAACTCACGTATATTACACCAGTGTTTATAGCCTTGTCCATTTGTATTTGACGATCAGAAGGTTTGTGTTGTGTGCAACTTAAAGCCGACTACAATGAGGTTTGTAGCAACATGATAGTTGTAATAGAACAACTTGATCAGCAGAACTTGGAGTAGGCATGACATTACTAACAAAAGGAAAAAAAACTTGAGATACGATGGAAGAGGGAACAACGGTTCTTTGCATCATGCTAGGTGGAGAACCTGGATTCTGTGTGTACCATGGCTGTGGGCGAAGGGGGCCAAACCAACCAAAACGAAGGACAAGTAATCCTCTTTATAAAATACAATTCTAATAGTGTGCTAAACCTTGTACTTCATGTTTCTAATCCTCTTAATAGTTCCATTTCTCTCTTTATATATTTTGATTTCGCACTTGGAACAAAAACATTTACGAAACACTTCCTCACTACCCAAAGTTCTACTTTCAGTGACTCTTTGGTTAGCAAAGAACAAAAAGACCCTTTCTATTTGATCTTTTGTACATCCATTCACTTTCCCTACTCACCGACATAACTCCAACTCAACGGCATTCTACGAGCTCACATCAACTAGTAACAATCAACATTAACCAACAAACACCAAAAGAAGAATGCAAACTGATCATAAGCACAACTCACATAAACAAAATAGATCATTACGAGTGAACATTTACAACTTACAGATTAGTCAAAAGTTCAACTAATCGATCAACTTACGGCTTATTCACTTACAAATTACTTTATTTCACTTGCAATCCCAAACACGGCCTAAAATCAATCGCTCTTGCTTTTCACTTTTATAACTAAACATGCTCAATGTATCAATAAAGATAAAAAATCTGAATTTACAAAATTAAATGTAATCAATTCTACTCCATACACACATTCAACACTAGTCAAAATTAGTGAAAAAAAAGGCATTAAAAATTAGGGCAAAATAAACTGAAATAGACAATTACATTCAACATAATCGGAACGATGGCAATGTGCTTGACGGCAGATGTACGGTGGTCGACGGCAGATGTACGACGATGGCAAAGTGAACGACGGTAGTAGCAGAGATAGCAATGGTGCGGTGGAGTAGGAGGGAAAAGTGAAAGTTTTGGGAGGGATTGAGAGAAATAGGAAATTGGTTATTTGCATTATAGTTGTATTGACTATTGACTATATATTTATTATTATTATTATTATTTTGCATGCCTCTTTTTCATATCTCTGTTTAATCTATCTGGTCACATGCAAATGGTTTTGACTTTCTAAAATTTATGTCAAAATCCGTTGAAAATCGTATTTATTTACGATGGAATACCGACGGATATAAAAATATATAAAAATTCAATGATTAATTAAAAAAAAATTCCGACGCATCAACGACGGATACACATGGTTGTCGGTATATCGTCGGAAGGTCGACAGTAGGTTAAGTAAGTTACAAATAATTTTCCGACGAAAATTGTATCCCTCGGAAATTTGACAGAGTTCCGTCACTAATTGGTCTGTCTAATTTATGGCAACATCTGTCAGTAATCTGACAAAACGCCGTCAGCAATCAGCGATGGATAAGCATCCGTCTTTCTAGTAGTGATGGGTTTTGGTCCATTAGGTTTAAAACTATCCATGCAATCTACAAATAACTAATCAATAAAATATAAAGTATATGGAGAATTTCAATGTTGAACATAAAAACGATCTTGTTCCTCCTTTTCCTTGCCCCTTCCAGAACTCCCACGCTACTGATTTTACCACAACCTAGAAATGCAACACATGCAAATTCTTGAAAGAAAACATGAATGTCATCTTAAGGACCCTTTTGAAATCAGCCCGATGTGATATATACGGCGTTGGTGTACATCCTTGGGAATGTGGTAAACAAATATGAAAAATCAAGCCCCGATGATTTGTTAGTGCAAAATACTTATTGATAACTCTTGGAGCTCAGGCCAGAGCTTGAAAAGTTCAAAGGATTTACTATACTTACCTCAATATGATGTTTGCTTCATTGGACTAGTAAGAATTACATTGAAATAAGCCTTGCAGAATTCGTCAACAAAAAACATATCAGCAAGATTTGCAAGCTTAAATATTCAAAGAATAGCAATCTTTGGTCATCGAGTGGAGTTGGAATCTCGATCATTAGCTAGAATACCCCAGTAACAACTGCTGGGTGCAAAAAATTCTTTGTAATCACCAATTCACCTTGTTTAATTAGCTTATGCACTTTCACTGGATTCAAGATGCATGAGAGAATCTCAATTTTTATTCGTAGTCATAATTGTGGGAAACTGTGTACACTTTTATTAATAAAATCAGATTATAATGACAGTAAATAAATTAACAGAAATAAAAGACAGTAAATTAAATAACAGACAGAACGGGTAGAAGCAGAAGACAGACAGTATATAACGTTAATTAAAGAAAAGCTGTAAAGGTCGTGGCAAGAGGCTCGTGCTTAACACGATTCCCTTAAAACAGATTCGTGCGATCGTTTCCCGGGTACAACTGCCAAAGCGATGTGGGGACGTGACAAACTTGCTGAAAAATCCGCGGAAGCAACTTGCGTTTCGTCGAATGAACTGGCGGAAATCGGCGAGAGGAGTTGCGTTTTTTGCGGTACAAAACTGAATGAGGAATATATAGGCTAAACCTATCTTGTTCACCAAGACAAGATATCTGCCAATATTAACGATATGCAAAAATCGTTAAATTATAAACGTAATATGCATATCTTTTATTTACACAAAATATTTTACGTAAACTTTGTTAACAAGTTTCAAATCTATTCCTTAAATAGATTCTGAGAAAATTCGGAAAAAGGTAACCGAGTCTGCGGCAAAAGATATGCACGCACGAGCCGGGCTGCATTCGTGTCAGCGGTCAGCGGGGCTCGCATGAGTTCAGAAGCTTGAACCCATTTTGGCGGAAATCCCATTTTCGCACCCCTGCTTGTGCGCACGTAGGGTGGGGCATAACCAACCTAAAGGAATTTGATAGCCAATACTATGATTTCCTTATAAACAATCATTCACTTCTTGTTTTGGGCGATGTGGGATACATCCTCTTTTCCAATTTTGTATGTTTCAAGTGCCTCACTTAGAGACACGATATCTCATTCATTTCAACTCTATTTTGGACATACTTTAGCTTGTTTGCGGCTCTCGTCTAGGAAGCATGAAAGCTACCAAGAAATTCAAATATATATAACATATACATATATTAAATAGTGTCCAAAATTTGCAAAAACTCATTTTGCAAAACTCATTTTCCAACAATCCCCCACATGAATGGAAATCGGTCGAAAACACATGAAAGTTCCGGTGAAATTTCTGCGGTTAAGTCTTGCATAGGATAGGTAGGTGTAACCCTTTGAACCTTCCCTTGTGAGATGCACTTAGTCTCCTTGGTGCGGTAGGCGATGTCCTTGAACTCATTATCCATTTACGTGAGACGACATTACACTTCACACAAGACTCTCACGACAATGTCAAGTCCTGTATCGGTGTTCGTTATGGTCATGAACACTAGCCGGTTTGCAGAGCTCTTAGGAATTGCCCCCATTTCCCCAGAAGTGACCCCTCTCTCTCACATAGGCGATTTCATCTTGAATCATTAAAAACATATGTTTTGTGATTTCATCTTGAATCATTATGCTTTATGATTTCATCTGAATCATTTAAGCCATATGTTTAACCTCTTAACAAGTCACATTTGTTATAGGAATGGACTAAGAAAGTTACAATATTTAGTAACTCCCCCACATTGGCGTGACTTCCCCCACATTTCTATGATTAGGTTGTCCTATTGAACCCAGATCTTGGGATCTCCAGTCAAGTGGGTTAGGTTTTCCTTCATAAAACTCATTCTGCAAGGGCTTTAGTCTCATTCCTCTAGACGACTTACTTACTAACTCTCTGCTTAAGCCTTTCGTAAGCGAATCCGCGATGTTATCCTTTGACTTCACATAGTCAATTGAGATAACTCCTGTTGAGAGTAGTTGTCGTATCAAATTATGTCGGCGGCGGATATGTGCGGACTTTCCATTATACATTATGCTATGAGCTCTACCAATTTCCGATTGACTATCACAATGTATACTAATGCGCGTTACGGTTTTAGGCCACCTTGGTATGTCCTCTACAATTGACGTAGCCATTCCGCCTCTTGTCCGCATTTATCTAACGCGATAAATTCGGATTCCATCGTGGACTTAGCTATAACAGTTTGCTTGGAAGACTTCCAAGATATAGCTGCCCCTTCTAGTGTAAACACATATCCACTAGTTGATCTAGAATCCTTTATGTCAGATATCCAATTTGCATCCTTTGTATCCCGATAACAGTGGATATCGATCATATCACAGTCCATAATCGACTATATCTCAAATAGTGAAGTATCCTAGTCATAGCTGCCCAATGTGCATAGCTTGGGTTACTAGTATACCTACTTAGCCGCTAACACATATGCTAAGTCAGGTTGGGTATCGATCATTAAGTACATTAACATGCCAATAATTCTTGAATACTCTAATTGGGCAACACCTAAGCCTCTATTTTTAGATAGATGCTTCCGGTGTCAATGGAGTTCTAGCTAGGCGGAATCCCCGCATTATGAGTATTAAGAATTTTGTCCACATAATGTGCTTGACTTAACACAAGTCCATTCTGAGTTTGTATGATCTTTATTCCAAGGATCACATCAGCTAAACCCATATCCTTCATGTCGAACTTTGATTTCAACATGTCTTTAGTAGATTTGATCATCTTGCGTTACTGCCAACGATAAGCATA